>JAJTJO010000075.1:92978-532276 GCA_024550625.1 Dendroctonus valens | reverse complement strand
ATCGTTATTTATGTGGGTGTAGTCATTTTTTGCATACCAGACTTTGTTGCACTAGCAATATTTAATTAAGTTCAGGCACTTTTCAATTTGAAAAGTAATTTTAGCAACATTTTTAAAAGGCGACAACAAAGTAACGGATTTTGCACCATGAGTTTATGATTAATGTGCTTATCCTGCCTTCTTAGTTGAACAAATAAAATCCAGCCGCCTCAAGGGAAGCAAATAAAACCGATTTGAACAGGGAAATTGACTCATAAATGATCACAACCTCTCGCACAGGTCTTAAAGAAAGAGGGTGGTTTACAATCGAATTTTGCCAAAAACAGCGCTTTACTTTCCGAACGAATACCATGTTTTCAATGACTGTATTTAAGCGAAAGAAGACGCGTGAGCTCGAAAGTGCAACAAATTTCAATTCTAACGCCATTATAGCCGTGAAGTCTAAATTCACCGCTTTTAGACAATTATATATGCAGGCATTCCTAACTAACTTCCAGAGGAAATATAAAAGGTCGTAAAAATTCTCATTATCTGCCTCTATCACGCGATTTTATTCTTCACATAACAACTTAAAGGGGCGATTTTCATAAATTCATAATTTAAACTAAGCCCCTCTCAGGTCCTCGTACGCTTTAAAGGCGAAATTCAACACAATTTAATTTCCTCCAAGCAAAGTTAAAAGCTTTATTACACCTAATCCTTAATTTACGACTTTTTCTCGCATCTAATAAATTTCGGATGGGTTTTGGGGTTATACCTGGCTTGTTGAAATTAATTCTAATTACTCGTCGATTTAAATAATTGATATTCGTGTCACGAACAAAATAAACTTCTCTCACCGTATGCATGCATACTTACGCTTAATTTATCCATGAGCACGAGGACGTGCGAAATTCGAATAGTTCAAACTTAAGTTTGGGGGCAACTTCTCATTTGTGGCTTCTATTTTCAGCAACTCACCTAAAACAGAAATTATATATTACGTTAGTTTCGGGAAATGGGGAACATTTCTAACAATTATTGAACGAAATCAGATGTATCCGGAAATCTGGCACTTTATTTTGCTTTTTAAATTTAAATTATATGGACATACTTTTATATTAACCAACAACGTACAGACAGCTCAACTCACGAACAGGAAAACAGCATGTCTCTTCATGGACATCAATAAGGCCTTTGACAGTGTCTGGCACAAAGGACTTTTATATAAACTTTACCAGCTTAAAACCCCCAAATACATAATTCACGCAATCAGAAACCTACTCACAAACAGACACCTAGAAGTACGCATAGACAACACCCTCTCCTTTGCTTTCTCCCTGAACAAGTACTCCAGCAGGGAACCCCGCTATCACCCCTTCTTTACAATATATACTGCCACGAGATATACAATCACAGTCTCCACGACAAAAGACACATTGAGAAATCTGCTTACATACTACAATACGCCGACGACACTGCATTGATCGTGCACGACAACACTACAGTAAAAGCAGTACAAAAACTTCAAACACTAACAAACAATACAATTGCTTGGTTCTACAAATGGAGACTTACACCAAACGCCACGAAAAACCAACTACTTTTACCAAACCACCAAATTAAAGACGACTCTCCATCAATAACAACAGGCGGAAACAGAATTAGACCAAAACAAGAGGCAAAATATCTAGGAATGACACCGGACCAAAAACTAAAATTTACAAAACACGCACAGAACGTAAGAACAAAAATCATTCAACGGACAAAACACTTCCGATCACTACGTACAAAGACAAAGGAATTAGTACAAAGACCGCCACAAAAATTTACCAATAAATATGTAGACCTCTGCTTGACTACGGACATATACTGACAGCGAATGCATCTAGGAAAACTAAACAACACATTCAAACAACAGAACAGATTGCCCTGAGATCAATAACGAAAATAAGAATCCTCAAAACCAACTACACAACCCTTCAAACCAACTACTCTACGAACGAACAAAAATAACGCGAATAACAGAAAGACAACTCCAATTGCAAACGAAATGGAAAAACAATCCCTACAACTGGACCCTACTGAATCCCATTTGCCTCACGAGACAAACGAGACAATCCCGCTTCCGCTTCCCCAACAACACTACTGAACACTTCCAACACGTCTGAACCAACCTGCTAGACGATGAAAAGACATGACATAGAAGAGAGATATTTTTTTTGCTTTGTCATAACTTTAAGTTTTACAGTTGAGAATAGTTAAGTTAGAAAATAACTTTAAGTTTACAGTTGAGATAGTTTAAGTTAGAAAATTAATCCAATACATGTATATCGGAATGGGGAATGTCAAGAGCAGAAAGGCCGAGGGCCGATAGCCTGCAGATTCCAGCGGATGAGTTTTTAGAGCTTTTTGCCAACCACCTCTGAACATGCAAGTGAGTCGTGCTTGCGAAACGTCGGGAAGAAATTCTTTTCGAAACAGCTCGGAAGGCTCATCGTGGGAAGAAATGTAAAATGAAAACAACACCTTATACTTTGGCTGTGAGTCTCCTGCATATATTCTGTGTTATCTGACAAAGTTTCAGTAAAACTTGCTAAATATATCTTATGAAAAGCTGTTTTCAACTTAACGCCAGAATCTTTCAAGCGTCCAAATGAGTACACCACGGAAAACAAGCATTTAACCAAAGATAAGAGGCGAACGAAACGTATAGATCCATTCTACCGTTTAATAACCGTCATATTCACTAGTTTAGGCGGAAAGACCGTTGCGTTTTGAATTTAGGGTGGATTTTTAAGATCGCATGAATTTTTAGGCATGCACTAAATACTGAAACCCGGAATAATGAGAGAAGCGGAAGACCGATTTATATGAGCAATATAGCTGGGAAACTTTACTAGGACATAAATTAATTAAATGTGATCTGGAATAGTATCCATTGGGAATCTGTCTTTATCCCAAGCGAAATGAAAATGCGCTGATAATTAACCTCATCGAATCTGTAATACGAGAGCAAAGTTGCAATAATATCACAGGCTTTGGCTAATAATTGTTATTGATTAGAGGGCCGATTCGCGCGTATGCTACATATTACATGGTGGCATAAATAAAATGTTGAAACCTACTGATTGACCTTTAGTACTTCATAAATGATGCGACTGGAAAATGGGCGACAATGAATAAATACAAAACTGCTGTTTCACAATTTCATTAGCCAATCATGAATCTTTAATGAAGGGCATGGAAATGATTGGGTTCTATTTGCCGACTTGTTGGTTATTGCTTTATTAAAAAGAGTTGTTTGCATGAAAAGCCCAGCCCCAGTTGTATGTGTGTTTATTCAATTATTCCAACTTTTATGACATATTTATTTGGAAAACACGTGCAGGAAGCCTACTAATTGTCACTAACTCTAACAGTTTGCCCAATGCACTAGATATGAGCAAATAAGAGGTAATGTGCAATTTATCCCGCACAATACCTGCAATTATTAGGCCCGAATGAATCCATCAGGAACAGATTGACACAAGATTTTACATATAAAGTAACGGTTGCTCTATTGTGCTCACGTCGGTTATCAAAGCCACGTTAATAGCGGTATGCTTGAAACAACAGAACAAAGCGGGTATTGTATGGATAATCGACTGGTTAAACCACCTGCTTTGATTGACGAAACCAACAAATTCTGGGAGATTTTCTTTAGAACGAGAGAAACCAATCCCTCTGTATGATTTTGCATAGTAACGCTAGTAGCCAGATTTCCGGGCTTCATCCCTTGTTCTTTGAGCGGGCTTGTTGTCACCCTCCAATTATAACGATTGATTAGCTTCGAACCGATATTATGGAGGTATCGGCATGTTTAATACACCACGTATCATAAGCTTATATGCCGTAATGGTATTGCTATTAAGCTCGTAATATTCGCCTGGAGCTCTGGAAATGTGACAGTAAAGCGTGTATTATCGCGTTCACAAATGCATATAGTATGATTAAAACGGCGTGGCAAAACTGAGGTGGATCGGATTGGGAAGCTTTCGAACGTGCTTAGCATTTAATCTGCAAAAGTGGCAACGGATGGGTGCTTGGAACTGAACTACTTATGTAACGAACGTGCTGCCAGCATCGCATTTAATAGCTAACATTCTTATTTAATTGCTTTCGCCCAATTAATATGTTGAATCTCATATGAAGTTTGTAAAAAAAGAGAGAGGGACCAATTGAATGTCCTTCAATATCACCTGAATTAACACCCTTAGACTTTTTGTCCTTGGGGACATCTAAAGTCCATTGTTTATGTCCATTGGATCAAGTGATTGGATCATTGTGTCCATTGGATCAAGTGGCACATCGTTTTAAAGGGCCTTCAATTCTCTTCTCAGTGGGATTCTACTTTGTTGTTTTATGTCCGGAGTTTTCTTTTTTTTTTCTTCAAGGAAACTTGACAGATGATCTGTACGTTAAGATGCCTTGAAGAGACTGATGATCCTCTTATCACGCATGAGCCTAGAAACTCAAATTGATGCAGAAGGTAATTCAGTTTTACAGGAGGATTGGTTAACATTCCAGCAGGACGGTGCTCTATCTCATTATTTTCTTCCGGTCCGACAGTGGCTAAACGAAGATTCCCGAATAGATGGATAGCAGAAGGGACCAATTGAATGGCCTCCAAGATCACCTGACTTAACACCCTTAGACTTCTTTCTTTGGTGACATCTAAAGTCCATTGTTTATAAGACACAACCTGCTGATATTGATGATCTTAAAAGGCGAATCGCAGCAGAATGCCGGTCAATTCCCGGTGAAGGTTTCGGAAATGTTAGGGGAGGAGTTCGAAAACAGACTTTATTATTGTTTACAGGAAAATGGAAAACATTTTCAACTGATAAGATAGTGCGTAAATAGATCCCATGTGTTTTATTGTAGACATTTCTCTTCCGCAATTCAAAAGTTATTTTTGTCGAAGTAAAATAATCAATAAATGAGATCAATTTCTGTTATTCAACGATTTTAAAGGTGTCACCTACTCTTATAACCATTTGTACTGCAAGGAGAGCCAATGCAATAGTTTTTGTGTAAACACTAACGTGGACACCAATATCGCGATGCGGGAAAGTTTAAGTGTTTCTGCAACTTTGAAAACGCAATTAGTCGGAAACCTCTGGACAAAAAGCAACAAAGTAGGATACCACTGAATAGAGAATTGAAGGCCCTTAGAACTATGTACCTCTTGACCCCCATTCCCATTTAAGATGCTAAGGGTGACATATACCCTTCCTAGAGGGTTGAAACAAGAAGGCTAAAATATTTGTGACGACGTATAGACGTGTCTTTCGGATTTTTCATATTTCTAATTGCAAGAAAGGTATTAAGGGTGGGAAGTTTTTAAGTTGACTCCCGGTATATAAAATGCTTAAAGTCCCACACAATAGAGATTTCAATCAGGACTAATTAAAAATAGATTAAACAGTGTAAGATAATCAATAGCAATTTATCATTAAAAGGTTTTACTCGGCACAACAAGTACCTATTACTCTATAAATCATAAAACGTAGCGCCGAAAACAACTTCCGGAAAGATAACAAAATAGTATTTAATGCTGTGTTGTGTGACTAAAAGGAAACATACTAAGCGTTGCTGATGGAATCTATAATAATTATTAGTTTAACACAGGAAAATTTTATCCGTACCAGCATAGAAAATGCTACTTTTAAGCTTGTCAAGAGAACAATAAGGCGATTTTCGCGCAATCAATGACAAAGATAATAAAATAAGATAAAGATGAAATAAAGATAATAAAACAGACAAGAAAATTTAACAAACTTTTCTGTTAAAGAGTAATTGTTTTCATTATTGCTGCAAGATTTCATCTTGTGCAAAACGGTCGACTCTCATTACATACAGATTCGCTGTAATTGGCGCGATCTCAATATCGGAAAAGTTTTATTATTCCCCATAAAAATAATATCTGGAAATCCTACAGCAGTTTCCTGGAACGGAGGTAAAAGAGCGGCTATTAGGTTTTATTGGCATGCGAGCCGGAATATCTAATACCTTTGGGGGCTGCTCTAAATTCAGCAGTTACTCTCCATTATCTTCAGGTGAATTACTTGTATCTAGTTGACTGCTGAAGGCCTGTTTATTGGATCCTTTGAAAATTTAATTAAGAACTAGGAAAAATCTCCACAGTTCGTAGTCGCAATATTTATCAGGGTGTGATAGATATATACAATACATATACATAACATACAATTCCAAACTCTTTAGCACGTTTATGGAAATATACCAAAGCTCTATACCAAAGCTCTTAAAATAGCAATGGAAAACTTCTAACTATATCTACTCATAAGCGAGACTTTTCCATTGGTCTAGTAGAAATATTCCCATTTGCACTTGAAAATAACTGCGGGTAGCCCAGAAACAATTAATCTAATTAAAACTTTGCAAGCCTCGTAGCTGTCGAGCGTTTCCTCGTTGCGTCTATTCAGATTCCATTCTAGCATTTTCGCCAATTACAAAATAGCTACCACCTAACAAAATATTTAGTTTATTTGCCTGGGCAGTAATTATACGCAAAAGTGGCCACTTTCATTTACCAGGAAATCTCTCTCGATCAGCGCCGAGCAGTTCTCGACCAAATGTGGAATGCAACAAAACCGTAATTAACTTTTATCTTAGACAAACTTATATGAATTTTGTCTGTGGAATGTCGTAAAAATACATCAAGAAAATGTTCATTGAAACTAAATATTTGTATGAGGGAAAATATAAAAGCGCCTCTATTTTGTACGGAATATATTCGGTGCTTTCAATGCTGCTTTGTTTCTTCGCAATTTCCGCAATATAACTAGGCAGCTAAAATAACCCACCCGGCCATAAAAAAGCAGTCAAAAGTTCGCTTCGAATCTCATAAAAAATTCAATGAGGCCCCATCAATGTCATTATATTGTGTACTTTGAGAAAGGGCCAATATCGTAAATAAAAAGACTTTCATTTATTTAAAATCGAAAAGATCATCCCAGTGTTTGCTAATTTATTCCATTCTAAAAACTGTCGGGATTGCTTTTCTTCATGGAATTCATTCGAGACTTTTAAAGGGTGATATACATTTTAGATGTACGCGTTTTAAAGTTGAGATGGACGAGATATTAATTATTAATGGATTTCCAGTGAGTGAGCGCCTTTGCCTTCCTCCATTCCCGAAGATTTTGCCTCAAAAGAAAAAGTCATTTTATTTTTAATTATTTACAATTTAGCCAATCGATCTGGATGCAGCAGGTTGTGTATAGAAGCTCATCCACAGGATAACGATGCAAAAAAAGTTAATATTACGTACGTATATTTAATAGATAGCGGATCCTGATTTATTCATGGGAACGTTATTTGGTCCCTCGAGCGATCTCAAAATGCATAAAGTGCTCTGTACTAGTCACACACAGCATTTTCAAGTGGCTGTTATGCTGGTTTATTGAAGTACGAAAACAGCCAACAGAATAGCATGTCTTGAAATCAGTTCAGTTTTGGGTCGGAGCGGATTCGAAAATTAAATTTTACTTCAACTATTTGCTGGTTTTATTGGTTAATGGTCCATTTTGGGATTGTTTCATCGTAATTTATACAAGACGGGATTTTCAACCGGATAACGTACATAAAAGTTATGTAAAAATGTCTCTTGATTCCTCCAGCGTTGATGACAGTGTTCAAAAATCTGATGGGTTCAGATGGGGCGGTTTGGTGGCCGCTAATCTCTGCTTGGTACACGCTCTTGAAAAAGTGCATTTAAAAATGTTGAAAGGATCGGCAAATGTGCAGTGCATAAGCGCCAAAACCTGCATAAAGAACACATTTTCCGTCTTTTAGTGTTCGTTTTCCAGCTGTGGAAATCCTTTAAACTTTACGAATCGATCATCAATATGAGTTACGTATTCCCATTCAACATTTCCTGAAAGAAATATTCATTGGAGTGATAAAAGCGATTGCCAAACGAGTTTTTTTCCATGAACATCCCATTGAAGGATTTTATGTGGATTTTTAACGCCCACAGTAAACTGTTTTGAACATTAACTGCATCATTGAGGGAGAAATGGGTCTGATCTGTTCACAGAACGCGATAACCTTTGAGGTTCGTTTTCCAGCTCAAATAATAAGTATGTGTAATAAAAATAAATCCGAGCCCAAATCTGCACTTTTTCGATCTGTTGTCTATCCTTCAAACAGTTTCTGCCTGCACAAAACAGTTACCGTTCCAGTTGAGAGAAGCGACTTCGTTTACCTACTCTTCCATAACAACGTGTCAAATCAATGTCTCTTCGGAAAGAACAATTTGAAATCCACATTGTTTTCCAAGTGCACGAAGCAGCGCAAACTGCGCGCAGCACCAGACATGAGTTTTCCTGAATGCTGCCATATCTTACGGATTGAAAAGGGGATTTACCCAATCAGAATTCCTGGAAAATGTATTCAGTTTCTCCAGCCAGTCGACTTTTATCAAATTTTACTACCGCAGCTTCTTTTTATTTGTATACTATGGCATTAGGCTCAGGGAAGAATTTTGAAATTGATTTCAATCAGGGCAAACTCAGAGGTTTTGCAAACTCCACTCCAAAGAGCTGATATTATTTTGATAAAATGTCTTACGGCTGGCCGCTATACGCGAGAAATGCACTTCAGGTATGGAAGATTGTGCAATTTGGGCTTAATTAAGCTGGACATATTTCAAAGCACTGATGAAGAGACCAAGCGATATTCGGGGCAAAACAAGAAGGAAATTATTTTGTCGCTTCATTAATTTTCTGTGAAGAACTATTTTCTACAGGGCTTAGATAAGACAGTTGATAGGGGATAATAAGGCAGTTGAAAATCGTAACCGTTCATTGAACAAACCGTCTCAACCTTATAATGGGGAGTTATGGTTTTTGATCATTTATTCATCAGAACGGCTATTCGTTTGGGCAATCTGCTGGTTCTCACTTGGAAGTCGCGTGCCGGAACATGTGCTCCATGAATAAGCATTTCCGGGTTTCAGTCACCCCTTTTGGGCCCCTTCGGGTGAATCGAATAATTACGCCCCGGGAACAATGCGAGAAACTGGATGTAATCCGTTTATAGCATGGATAGTTGTTTAGGACCGCATGCGGTTTTGGGAGCGTTAAATTTTCGGATTGTGTGCCTGTGTGTGTGTGGGTGTGTGAGTCCTAATTTTATTTCGAAACATGCACCATAAATTGTCCCAACTATTAAATTTTCCTGGCAAATGAAGATTGAAAATTGTAAGGATTTACTCGAGTTTTGCTTACAAACAGCTGCGCTGCAGGAAAATACCACTCTGTGTATAATTACTAATTACTCTCTGTCTGAACAGTAGTGTAAGAATATTTTGTGGATTTTCTAAAAGGAAAAACTGCTAGTGACTCCATTCAAATATATCACACTTACGCTAAATAAAATGACTGAAATTCCGGATAATATTCCAAATGGATTTATATTCATAGCACTAAAATTGAGTTGACAAATTGCAATGGCCACGTAACCTAAGCGGATATCTATTTTCCCAACCTCCGTAGCGGACGTATCACGATGAGAAATTGAGAAATGTACATGAATGCCACGAACGTGGAACATTGAAAAATTGCATCTAAAATAGGGTAAAATGTGGAGTCATGCGAATTGAAAAATTCTCACTTAGCATGCGAGGTCTGGCCACTTCCGGGCGACCGCTGATTGCAATTTAATTTGGATCATTAGAAGAATGCATGTAACTACCTGAACGCAATATTTGGACAGTTTAAACTTGAGCAATTTGCATAAGCTGAACGCCGGCAACACGAATAATCCAGAATAATGAGCCGGGGCTGATTTATTTACGAATCAGTCTGAAAACTTTGTCCATTAATGCACGAACTTAAACCGATAATCTTCGTCTCGACTCGTCATACTTGCCTAGACTTGTATAATTTGCTCAGCGTTCCCGTTTGCCCCGGCTTTACCAAATGAGGTGTTTAGTAGTCCCGTTTTAGGGTTTTAATTAAGCGACTCTTGAACAATTTTCCCACAGGCTGCATCTTGCCTGCCAAATCAAACAACAACCTAAAATACAATAAGTTTAGGATTTTGGAAGGAGTTAAAACTATGTAGAATCAAATGCATATTTTCAAGTGGACACTACAAATCGGTCTTAACAAACAACCGAAAGAAAGTTCCAGCAAAACAGAACTAATAAATCTTTTTAATAGATCATCTGCCACATATAAACCATTAACTCGGGACTACGATCGCATAAATATATCACTATCAGCTGTAGTTGGCGAGCGGAAAAATAATAATTAACCTCACCCTTAAAAGGTGTGACCGCCAATCCCTAAACAGTTTCAACCCCCAAAATAAAACGAGAGAAACGTGCTTACGCATTTGATAGACCGGATTAACACTGATGACATGATCTAGTTTGATCGGAATTATATTCATTTTCGATTTAGTAGAGATTGTTCAGCTGCCTGCTAAAGATTAAAATTGATTATTGTATGGTTAAATGTGGAATGAAGAAATTTAATTTACCCACCACCAAGCCGCTATTTTGCTAGCCGTAATCCATTTTGTGTAAGGGAACATTATTGCGGATTTTTAATAGAACGTGTAAAATTATTCAATCGCAAGCACAGCCCATTTCAATAGAAAAAAAACAACAACAACTTTCACTAGCCATAGGAAAATTTAGCCCGGAAATAAAAAATGGTTTCTACCGACATACACTACCCAAATACATACTGAGACTAATAAAACATAAGAGAGAACTGTACAGACTATATACAAACACTCAAAATAACGACCTAAAAAAGACACTGCACCAACTCAACAGAAACATTAAAACCTTGATTGGACAAGACCGACAAGACAAATGGCTAGAAACATGTAAAGAAATACAAAAAGACAAAGGCAAAACATACTGGCGAAAAATTAAGAAACTAGCGCAATACAAAAAAACTAACACTACTGACACAATTGACGAAAACGGAATAGAACGGTACACAGACAAAGAGAAATATGACGCGTTCGCCAGACACTATCAAAAAACCTTCAACATATCGACAAACCCTAACTTCGACAATGACAACTGGAACTTGATCAACGACTGGTACTTGAACTATTTCAACAGCTCACCAAACTATACATACAAACTGATCACAGACACAAAGTACGATGAAGCCCTAGCGCATATCAAAAACACAGCACCGGGAAAAGATAAAATAAAGGCAAAACTCCTGAAAAGCCTAACTCAAGAAACACACAAACTGATCCTAACTGAATTGAACAACTGCATCAGAAATAACAAAATTCCAAAAACGTGGAAAACCGGCTTAATAATCCCTATACCCAAAAATGGACTGGACAATACACAACCGAGCAATTACAGACCAATTACATTACTACCAGTACTTAGCAAGGTTTTTGAGTACATAATAAGGCAGCGACTGGGAAAACTGGTCGGAAAGTACATACCATCGTATCAGTTCGGATTCAAACATCAGCACTCGACTATTCACCCACTCTTCACTCTGACTAACAATATACAAACAACCCACCTAACAGACAGAAAGACAGCTTGCCTGTTTATGGACATTAACAAAGCTTTTGATAGTGTCTGGCATAGAGGCTTACTATACAAACTACACACACCAACATATCTACTACACACCATAAAGAACTTACTAGAAAACAGACAACTACAAGTACGAATTGACAAAACACTGTCATTTTCTTTTTCCCCTGAACAAGGGCTCCCTCAAGGATCCCGCTCTCACCGTTTCTCTACAATATATACTGCCGTGACATATACAATTACAACTTACCAGACAAAATCAAGTCGACAGATCGGCATACATATTACAATACGCAGACGACACGGCACTTATTGTACATGACAAAACTACTGAGAGAACAGCTCAAAGACTCCAAACACTAACAAACAACACAATGACATGGTTTTATAAATGGAGACTAAAACCAAACGCGTCAAAAAACCAACTTCTGCTCACAAACCACAGACTCAACGCTGACTCCCCTACAATAACTGCAGACGGCCAAAAGACACAAACAAAAAACGACATAAAATACCTTGGAATCACAATTGGCCTCAAACTTAAAGTCACTAAACACATACGGAACATCAGGGCAGAAGCAAGAAAGAGAACAAGACACTTCCGATCACTAACATACAAAGACAGAGGAATTAGCACAAACACCGCCACCAAAATATATAAAGCTATTTGTAGACCCTTGCTAGACTATGGACATTTACTCATGACCAACGGAACAGAAAGGACAAAACATTATATACAAACAACAGAACAAATTGCACTAAGACTAATAACACGAATAAGACACCCCCAAAACCCACTACACAACCCCCCCACCCAACTACTATACGAACGCACAAACATGACAAAGATCTCGGAAAGACTCATACATCTACAGACAAAATGGACAAACAACCCCTACAACTGGACCATACTGAATCCCCTTTGTCTTACAAGACCAACCAGACAATCCCGCTTCCGTTTCCCTACATCAACGCTACTCGAACACTTACAAACGCATCTGACTACTGGACAATAAAATAATTTTTTCTTGTCATTAGAATTAGAAAGTTTATTGAATTAACTTGTTAACCCAGAATAAGAGAATTGTTATCTTTGTTTTCTTATTTAGATTAAGACTATATGTACTAAACAAGGGCAGAAAGAGCGATAGGTCGATAGCCTTTTTTAGAAATAAATATGTTTACTACCACTACTACTGTATAAAATTTTCGATTCGGTTTCAGTATCGTCTAGCCGCAGGATTTTCTGTAGGTTTTTCTCTTTAGGAGATTTAGGACACTGATTAATTGTCGATTATCTTAGGCCATAGTAGAAAAGAATTTCGTCCTGATGTTTTCGCAAGCACCAGGACATGCATCCGCTTCAGTTTCAGGCAATGACCGCAAAACCCTAAGTTTTTTTTGGAATTTTAAGACAGTTTACATGCTGAAACAGTTTGGCACTATAAACCACAATCTATATTCTCCTTCAATTTATCCGATACTGATCCTATATGTGGAAAGCCTAAAGCTTTTCCGAGACCCTTTTGCCTTATTTGCACGTAAATTTTCTCGCAAAAAATCGAAAAACTGTATTAATGCATTTTCTGCTGCATGTACCTACATTTTTTAGCAATTAAATTTAATAAAATTAATTTGGAGCGAGCAAAGCCCTATGGGTCGTCCCCGCGCAAACGATCAATGCTGCTGTTTCAATCTAAAAACTGCCGTAAATAATGAAATATGTTCCGGCCAATAGTTGGGAGCAATTTGAAAAGAACTCGACCCCAAGTAGTGATTACTTCAGGTCTTTTTAGACAGTTTGGCTATCGATTAATTGGCCGAATGAAAAAACCGGAATGAAGCTCTCAGTGAATGGCTTGGCAAAGTTTTTGAACTGAGCTTAAGCTGATATAATTACATCGGATGAAAACATAGGTCCCTTGCCAATATAAATAACTTCCTTAACAGTCCAATTCCAAACCTCGGAATCTGGCTCGGCAAAAAATCCTTAAAAAGTGCGACTTTTTGCCGGCTTCGGTCTCAAGTGACCGATCCCCTTGTAAACGCGTCCGAAGATTTATACCCATTTTTAAAATGCAAATAGAAAGCCCCGAATGATCTCTATCTTTATATAGGGCGTATATTTCCGAAGCAATTAGTAGAAAAAGCGAGGGTTAATCAGAGACATAGAGCGAATAATTAATTAAGGGTGTACGGGGGCGAGTGTTTTATTTAGACGTGGGGTGCAATTGGTTTTCCGTTGAGATTTGTGTGCTTTTGCTTCTACATATAGCGGCAACAATTATTCCATTGCGGCTGGTAGTAGGCAATTAAACCGCAGAAGGAACTGGTATCAGTAATAAAGGTATTTTCTAAACTGATTTCACGTTTTAAATAAAAAGTGCCCGCTAATTTTTTCACTCCAAATAGCTCTGCATGGGAAGTCTCAAAAACAATACGAAACAACGGCGTTGTCTATTGTCTTCAAAATCATTTTCACGTCAAGGCTTGACGATGACTGAATGAAATCTGGTGATGAGCAAAGTCAGACTAAGACCAAGACTTGCATGGTCTTGATCTTGTTCTTGCAACGACAGTCTTGGTCTTGCTTTTATTGGAATGCAAAGATCAGTCTCACTCATCCTTAGTAGATTCATAATCGGGAAGCTTCAAGTCGTTCTATTCCTTTCATTTTCCATCTGCAGCATTTCCAAATACTCGGCACATTTTTTGGAATAATCTAATATATAACAGTCCCTAAAGTTTGTAATATGTGAAGTGTTTGTTCGGCAAACCGAAGACAGACTAGCAACCGAACTATACCCTTAGGACGATAATAATAACTGACATTAAAATTGTAATGGACTTACCTTGTCCCGTTTCCTTTTGGATTGCGCCATAAAATTAAATCATAAAGCCATGCAGGACCCGAAAGGGACATTCCTAGTTTGGCTTGCAAACATTATATTATATTTGAATGGGCGGCCACTTTGCAATGTTCCATTAAAAGTTGCAATTTTGCACTGGAGTCCCGGAAGCTGATGTAGTCGAGTGGATTTCACCAGATGAAAGAGTTCATTGGGATTTGGCAGCGCATTTTCGGTGAACTGTTGTTAATTTGAGGCAATTACTGTAAAGCAGTTCATTAACTGGCAATGGCTGGATTTTCGCAGCTTTTGGCAGCACCCTCTGTCGTATTCAAAATGTAATCGTCGTTTTTGTTTCGTTCGATATAAATCTTTAGCTATCAATGGAATCGGACTAATTAAGGGTATTTCCTGGCTCATTGATGGCCCCGCTGTATGCATGTATCATGTAGCACATTTGCGCTAATTAACTGCAATCTGAACATACATTTTCCTAATATTGTTCATATCTGATTTTGCGATGAATCTTTTGTTCAATTCGTTTACATCATATGAGCACCCCACAATAATTTATATTTATAACAATGAGTAAAAGGTCAATCGAAAAAGACAATTGAGTTGAATTTAGCCTCACGTTAAAGGGACCTGAAATTGTAGGATTAGCAGCAAGTAGTAGTAGTAAACATTTTTATTTCTAAAACAGGCTATCGACCTATCGGTCTTTCTGCCCTTGTTTAATGCATGTAGTCTTAATCTAAATAAAAAACAAAGATGAAAATTATCTTATTCTAGGTTAATGATCTGATTAAATAAACTTTCCAATTCTACTGACTAGAAAAAATTATTTTATTGTCCAGTAGTCAGTTGCGTTTGTAAGTGTTCGAGTAGCGTTGATGTAGGGAAACGGAAGCGGGATTGTCTGGTTGGTCTTGTAAGACAAAGGGGATTCAGTATGGTCCAGTTGTAGGGGTTGTTTGTCCATTTTGTCTGTAGTTGTATGAGTCTTTCCGAAATCTTTGTCATGTTGGTGCGTTCGTATAGTAGTTGGGTGGAGGGGTTGTGTAGTGGGTTTTGGGGGTGTCTTATTCGTGTTATTAGTCTTAGTGCGATTTGTTCTGTTGTTTGTATATAACGTTTTGTCCTTTCTGTTCTGTTGGTCATGAGTATATGTCCATAGTCTAGCAAGGGTCTACAAATAGCTTTATATATTTTGGTGGCGGTGTTTGTGCTAATTCCTCTGTCTTTGTAGGTTAGTGATCGGAAGTGTTTTTTTCTCTTTATTGTTTCTGCCCTGATATTTCGTATGTGTTTAGTGAATTTAAGTTTGTGGTCAATTGTAATTCCAAGGTATTTTACGTCGTTTTTTGGTTGTGTCGTTTGGCCGTCTGCAGTTATTGTAGGGGAGTCAGCGTTGAGTCTGTGGTTTGTGAGCAGAAGTTGGTTTTTTGACGCGTCTGGTGTTAGTCTCCATTTATAAAACCATGTCATTGGGTTGTTTGTTAGTGTTTGGAGTCTTTGAGCTGCTCTCTCAGTAGTTTTGTCATGTACAATAAGTGCCGTGTCGTCTGCGTATTGTAATATGTATGACGATCTATCGATTTGATTTTTGTCTGGTAAGTTGTAATTGTCATGGCAGTATATATTGTAGAGAAGCGGTGAAAGCGGGGATCCTTGAGGGAGCCCTTGTTGAGGGGAAAAAGAAAATGACAGTGTTTTGTCAATACGTACTTGTAGTTGTCTGTTTTCTAGTAACTTCTTTATGGTGTGTAATAGATATGTTGTTGTGTGTAGTTTGTATAGTTTGTATAGTAAGCCTCTATGCCAGACACTATCAAAAGCTTTGTTAATGTCCATAAACAGGCAAGCTGTTTTTCTGTCAGGTAAGTGAGTTGTTTGCATATTGTTATTCAGAGTGAAGAGTGGGTGAATAGTCGAGTGCTGATGTTTGAATCCGAACTGATACGATGATATGTACTTTCCGACCAGTTTTCCCAGTCGCTGCCTTATTATGTACTCAAAAACCTTGCTAAGTACTGGTAGCAGTGTAATTGGTCTGTAGTTGCTCGGTTGTGTACTGTCCAGTCCATTTTTGGGTATAGGGATTATTAAGCCGTTTTTCCATGTTTTTGGAGTTATGTTATTTCTGATACAGTTGTTCAATTCAGTTAGGTTCAGTTTGTGTGTTTCTTGATTTAGGCTTTTCAGGAGTTTTG
The DNA here is from genome assembly GCA_024550625.1 of Dendroctonus valens. Taxonomy (NCBI): domain Eukaryota; kingdom Metazoa; phylum Arthropoda; class Insecta; order Coleoptera; family Curculionidae; genus Dendroctonus; species Dendroctonus valens. The sequence continues at coordinate 515,639 of JAJTJO010000075.1, read as the reverse complement.
CCTTTATTTTATCTTTTCCCGGTGCTGTGTTTTGATATGCGCTAGGGCTTCATCGTACTCTGTGTCTGTGATCAGTTTGTATGTATAGTTTGGTGAGCTGTTCACATAGTTCAAGTACCAGTCGTTGATCAAGTTCCAGTTCTCATTGTCGAAGTTAGGGTTTGTCGATATGCTGAAGGCCCTTTGATAGTGCCTGGCGAACGCGTCAGCTTTCTCTTTGTCTGTGTACCGTTCTATTCCGATTTCGTCAATTGTGTCAGTAGTGTTAGTTTTTTTGTATTGCGCTAGTTTCTTAATTTTTCGCCAGTATGTTTTGCCTTTGTCTTTTTGTATTTCTTTACATGTTTCTAGCCATTTGTCTTGTCGGTATTGTCCAATCAAGGTTTTAATGTTTCTGTTGAGTTGGTTCAGTGTCTTTTTTAGGTGGTAATTTTGAGTGTTTGTATATAGTCTGTACACTTCTCTCTTTTGTTTTATGAGTCTCAGTTTAGCAGCAATTTTCTTCAATTGTAAAGCTTTTTTTTAATTAGAAAAGAGGCTCCAGGTGTCCTTTGTAATAGCGCAAGACAGCGGGGCTTATTTGTCGTATCAATAAATCGCATATGAAGCCGTCCAAAATGATTTCAAGTTAACTGAAAATCGTTTAACTGTTTGAGGGCAATTTTCGAACCTCACAACATTACGAAATGTTTACATTGGCATCTGTACAACGATCTGGCGAGATGACATGAATATTCAATCCATGTTTGGCTGCAGGTATACAAACTCCTATTTACAGCTCTATTTTGGTTTGACATGGGTGTACTTACGAGTTTTGATAAGGAATATTTACATGGGTAATGCTTGCCTCGCTTTGCATAAAACGGTTTCAATTCGCATAAGAATAGCTTTTGGTCGGAAATCGGTCTTGGGGTCTTTGTGTGAAAGTTTATTCTCCATATATATAGTCCTTTTGACCTCAAACTTCCAGTACTAATTTGCCTGTACTCTTATATGATTAAATAATTTTCCTTTTCAGCCTCTTTAGTACCTTTTTTTTTCAATTACTTTGTTTTCGCTCAAACACTGAAACTTTTTCGCCCAATTCCCTATCACCCATTTGGCTGGATTTTAATTTAAAAAAATGCTCTACATAGAACTGTTTTATTGAAAATTAAAAAAGTCGTTTGCCTAGTTAAATGTATAAAATACGTATCGGCAAAGTGCAACTCAACACAACTATGCCCAGTCGACTGTGTCGAATGCATTTACTTTTTAAACTTCCAGCGAAAATAATGAATAAATTGAAAAGTTTTTTCATCGGCAATGGATGCGTTAGAAAATTTTGAATTAGTTACTAAGCCGACTGAGGTTGTGAAAACTATATCAGATTGGGAAGTCTTGATATTGAGTCCTAAGAGAAGCCATTTATGGACAGCCGTGATTGACACATCTTTTTTTGTACAAAAAAGGAATTCTTGGCCAACGTCCCAACCATCCGCCATTTTCGAGCTATTTGCGATTAATTGAAACCGTAGTTGTAAGAAGCTCTTAGATGGTCTGAAAATAATCCTCCCTTGTGCCGAATGAAATATGTAAGTCCTGTTTATAGCGATTAAAAGCTTTGTGGCAAGGAAAGAAAGATGGTTGGATATTGTCGGGTCCATATAGAAGTAAATAAAGCGGCCTAAACCATCGCAGACTTTTCAATCAAAAACACAAAAGCTCACGAAGACATTGATACGAAACTCAAACATGATCATTTCGTCGTTCTTTTTACCGCCTATTGTCGAAATCACTTTGGGCACAATATAGCGCCCCATAAAAATCCCCTCACCAAATAGAGTGGTACATTTTTGGGACATCTGCCATATAAAAGTTTTCTTTTATACCGCATTTTAGTGTTGTTTGTGGGGACGAGATATAATACCCGGACACTTAGTGGCAAGATTTATTATTTTGTTTCGTTTTTATTGAAAGTTTGTTTTTGCATTTAGGGCTTTATGCTTCGTCGGCTTCACACACGATCGGATGCGACGAACATGGAATAGGAAATGTAGATAATGAAGCTGTTTCAAGCGGAAAAAACGCTAGAAACTCACAAGTATTTTAGGATTTTTTTGGTGATTTTTGACAAACACTCACTATTCACTTGCGAAATCAAGAATCGGATCTTGATGAGAGTTTGAAAAAAGGCGAAACTTTGATGAGAAGCAATTGCGTCCAAAGCAGTGAAGAAGCTTTAAAAATTTGGAGCTGTTGGTCCAGTCTTCTCAATCTTGCATACAAAATTTCCTGATTATCCAAAAGTCTCCATAAAAAGATTGAAAATAAATTTGCGGAATAAAATTTCGATCTTTCTCAACCAGTTCTGAAGCCAACAGTATCTGATGGAACGCAACGAATCTATGTTTTCTTGATTTTTGTATAAATCGAATTAGAGATTCATTTGAATTTTAGTGAGGCCAATATTGCATAATAAAACCAATTGTTTCAAGTAAACAAAATTCGATGCATAATATTTTCGCCCCAATTGCAAACAAATCCACTGAGAGGCGCATTGTATCCCCCCGTAGCTGAAACTTTACCTCAATCGCAATATAGTGGCGCATTTGCATCGGAATACAGAGCATCTTAGAATATGGAATAAATGTGCAAAATGTAGGCTGATTGTATGTATTTGGATTGCCATTGGAAGGTCGAACTTCCTAAGTTTAATACCAAATGTTTGGATTACTAATGTCGCCGCCCTACTTCTTTAAAACTCGACTCCATGTCGGGTTAGAGGTTTTAAGAATTCCAACTCAGTTCAAACAAGTTAAATTCACCAGTTGGTTTAAATTCCACGAGTTTTCGAACAATAAAGCAAATATTCGGAGTTGGAGTTCTAATATATTTCATAGTTTCCGTAGTATCCAGATTCCAATACACCGGTCGGTTTGAATAATGAAAAACTTCCCTCGACTGAAGAACAAGTAATCCGGCCACCTGCCAGTTTACATTTGCTTCTTATAAATCTTGATACATCTTTTACTTAAAACTGTGCAAGTTTTCCGTAAACGAAAATAAATAAGAATGGATGGGTCTTTGTGTTACTTTTCATCTTGCATGCTTGTGACCTGCCAAATCATCCTAGTAGTGAAAAGTTCTCAACGGGAATTGTTTCCAGCAGTTTCTAGACAAACGTAAAATATACAGCGTGTTTTAGAGAAAATTTGCATGCTTATATCCACACATTGTGTAAAAAGTGGAGTAGCAAAATGCAATTAAAAAGTGGGCTAGTTTTAGTGAAGATTTCCCCTTGCCCTATCCAATATTCAATGCTTGCGCTAGCTTCATGACATCCCCGTGGGTTTCACGTACTCCACTACTAAGTAATTTCCATTTCCATACCATTCTACCACTGCAAAATTAATCCCAGACGCACGACTTGTCCCTTTGGGCCATTAAGTAATTACTTTTTACTTTGCAAAAAATGGAGTAAAGCTTCTTGTTTGGACTTGAAATAAACCTTATTTTCATTTGGCGGAACCCAACGAAATGTTTTGATAATGGATGAAAAATACCCGGAGTTGAAAAGGAGACATTGATGTAATTAGAAAATCACTACTAAAGTTCAGCTTTTTTATGCGAAAAAATTAAGCTTTACTTAAACCTGGTAGACAGCGTGATTTAGTACTATGAAATCAAACTTTTAGGGCTGGTTTAGTGCAACAACAGTCATCTGACGATGCGAGCTAGTCGTGCTTGCGAAACGTCAGCAAGAAATTATTTCCTGGAAGGTCTAAATCTTGAATAACTCACCGGTTTCCCTTGTAGTTCTTGATCGCTGTAGTTCTTCAAGTGAAGAGTAAGACCAGATATGGATTTTTGTACCCAAAAGCCTTTTAACAATCCATAGAAGTTTGATGTCATACCTATTTCTAATTCAGCCTGTATATTTTTCCATAAATTTCCACTCACTTTAGAGCGTCTAAATTACTGTCAGTAAACTGTGCATGAAAATCAAATGATTGCGATATAAATTTGAGCAAATTCCTATTGAATATCGGATCATGTTTCCTGCTACGTTAAATCTCTGGAAGTCACGATTCTCCATTACAAAGTAATTTCCATACTGTTCCACCATTACAATATTAATCCCATCCGTACACCTTGTCCCTCTGGGCCATTACTTAATTACTTTCTGCCCCGGATTGCAAATTATTACTATAAGAGCCAATGTTTAAGTAATAATGTTGATCTGGCTGTAAGCTCGTGCAGCGTTGGATCCCTATTAATAAAAGCTATTAATTTTCGTTCGAAGCCAAAGTATGGAGGGTTAATTTTAAACAACTTCCCATTCATTTGGAGCTTCTGGTTTTAATTATTCCGTATATAAAGAGATAAAGTGCGCTATGGAGGATTAATTCGATAATGGGTGTTTTTCTTGTTTTCCATTTGCGCCATGTGGCATTACTGGCCGTTAAAATTTCGGATAATTTATACACTCTGGATTTGTCTGCCTAGCGCATCACGTTTGTTTGAGCTTCCGTTGTTTTTAACTCAGATACTTCATTAACTGAACTAGTTGGAATGCTTCTTGTAGAAGTTGCCTCCAGTTCACACGTACCACTTCATTACAAGAATTCAACGAAAAGCACGTCTTTGCGACATTTTTGACCTGCAAATTAAGCAAAACAAAGCGACGAACAGCTCTTGAATTAAGACTAATTAAAAGTGCCGTTTTTTGCCAAGAATTGCTGCCAGGGCAATTAGAAAACGTTGCGCGCCTTAATCTGGAAGATTTATAAAAAGTTTATGAGCACTGACGGCTTGACTAGTGTATACAAGACGCTTTAGGGGCCGTTTTGTATTTTTCAACTTTCATTCATGAGGTAGATTAATGGATTTGTTGCTGCACGAAACCTGAGAAATGTTACTGGATGATCAACTTGCGTTATTCCCAAATAAATTTTCCAATGCAATAATTAGCCTTAATTGAATATTCTCAAATGAAACACAATGTCGATTAAAATCCAAATGTAATTTGTGTGAAGCCTACACACATTTGATTATCAAAATGAATCAATATGAAATTGCATCAATTTGTTCACTATATTGAAATATAAATGCGTTTAAAATATCGAACAGCAATTTTTCAAATGTATTTTGATAATTATGTCGATTGTACGAGGTGCACACCAATCGCTAGTAAAATATCTACAATAAATTGCACAAACTGGCAAATTTAAATAAAAATACTAATAATGTCAGTTTAACATACTGCGATTTACGGCCCTAGGCAGTCGAATAAATATGCGCTCGTGAATAAAAACAAATTGTCCGGATTACACGACCAGCCATATTATTTCGTAAAATATTTTATGAAAATATGGGAGCTGGATTGTTAATGGGTTTTGGCGCAAATAAAATTTACACGATAATTCCGCTTTATGTATTCTTGTGCTTTTGCTATCAATTGGGATTAGAACTGAGAGGCGAATGTAACTGGAAAACTGCAATAACAACCAACAAATAACGTAGTCAAGTTTAAATTAATTTTCCATAATTCTTTTCCACTGAGTAATTCTTAGTGCAAATTTATTAAAACCGGAAACGAGTACGTTTCAATTTCATCCCGAAAATCCGTATATAAGAAACCGCTCGGAGGATTAAGGCGTATTCAAAGAAGATATGCTATTCCAGTGTTTACCATTATCCACCTTAAGCTTCGTTATTTGCAATTTTATTATCCTCGCTGATTTTGCGTTTCCCCCTCTTATCCCGGGCTTTAAAGAGGACATTAATTGTGGGGGGTTCTCTTTTAATCCTGACGTTACCTGGAAAAGAGTCTCTTTAAAACTGATATATTTTTAATTAGGAAAAGTCACAACGACGGTGGATTATAATGAATTGAAAGGCCGGGAAACATTTTTTTTTTCATCCATTACGTTCACTTTAAACGCTTGTAATGGAATGACGACTCAAATTTCCAAAAAAATTGTTTAACACCACCGAACATTAATTAATGAGAAAGAAGTGAAAAGTAGAAGCTTTGGGCTTAAGACAGCGTTTGGTCTATAAGTTTCAGATTCAGCAGGTTTTTTTCCGCTCTCAAATGTTAAAAAATTACCAACTTCCAACTCTAAAGGGGCTACTATTCTACTGGAGCACACATAAATTAATCAATTTGCTGTTCCTTTATCTTGCACATGCAAATACTATTAATGACAATGATTCAAACAGCTAACGAGCCCTATCATGAAGCATGTCATAACTTATTAATGATATGACGGGTCATTGTCCAATGCACATGCTGGCGTGAACAATTTTATGACTACAATTACGTTTTCTGCTCTCATTAATGGGGGTTTGTAATTAACTGAGAAAATTAGGTTTGTCTTGCTTGTAATCATTTGGATTGTAACTAGGCATTTCCTTTGTGCTGCTTCAGTCTAGATGGTTTATTAATATATCATTGAAAATATGTTTTTGTAACCATTTTCGACTGGTTATTTTGCATGTTTTCTATATTTGTCTGTTCATGTATTTGTTATTACGTTCGCTATTTGCGATTTAAATCAATTCCTTCTCTTGTGGAATCTCTGGAAGCAAAGGAAGAAGTGAACAAATTGCAAAGGCAAAAAATATTTTAACACACATGTCGAGAAAACATTGATATAAACGGATAAAATGTCAAAAGCCAAATAAGCTTTTGAGGAAATAAGAACCCAAAAAAATATACAGAGAATAAATGGAGGCGTCAGCTCAATCGAATAATTGATTGAATGTTTCGCAATGTTTTTTACATAAAAACATGAAAAAACATTTTTTCGATTCATTGGTCTGGCTAAAATCGGAAACTTATGGTTTCTCATTATGGCATCCATAAATCATTAACCAAATCTATTGGCCATGTTTTCGTCTAACTAGAATACGTTAATCATCAATTTCTGATTTTTTGCTAAGCATTTTAGTGGATCGGTACCAAAATTTAGCGATTAACATGGGAGTTAAATGAAGTTTTTTTCCCTTTCACTTTACCGAATCGATTTGACTAGAGTCGATTCGTATTTGTCTCAATACTAATTGATGTGAATTTCAAAAAATTCCAATGTAATTTGACGCTTTTATTCAATTTTTAAAATTTCCCTCCATAAGGGCCTGTAGAAAAATTTTCGTTTTCCCCCTGTGGCTCACAGAGGAATTTTTTTTAACCAACCAAAGTCGATTTGTAATGTAACTTTTCCACATCTAACTGCCTGTCAAGGAATGGGCCCAAAAAATTTTTTGGCCAAAAATTTTAGGTCAACTTTTAGATTTTTTCGAAATTTTAATTTGTTTCTGGAAAACAAAGCTTCCTATCGAAAAAAGTTGTTCTTTATAAAATCCCGTGCGGATTGAGCACTATCCAATGGTGTTTGTACCAACCTTCCAGCTTGCATAGTTTCAAGAAAATATTATTTTCAAAAAACTGCAAATATCTCGATAACCAAAAGAGCGGGGACAAAGCTAATCACCCCAGCCGATAGATCGTCTCAGGCCTCATAAAAAAGTTGGCATTCACGTTTCCGCTCCGATCAATAATAAGCGAGGAATTGCCGATTTTGTCAAAACATAAAAAAATTTTGGGAAAATTTTCGAAATTTTCCCTAATTTTGCGATGTCAAATTTCGGTCAAATTTTGACATGGGAGGCCTTTAGTGGTCCAAAACAATCCACAACAAACAAAATTCAAACAAAATCCTCCTCAGATATAGGACCGATGACCGATACGACCCACCAAGAGTGAAGTCCCACAGTTTTGGGAAAATTCAAAGTTTTAAAGTACCAATCTAATCTATCGATAGTATGTCGATAATGTACCAAAGCACGTACCAATAGTGCTTTTCGTTTGTTAGCTATTAAACATTGAATTTTCGTTTTACATGGGCTCTTATGGGAGCAAAATTTTCAAGATGAAAAACGCCGAATAATGTCAAACCGTTTGACCAGATGTCTTCAAAACAATAGACAAAAAAACAAGTCAAGAAGTGTTTTAAGTCGCTGTCTTCATCGGTTTTTCGATCGACAATTTCATTTACACGGGCTCTTATGGGCAAAAGACAAAATTTTGACTCTGGCCCCAAATTGGACTACCTAAAAATTCCTAGGTCAATGAGCTCCTATGAGCGGATAGCCTCATTGTCTGGCTACCATTTGGTGTCAAAATTTTCAAAATCCGTTCAGAATTGACACGTCCAGAGACCGTCATACCAAATTGCTACAAATTAATCCAAAGAAAAACCATTCAGATTCCCTGCAAAAAAGCGACCAGATATAAAAATATGGAAAAAAAAATAAAAACTATGGAAATTGAACACCGTTCTTAATAACTTAATGGTTAATTTTTAAGTGTAAAACTTATATGGTGCATGGTCTTCTCCGTCAAAAGAAATATTTCAAATTCACGTCATAAAAACCACATTTGATTTTTTTGTGTTTGTAATGTTAACTTTATAAATCACACCATCAAATAGAGCTCTAGCAAAGCTAAACAACAAAAAATATTTCCAGTTTTTCGCAAATGATAAATCAGATAATTGCACACATGATTAAAGGCATATAAACTGTTTAGTCAGGGAATCAGCGCAATCAAACGCATTTCTGATCTTCCATCTGATTAAATACAAATTATAATTTTTGTTGGCAAACACAGTTCAGTGAATTGTATGTATTTATTTTTTTTAAATCTCGTTTTTGAATGAAACAATTCTGATTGGGTAAATTACTTTTAGTGAAATAGTCAGCAGGAAAATTTCATTGTTCTGCTTGTTCTTTGTACCGCAACACCAAATGAGTTTTATGCCCGCAATAATCTATTCATTGCATCCAACATTCCCAAAACGAATTATTGTAGATGGAAAATGTATATTATCATCACCTGTCGGTCGTTCCTCGTGGCTTTATGGAAAGACCGCAAATTATTGATGGATGAACTAATGCCATCGTGTAGCAATTTTTTAACATTGTTCCGCACCGTTATATTAAGTTTTGAAATTGATATATGACTCCCTTTTTTATAGACGCCTGTAAGAAAACCATTGTGTTTAAAATATTACTCGTTTAGCTAGCGTATAGATACTCAGCTGAGTGTATTGGCACTCATTGGCATTGATGAAGTATGTCTTTTGAATTATAAATTAATAAGTGTAGGAAATGTACTTAGAAAATGTTATATTAATAATTTATTAATGTGAGTTCCTAAGCCATTCTTCGTTAGATCGATTTGGTTCAGAGCAAAGAAAATGAATTTATACAGAAATTTTGAAAAGATCTAGCAAAATCCTTAAAAAGTGCTATTTTCTCCAGTCCAATTTTACATGTTGACATTCGTCAAATATTCACTAAATACACAAGGAACAACGACTGGTACTTGAACTATTTCAACAGCTCACCAAACTGTACATACAAACTGATCACAGACACAGAGTACGATGAAGCCCTAGCGCATATCAAAAACACAGCACCGGGAAAAGATAAAATAAAGGCAAAACTCCTGAAAAGCCTAACTCAAGAAACACACAAACTGATCCTAACTGAATTGAACAACTGCATCAGAAATAACAAAATTCCAAAAAGATGGAAAAACGGCTTAATGATCCCTATACCCAAAAATAGACTGGACAATACACAACCGAGCAATTACAGACCAATTACACTGCTACCAGTACTTAGCAAGGTTTTTGAGTACATAATAAGGCAGCGACTGGGAAAACTGGTCGGAAAGTACATACCATCGTATCAGTTCGGATTCAAACATCAGCACTCGACTATTCACCCACCCTTCACTCTGACTAACAATATACAAACAACCCACCTAACAGACAGAAAGACAGCTTGCCTCTTTATGGACATTAAGAAAGCTTTTGATAGTGTCTGGCATAGAGGCTTACTATACAAACTATACAAACTACACACACCAACATATCTACTACACACCATAAAGAACTTACTAGAAAACAGGCAACTACAAGTACGAATTGACAAAACACTGTCATTGTCTTTTTCCCCCTGAACAAGGGCTCCCTCAAGGATCCCCGCTCTCACCGTTTCTCTACAATATATACTGCCATGACATATACAATTACAACTTACCAGACAAAAATCAAATCGACAGATCGGCATACATATTACAATACGCAGATAACACGGCACTTATTGTACGTTATAAAACTACTGAGAGAGCAGCGCAAAGACTCCAAACACTAACAAACAACACAATGACATGGTTTTATAAATGGAGGCTAACACCAAACGCGTCAAAAAACCAACTTCTGCTCACCAACCACAGACTCAACGCAGACTCCCCTACAATAACTGCAGACGGACAAACGACACAACCAAAAAACGACGTAAAATACCTTGGAATCACAATTGACCACAAACTTAAATTCACTAAACACATACGAAGCATCAGGGCAGAAACAATAAAGAGAACAAAACACTTCCGATCACTAACCTCCAAAGACAGAGGAATTAGCACAAACACCGCCACCAAAATATACAAAGCTATTTGTAGACCCTTGCTAGACTATGGACATATACTCATGACCAAAGGAACAGAAAGGACAAAACGTTATATACAAACAACAGAACAAATTGCACTAAGACTAATAACACGAATAAGACACCCCCAAAACCCACTACACAATCCCTCCACCCAACTACTATACGAACGCACCAACATGACAAAGATTTCGGAAAGGACTCATACATCTACAGACAAAATGGACAAACAACCCCTACAACTGGACCATACTGAATCCCCTTTGTCTTACAAGACCAACCAGACAGTCCCGCTTCCGTTTCCCTACATCAACGCTACTCGAACACTTACAAACGCAACTGACTACTGGACAATAAAATAATTTTTTCTTGTCATTAGAATTGGAAAGTTTATTTAATAAGATTATTAACCTAGAATAAGAGAATTTTCACCTTTGTTTTTTGTTTAGATTAAGACTACATGTATTAAACAAGGGCAGAAAAGCCGATAGGTCGATAGCCTTTTTTAGAAATAAAGATGTTTACTACTACTACTACACACGGAAGATCTTTATTTCAATATGTGTCAGCACAGCAAATTTTGCAAAAATCACTATATTTTCCTAAAGTCTACAGAAAGCAAATCAGCAAACTCGTCCAGCAATTGAGGAAAAATCTGGCCAATTTCACCCAATAATGTCCAAAGCGTATTTTACATAAAATTTGATTCCTCGTCAAAGCGTTCAGTTCTAATAAACTGGAACTGCCAGTGATCATTTGAAAGCTGAATGAGATTGCACTGTACCGTTCCAGAAACGTTCATTCGGTGTCACGCCCATATATTTGTTTTACTGCTGACACAGCGTTTTGTGAGCCATCAACTTTTCTTGTTTTTGTATTTCGTTTCAAACCGGCTCTGTGTTTTTCTATAGTTGACGTTAACTGGAAGGCAATTTGGGACTTTTGTTAGATACACAAAAGAAATAAATAGTTTTATGGGTTTATGGTGCGCCTTGCATTCACCGACTGACATGGGCAAATCTGCAAACTTTTGTCGTTAGATTGAAGTCTGAATTGAGCTTGGGGGACATTGCCAGATAAATTTATTACGAAAAGGTAGTAAAAGGACGGTTTTTTATTTTGGCATGTTTCATCGCTGCGTGAAATAAAAATAAACTTTTTAAAAATTCATTTCTACAAACCAGTTATTCAATTATTCTAAAAAAACTCAAAGAAATTGTAAATGTTCCTGAAGTAATTCGCCAAAATAGAAAACATTTCAATTTTAACTCATTCGTTCCATTTTTCATAGGGATTCAAAAAATTGCTTTCCACAGCAACCGCAATACTTTGATTACTCGACGCATTTAAACTTGTGCAAGTGCATGGCTTGCTTTTCATGAAAATCCATTTTTCCTTATATAATAAGATATCAAACGACTTTTATTCCCCAAGAGCAAATTCAATAATAATCCCTATCGTCATATATCAAAGCTGTCAGGGATTTTCATCTATTATGAAAACTTTACAAACTGGAACTCGAATGAAAGCAACAAAAAGTTGTTTTTCTTGATCAGAGTTCCGGAAAACACTTTCTTTTGTGCTCAATAAAAGTCCGAGAGTATAAATGGTAGTAGCCTTTCGCTAGTTGTGGCTGCCGGCTTCAGTTCGTACATTTCTCAAAAGCGATATTAAAAGGTTTAGTTTGAGTCACCATTTTGGAAACAGTACACCAAACACACATGGATGTATATGAAATTAATTTAGCTTTAAAAAGCCTCTCAATACAATGAAAATTTAACAACTTTTTATTCTCTAATTGGGCCTTAATTGAATTGAACAACTTCGATGCTTTTTCCATCACATTTCGATTCATTTCATCAGCAAGCATTAAAGAGTTAACCATCACCGAAAACTGCATTAACCACAACAAACTGTACAGAATTCCTTTCCAATATTTTAATTGGGAAACCAAAATTGGTTTTGTTTGGTGTTGAATTTTTGTTTCCGAAAATGCGGATTAATAAAGTAATCTTTTCACGCAAAATATGGAATTTGCTGTTAGTGTAAATTGCAAGAGCACTCTGTTAAAAATCGGGCAAATTCCGCTTAAACAAACGTGTCCTCCTAAATGGAAATTGATGGAAAATGAGTATAACCCAGTTGCGCATTTAACCAAAACTCCAATCATATTCGAGCCAGTCGAAAATTCTCTTTTTTCAAATTAAGACCTAAATGAAAACAAATAGCAATTTGCCGCTGGAATGTTCCGAAAATTATAGTCGCGGTTAAACGCCCGATCCGGTTTAGTATCTGCAGCCGAAATGTTATTTTCACACAAAAATTACACATAATTTGTTTAACTGATACTAACGAGACCTGCTGATTAAATGCAGTTCAAGTCTATTTTATTCAGAGGATGAAACTGCCGTGTATTAATGAAAAAACGTGTTCCATAAAAAAATTTCTAGTTGCAGTGACAGTTGATACATAAGTGCTCCAAAAAGGATGTAATCTAGTTCCAGTATTTTCTTTTATCAAAACGACCAATATAATATCAAACACTTGGCATTTGTGCCAGTCTCGTGCTCTCTGCGCTCCTTCAAACACCCGCGCTGCACTCCGCGCCCCTCTCGTCCAGCTAAAACAAATCCCTACTTTAAGTGGAGATATCGCTGCAGTTAATCCAGCGCCAACAGTATCAGTTGTTTGTCGCTAATGAACCTTGACCACTCCCTAGTTCCTCGCTAGGCAAGTTTCATAAAAAAATCATAATCAGATAGTGTGCGTAAAAGTGCTGAAAAGTATTAATTGAGTGTTATGGAAATGGTTGTCAATTTACTTTACTAAGAGACTAAGAATTAAAGAACTAAAGGAAAAGTTATACTATTACATTCAAACCTTTTTTAACACTATATAGAAGGAACTTTAGGGAGAATTTCCCATGAAAAGTTTGAGGTCAATTTAGTGGATAACACTGAAACGAATCCACATCGTCCAACATTCAGTTACTAAGGGTTTTATTGCGTGTTTCCCAGAAAAAAACGTGTATTCAAGCACTTGCAATTGTCTGTTTTATGATTTATTTTATATGGGTACATAAGTCTGGCATCCGGCACCTTTTGAAGGCAACATTTTTTATGGTCTATTTTTATGCCACCAATGTGTATTTGCTTGTAATAATTCATTCTAATATACCAAAAAATGTCTAAACAAATTGCGCTAACCGAATTAATGCTAAAAATACATTCAATTCCGTTTAGAGTGAAAAAATATTTAAAGTTGATTCTATCGGATTTGTGCGCGTTTCACACCGTGATGGAATCACTGTTGACAATTTTCGCAGAATGTTTTTACAAAAACATTTTTATTCAATTTAACGGCGTGAGCACATAACACTCCAAATCCCGTTGCCGTCAGTCACCTAAAAAAATGTATTGATGCAAATCATTGAGTTACTCTGAATTTTTCCATATACATTTTATGTCATTTGTTGGTTTGCTTACAGGCATATGTTTTCCGTTTTATCACGCACCGGAGCTTACTCAGGAGCCACATTATATTCGAACAAACGAAAAAATAAAAATTACATTTTTTCAATATCAAATTGTAGTGATGACTGAAAGGGAATTTTTGTCTCAGTGGAAACAGAGGAAGGACATAAATAAAACTACTTATTTCTTTGTACACATACTTGTAAAAAACACATGGGGCTTGAAAAATCTGCAACATCCGGTGGATGAACAGAAATTTTCCAAATTACACGCTTCATTTCCAAAAATAGACGCGATAAGGCTCGGCTCGTGCCGCACAAAACACTCCAAACGCCCAACCACCAGATGTGAATTAGTTAAGGGCATAAAATTCCTTTTAAATCCTAATGGGCCTACGTCTTGACTTGTGTGGCAGATTATGATTTATTATCTCGGCATTAGAGCCATAAGTTGTCGGCATAGTTGGGGTAATGTGCCATTATGGTATCACTTAAATACAGTTTTATCGTCTCCTGGTAGCTTGTTAGTAGACAAGTGACACGATGTTAACATTATGGAAGTTTGTAAAATGACTAAAGGCAAAGATTAGCAAAGAAAAAAACAAGAACATCCATCAAGCGATAGTGTTGTTCCACATCCGGTAGAACCAAAGCGAATAAAAACGCTTGTCCGGGACAAAGTCATAAAGCCAGTTCGCAAACTTCCGCTGTTTTGCGTTGTCTTTGATACTTCCAACTTTAATTTGCCTCTAGCTTTGTGCTTTTTTAAATAACAAATTTCATGTGCACAATATTTTCTAGCAGATTTAATATTTAGTCGGCATTCTACTCCCCTCAGCATGCATACAAAGGGCGACAAAACACTGAAAATAAATGTCTGTTTTTCTGATTTAAGGGCAACTCTCTTTTCGCATTTATGCAAATGCAGCGCGTTTTAAAACTGAGAAATCAAATGCTCAAAAACTTAAAAGAGAGTCATATTGACTTCATAATGAGCTGGTTTATTTACTGTCTTTAGTAATTTTCAATATTAAAATCTAACGAACACCAAAGACAAAAACTATTAAGCTCAGCTATTACCTGCATCCATTATGAATTAAATTGAAACCGAAACCTTGGAAATTTGAGCGATATTATTATTCGAAAGCCCGGCAGGGTTTATGAATTTAAATTTATAAAGAAAAGGAAAACTGAGCGAAAATGAACTACGGCCCTAAGTCGGAAGATTATATTTTCCCTACTCAAATTGAAGCAACAACGTGGCCAACGTGGCGAAACAGGATCCGATCAAAATCAATCCTTTCTAGTTTAATTTTTGCACCCCATTTTCGGCAAACTTACACATAATTGCGGTTTCTTAATTACTGGTTAACTACGGGTTACTGGGAAATTGAAGCGGAGTTTTCCAGGTGAACGCTAGCATAAGTTCTGGGGTTCTTTGTTACATGACGCCCAAAGTTACCGACAGGAACATGTGCAGGGAACGATGGTTTTAATTGACGAAAATCCAAACTCCAGGAAGTTTTTTAATGAGTTAGCAATGGCAATTTAATCACCTGATTTTATCCAGAATTTTGATCCTTAACTGATAAATGAGCGCAAAATTATACAGGAAGAAAATGTGAAAAAGCGTCAACTTTTCAAGAGCAAAATGGGGGTTAAAATAATCACATTTGTGGTTTATACTGAAGCGAACAGTTGCAAAGGAAGTAACAGAGTTTTTTTGTTACACATTAACATTTTAATGGCCAGAGGAAACTATGGATTTTTCTACATAGGAGATTTCTAAAATTTTCCCAATCAAAAAATTTTCTGTGGGAATTCAGTAGCGTCTCGCAGTGTCTCGTGCTTACACCCTCTAAAATTTCGACATCGTGTTTGTACTGGTTTGGGAGTTATGAAATTTTCTTTAAGAGTGCGTCAAATTTTTCCAACGATTTTCTTCGTGGGCTCAGGAAAAAATCATATTCTCGGCAACTGCTCAGATTTAATTTAAGGTCGGTTTGGATATCGTTATATCTTGTGTTCACATTGTGTAGGTAAACATTTCAACGTGATATTTGTACCGGTTTGCGAGTTGTGAATTTTTCGTCCAGAGAGGTAAAGATTTTTAACATTTTTGTGCTACACTCAACCATAGAAACTTGTTAAAGATCAGCTGATATTCTGATTTGAGGAAAATTCGGTCTAACGTGCGTCTTCAGTTAACAAGATATGAACATTTCAAGTTTGTCCTAGTTGCGACTTGTCCTAGTTGCGGAGTGGTGACTTTTTTGTGTGAATAAGGAAGAATTTTTAGGATTATTTTTGCAGTTTCAAACATAAATTTTGTGAAAAATCAGTTGATGGCTGGAATTAAGCCAATTCCGTCAGTCTTTGCTACTTTTAAAGTCAAATTTCATACATTTGCAGCTTTATTTTGCGTTTACATTATGGACAATTTTCAACTTCCTGGTTTTTCTGATTAAAAACTTAGGAACTTATTAAATAAGAAGCGCAAGCGCATATTTTAAATAAAATAATTTAGGGCAGTTCAATAGTACTATGAAAACGCCGTGGAACCTTTCTCATTTTTCAAATTGAAATTTCGATTAGTATTTTTTATTTACTCCTGGCTTAATGTGAATATGGGACAAGTCGAAACTTTTTCTAGCGGAAATTTAATACACCCCCTGGACCCGCAAACAACGATAGAATAGAATAAAATACAAAATTTATTGGCACATTTCTTTATTATCCAGTTCGGAAGTTGTAAAATCTTCTGATTTAAAGTTACTAGGAGCAACTAACATGATTTCATTAAAAATGATGTCAGCTATTTCAACAATAACTGCATTCTTTTGGCTGATTTTACACAACATTCACACGCATCCAGTTGATGTTTCGGTGATGTTATTCGGATGCTCGGAAACGTACGGAATAACTTATTGAATCACAAATGCACAACAGCGATGTTTTTGTGCAAAACTGAGTTTATGTTGCAAATCATATGCCCGAATAACTGCGCCATGACAATCGTTTAATTGTAACGACCGTTCGGATATGCTGAGTTTAGTTTGCGATAGTCATGTTTTCATTTGTGCGCTAACTTGAAAAAGCTTCCAATTTGCGAAATAAACCCCTACCAACAGTGCCAAATTTATTTGCCAATTTAGAGCTTCTAATTTGCACATTTCCTCATACCAGCTGCACTTATCCAGTCTGAACAATGCTTACAACGACAACGGTCTAAGAGTGGCAGATCTTGCAGCATCAAGTAATATGTTAATAAAGTCCACTATGTTTGAACACAAAGATTTACACAAAATGCATCAGGAAGAGTATCTAATGATGGTGTACCAGGAACCAAATAGATCACGTTGGAATTGATGCAAGACACGGACGTAATGTACTAGACTTAAGAAGCTGCAGGGGGCAGATGCCGATTCAGATTATTTTCTGGTCAAAGCCAAGATCCAAGCCAGTATATCTACAGCAAAGAATAAGCGAACCAATCGTCTCTCTCCTCAGTGGTATATAGAAAAGCTTCAGCAAACAGAGATGAGGGCACAGTATCAGGAAGAACTAGAGCGACCTATCAGAAAAAGTACTAACACCACATCCAATACTGATATGGATACGCATTGGAAGTTTATATCTGGAACAACTACAGAAGCAGCTAGAAAGGTGGTAAGGAAGAAACCCAGGAGACAACGCAGAAACCACCGGTATGATGAAGATTGTGATGATGCTGTGGAGAAGAGAAATACTGCTAGACTCAAAATGCTAAGAAGTCCCACAGACGAGAACAGGGAAGGATACAGACGACTAAGAACCCTAGGAAAGAACCTGTTAAGAAGAAAAAAGAGAGAATGGTAAGACATATAATTAATCGCACTAGAAGAAGAAGGAAAAATAACACATTCTACCAGAACCCACGCTCCACAAAAGGAATCAGTGCCAAGACAGTCAATATCTTAAAGAATGAAAATGGAGATCTAATAACTGACAAAGTATAAATATTGCAAACGTGGAAAAACTTCTTCCATCATCCGCTTAATAGAGGAACTGGTGAAGAGGAGGAAGCACTGGATCTGCTGGATGCGGAACAACCCAATGATATCCCTTCTGAAGAGGAAATTAAAAAAGCAATAAAGAAATTTAAAAATAATAAAGCCCCTGGCGGAGACCGCCTGAGAAAAGTGCTGAGAAAAATTTTAGGACCCACCAAAAACTAGGATACGCAAAGCTACCGAATGAAAACAAATGCAAAACTAAAACAAATATACAATCAACCAGAACTGATTAACCTCATAAAGTCACAAAGGTTGAGATGGACAGGGCACGTACGAAGACAGTCAGAGGATAGAATGATCCGCTTAATATGGGACAGAGCACCAGAAGGAAGACGACCACTTGGAAGACCGAGATTAAGGTGGCGTGATAATATAGCATCGGACCTCTGGAAAATCGGCATCGGGAATGGTTTAGAAGTTATGAAAGACCGATACAGATCGTTGCTTCAGCCAAGGCCCATCAGGGGCTGTAGCGCTACGGAGTATTAGTAGTAGCTGCACTTATCATCAATACCTGCAATGCTAATTTTATTGAAAAACGACAATGAACAGGAATTTTAAAAATAACAGACAAAATAAAAACAGATTCAACGTAGTCAACACCAAGTAATTTCACAGTGCAAATTATGCACTAATTTATATTTCTAAGATAAAAGCAAAAGTTTGCAAACGAAACAAACTCCTTTGAAGCATTTTATGGCTTGTTTCGGTTTACGTTCCTCATTAGCAAGTTTCTTTCCTTTTTGCATAGCAGTTAGCTGCAAGATGGATGCAACAAAAACTAACTGAAAATGAACTACGGAATTGAAACAGCTGAAATGGAAGTTACTTTCGTAACTTGACGATTGGATATTAATGCAATGAAACCTGAGCTAACGCTCGGAAAAGTTTGCCAACAAGTTGCCAGCTTTTTGATATATTCATTCTAAACAAACCATGTGCTTGATTATTGTTCGTTTTACTCTAAATGGAAGGAGAATTTAATAGTTTGTTTAATTAAAATAGCAAACTTTTACAATTATAATATAAACTGTTTCATAGGCTATAGAGAATGGATTATTCGGGATAATTTAGAGACTGCTAGGTCCATTACAGTGATGTATACTGTGTGCTGGCTATAAAAACGCAAAGTGACATATTTACGAGATCCTGTCAAGTCGTAAAAATCCCAATATTACGTATTTGTTTTTACAGTTCAGGAATATGTGCTCAATAACGAGTTTTGAGAATTGGATTCGCAACAGAACTAGTTCTGAATAAACCCCAAAAACCTTGCCTTGACTATTTCTACAGGAGGTAGTAATGCCAATTAATAAACCACATTTAAATAATTAACCTTCTATTCATTTACATAATATTGAATATTGACAAAATTATTGTACATTATAAGCCAACATCAACGGACTTAACAGTAAAAATCCACTTATTTACAATTACATAGAACAAAACGACACAGACTGCTGCATATTTGTAGAGACTAAAACCAAACTATAGGCATGGAAATACCATCAATCATGCCAGGGGCGGGGTCGCAGCTCTCCTAAAACCAACATTTAAACTTGGAAGAGCAAATTCTCCATCCCTCAACCACCCTCTGAATGACTGCATACATGTTACGATACCCCACCTAAATGACCTGATATACATATTTCTGACATACATACACCCACACTCCAACTTAGAACAAAACATATTGACCAAAGCAAGCATCTATAAATATGCAATAATTATAGGCGACTTTAATCTGAACAAAAACAAAACGAAACAGCTTAAAAGATATCTACAAAATTCGGACTTTATAAAACAGCACACCCCCACCAACTTTTCTGGTGCCCGCAAACCCAGACTCAACACCAGACGTTCTACTGCACACAAGAAACTTAACAAACACCATCAACAACATAACTTAACCAACGAACTTGGATCCGACCACCTGGCTATTACGTTTAACATAGACTTACAACATACGCAACCTACCTACAGTACACCTCCTATAGAGAAAAACTTAAACCTAACAAAGACTGACATAGACAAAGTGAAACAACATATACATGACTACATTCAATCGCCAGCACAGCCCATTTCAATAGAAACCATACAACAACACTTTCACTAGCCATAGGAAAATTTAGCCCGGAAATAAAAAATGCTTTCTACCGACATACACTACCCAAATTCATACTGAGACTCATAAAACAAAGAGAGAACTGTACAGACTATATACAAACACTCAAAATAACGACCTAAAAAAGACACTGAACCAACTCAACAGAAACATGAAAACCTTGATTGGACAATACCGACAAAGCAAATGGCTAGAAACATGTAAAGAAATACAAAAAGACAAAGCCAAAACATACTGACGAAAAATTAAGAAACTAGCGCAATACAAAAAAACTAACACTACTGACACAATTGACGAAAACTGAATAGAACGGTACACAGACAAAGAGAAAGCTGACGCGTTCGCCAGACACTATCAAAGGGCCTTCAGCATATCGACAAGCCCTAACTTCGACAATGACAACTGGAACTTGATCAACGACTGGTACTTGAACTATTTCAACAGCTCACCAAACTATACATACAAACTGATCACAGACACAAAAACACAGCACCGGGAAAAGATAAAATAAAGGCAAAACTCTTGAAAAGCCTAACTCAAGAAACACACAAACTGATCCTAACTGAATTGAAGAACTGCATCAGAAATAACAAAATTCCAAAAACATGGAAAAACGGCTTAATAATCCCTGTACCCAAAAATGGACTGGACAATACACAACCGAGCAATTACAGACCAATTACATTACTCCCAGTACTTAACAAAGTTTTTAAGTACATAATAAAGCAGCGACTAGGAAAGCTTGTCGGAAAGTACATACCATCGTATCAGTTCGGATTCAAACATCAACACTCGACTATTCACCCACTCTTCACCCTGACTAACAATGTACAAACAACCCACCTAACTGACAGAAAGACAGCTTGCCTGTTTATGGACATTAACAAAGCTTTTGATAGTGTCTGGCATAGAGGCTTACTATACAAACTACACACACCAACATATCTACTACACACCATAAAGAACTTACTAGAAAACAGACAACTACAAGTACGAATTGACAACACACTGTTATTTTCTTTTCCCCTGAACAAGGGCTCCCTCAAGGATCCCCGCTCTCACCGTTTCTCTACAATATATACTGCCATGAGATATACAATTACAACTTACCAGACAAAAATCAAATCGACAGATAGGCATACATATTACAATACGCAGACGACACGGCACTTATTGTACATGACAAAACTACTGAGAGAGCAGCTCAAAGACTCCAAACACTAACAAACAACATAGTGACATGGTTTTATAAATGGAGACTAACACCAAACGCGTCAAAAAACCAACTTCTACTCACAAACCACAGACTCAACGCTGACTCCCCTACAATAACTGCAGACGGCCAAACGACACAACCAAAAAACGACGTAAAATACCTTGGAATCACAATTGACCACAAACTTAAATTCACTAAACACATACGGAACATCAGGGCAGAAACAATAAAGAGAACAAAACACTTCCGATCACTAACCTACAAAGACAGAGGAATTAGCACAAACACCGCCACCAAAATATATAAAGCTATTTGTAGACCCTTGCTAGACTATGGACATATACTCATGACCAACGGAACAGAAAGGACAAAACGTTATATACAAACAACAGAACAAATTGCACTAAGACTAATAACACGAATAGACACCCCAAAACCCACTACACAACCCCTCCACCCAACTACAATACGAACGCACAAACATGACAAAGATTTCGGAAGGACTCATACATCTACAGACAAAATGGACAAACTACCCCTACAACTGGACTATACTGAATCCCCTTTGTCTTACAAGACCAACCAGACAATCCCGCTTCCGTTTCCCTACATCAACGCTACTCGAACACTTACAAACGCAACTGACTACTGGACAATAAAATATTTTTTTCTTGTCATTAGAATTGGAAAGTTTATTATTATCTAATAAGATTATCAACCTAGAATAAGACAATTTTCATCTTTGTTTTTTGTTTAGATTAAGACTACATGTATTAAACAAGGGCAGAAAGACCGATAGGTCGATAGCCTTTTTTAGAAATAAATATGTTTACTACTACTATTGTACATTATTTGCGTGAAGTAGACCTAATTTTAGTATGACTAAAACACTGAAATCTGTGTTGCTTAATGGCGGTTGAGATAAACTCTATGTTTGAAAGCTCGTTGAATCAAGTACGAAACAAATCAGCGCCATAAACATTAGTCTGGTTCAAACCCGTCAAAACATCGGGCTCTAAATCTAATGTGGCTCAAATAAAACCATTTGGATTAAAGCAATATCTGTAGCATGAAAATATCATCGGATGGACAGAATGAGTTTAGGCTTTTGCTGCTTTTTTTTTCAAATTCAAAGGTTTTTTCCATGGTTGTCACCTTAATAAGCATGCTTAATGCCTGTCTGACAAATTTAATTTAAGCCGAATAGTCCATAACTCTTAATATGGGATATGTTTTAATGGCCTGAACCATAACGGCCCGCATATTCCAAAAGACATTAATTTTAAAAATTACCCGGTGTCCGAAACTATAAAATTAACTGAGACATGGTTATGAAACTGTAGTTGATTTCCCTTGCTGAAAATTGGACTAGTCCCAAATTAATAATGCAATTAAAATAAAGCTTTCGAGTGTAAAATTGCACTATTATATGAATATGAAATTAGTGATTTCAATTTACAACCCCCATTTTGCCAATTGCATGCTAATCAATTTTAATGACAATTAATTCGGTTTGAATAAATCATTGTTACTGAACAGCACGAACCAAAAATCATGTACGTATTTTCCAAACAGAACTTTTGTCTGCAAGATAAATAGACCTTGTTCAATTGCCATAACAATTCAATTCACACAAATACATAAAATATGATCAGTTGGCCGCTAAATCATCCTGCAAATCTGAAACAAATTTTACTCTCCATCGTGTGTTTGCCATATAGATAATGCCTAATGAGGATACGTAAATTACATGGAAAAACACGTTAATTTCCGCATATCAACAAATATCTGTATGCAGGAGGTTTAATTTTATGGTGGAATAAACCCATTAATTATTTGCGAGACTTTCAAACGCCCGTTTTGAACAAAAATATCGAGTTAACCATTTGTCGTAAATCCTGATCTATGGAAGATTTAGCTCAGTTAATTCCTCTAATCCTTTGAATTTCTGCACAATTGACCTTTACATTCCATTGTCTCTGCTCGAAAAGTACCTTCACTCGGAAAATAAATTGAAGCATTTGTTCAGAATGTCAATTTTTAACACGTTGCTAAAGTTTTCTTGTTTTTGTCAATTTTAGCGAACGAATTATTTTAGAAAACGAGGAAAATTTTATCTGCAAGCTCATCGGCAAGCTAACATTTATTCAGCAGGGACTAAAGTGTATAATAAACATCCTTTATAGACCCGAAATTGACTATATCAAAGTTCGAAAAACACGAAGAGCTATCAAAATAGAAGTTCGGGAAAGTTTAAGGGCGAGCAGTTACCTGCTATTTGGGCAAAGTTTGCGGAAGATGAACCTTCTACTTCAATATTTAGTTGCTGTAATTTCATTAAAACTTCTGCTTGTAATAAGCTATCTAACTACCGAGGTT
The DNA here is from genome assembly GCA_024550625.1 of Dendroctonus valens. Lineage (NCBI taxonomy): Eukaryota > Metazoa > Arthropoda > Insecta > Coleoptera > Curculionidae > Dendroctonus > Dendroctonus valens. The sequence goes on along the minus strand of JAJTJO010000075.1, from coordinate 491,883 downwards.
AACAAAGCGAAATCCAATTAAATTCGATGGAAATTACATTGTAGCAGCACAAACTATAAAACACTCTAATGTGTGGGTAAAATGTTAATAGAATGTACATTGTATAAATCCAGAGCTTTTAAAAGTTTACCCGGGGCTCAACCAATGAGATCATTTGGATAATGATATTGAGACTTTTTTTTTAGATAACAAAGTCGAATGAGGCATTTTTATTAATGTTAATTGATCTAGATGGATGTGAACAAAAAATAATAAAAGGGAACCTGATCTTTTAAAGGATTAGGAAATTTTTACAGATCGAACTAATAAGTGAACTTTTAAAAAACAAAATCTAGAACAAAAAAAATTTGAAAAAAATGTTTCCGGAGTTGCACGAAACTATACGAAAAAGTCCCCAAATTAATATCAGTCGGTACCCAATGTTATCAGTTCGATATCAACCCCTCAAATTATACCTTTCAGTATCGTAAGGACGACAATCCAAAGCAAGCTGTGTCCCACTGTGAAAGCCCCCATTTTGTCTCTGGCACTTGAAGTGTACGTTAAAAAAACTAATATTAAACAACAGCACCAAACAATGCAAAGTGGCTGCACGAAACCACACACTGTCCTTTTACGAAAAAGCACAGTCACAAAAGTTGCGAATGTTTTTTTTCTAGTCTATGGTTGGCTGGACCAAACCCTGTTAGCACCTCGCACCCTAAGAAAGTTCGAACATAAATCAAGCAAAGTTTTGATCGAAAAAAAAAATGTTTGAAAATTATCAACTAGCGCAAGTTTTGCGCAACAAAGCACGCGACTTTGCGTTGCGTTCCCTACAGAGCAGTTCACTAGAGAAGATGAAAAAAACTTGAACGAGCGTTCGCCGAAGACTGGCATGAATCCACAGAGTTTGGCGCCAGAGCAACAGTTTTAGAGCCTGCGCCCACCACGCTGGAAACGGAGTTAGAGCTTCATATTTTGTCACTCTGTTAAGTGGCTGTTTTGTTGCTGAATGACTTTGCAATCACCCTTGGTATATTTGTGGTGGCTGATATATGGGTTTTTAATTGGGCCTTTGGGACACCGCGAATCCAGCTAGATAATGGAATTTGTGTGTTTGGTAGCGAGAAAAAGACCAGGATGCTTCAAACTAAATATAGTTTTCCTCGAGCTTTTCCAATTCGCAATTTATCTCGGAAAGGATAAATCGATATGGTTTTTCCTTTTCCAGCTTCAGATAATTAATCGAATATATCTTCGATATATCAACGGGATACATTTTGCTAATTTTAGCTCAAATACCAAAACACCCGCAGTTTTATCTATATCCATATTAACGATGTTTATATTTGAGTCTATATCTACACCTATACATATTATGAGAAATTGAGGATGATGGGAAAACGAAAAGCGGAATAGATATGGACCACTTGCGACTTGAACCACCTCTAAATTGTAACTGTGTTTATTTTTTAATTGTTTTTATTGTATTTTATGTATTATTACCTGAAACTTCCTGATCAAAAATTGTCACATATTTTATTTGTTTTTATTTAGAGTTTGGCAGTGGTATTTGCAGCTCGAGTTATGAATTTTGGGTCGACTTAGCTTGAAGAAGTTAATTCTGAACGTTAAGAAATATGTCGGCTTTAATAAAATAATTAGACTTTCGCCACCTTAGGTTGAAACTGGTTAGTTTGAATGAGTGCATTTTCGACAATTTCCACTTGAGTATGAAATGAATTTTCTTGAGCCCCTGGTGGAAAGAACGTACTTTCGCCACGCACGTTTCTGACTCGGTAACTAGCAACAACGAGCTTCCTTGATAAATCATTTCGGACGTTTTGTCAACATTTTCAAAACAGTTTTCTTTCTCAAAATCTTATTTTAAACCCTATTAGTTTCCACCGAGGATCAAGAAAAATAGTATACGGTACGCGAGACGAAAATCGAAGGCCCGGAATGCAGCGGACAATATACTTTTGTCCGCTGCTGTGTTCAATTGCTCCCAGTTTTTGCCTCTTTTAAGATGCTTTTTTACGCAAGTGCAACAATTTTTTTTAAAATAAATGTATACAGTCACGGACCAGGTGGAAAATGTTGTTGAGGTTGCAGCTTCAAGAAAAAATTTAATTTAAACACGAAAACACTGGAAATAGGGAAATGGGGATGCAATTTAGGAGCTGAAAACGGTGTTTTTGCGATTTGCGGCAAAACGTGACCTCCTAGCGGAAAATGTTCATTGCAAAAGTTGTAGATAATAAAAAAATCGAAAACTTTCAACCCTTAAACTGCATCTCCATTTCACCATTTCCAGTATTTTCGTGTTTAAATTAAATTTTTTCTTAAAGTTGGAACCTCAACGACATTTTCCACCTGGTCTTTGCATGTTATTAATTATTTTTATTATATCAATTTCGTTTCGGCACCAGTCCAATTCGGAAATATCGTTAGAAAAGTGAATATTAAGGTCACTTGTCTGGTTTCTACTAAAAACGTAAATTTCTTTATTAAATCTTCCCTTTGACTGAATTTTAAAAATCTTTTCCAGATATTTCCGATCGCCAGAAAACCTTCAATGGCCTGCTATTGATCCTGATGTAAGTACTCTCCTTAAACTCTTGATATATTTGTGTCTATTAGAAAGTTCCCATCAGCAAGCTGATATCTGTGAATCTAATAATGTGGTGAATACTGCAATTATTTCGACCCCTGTCCATTTCATTTTATTACCGATGTGACGGCCACTAAAATCGCTTATAGGGTGCAGATGTATGGTTTCGCTCATTGCGAATCGAATTAAAAACGCAATGAACGGCCCTGGGCCATCAAAAGCGACAAACAGCCAGTAAATTCTTTGTATCTGCCTATTTAATTTAGTTCGGCTTTGAGCTTTATTGCTTTTTAACTGTGCATTGGTTGGCTTCACTCGCAATCATATTCTCCAAGTTTGTTATTGTTTTTCTACCGATATCTAGTCGATTTATTGCTGGTATTCCAGTACATTGAATGTTTCACTTTCCCCATCAGACCATAGATAGATACGTGTTTGGAAGCTGATTCGAATTATCAACGCACATAAACAATGGAGCATAATTAATATCCAAACTATTTTAGAGCAACAATGGCTCTTTCTATCTGGCATTGTTTCATTTAGCGATCGTTAATATCGTGCCAATGCACCGCAAAAACTGTTTAATAAAGGGCTTATTGTCCATTATGGTTTTAATTGTCGGTAAACCACCAGCATGTGTTAGGCGAGTTCTTTGTTTTCGCCAATTTCGATATTTAGTAGGACTTACTGAAGCATATAATGTATGAAATTATGGTCACGCTCTCGATGCCACAAAACTGATAGGTTCCTAAATAATACAATGATGAATTGTAATTCACACACAACACGAAAAATTCAAGGAAAATTATTTTAGATTTTGCAAGTGAAAGTCAACAGAAAAATGTGCAATCGTAACTGAATTGAACGCAACTTGAACTGGCAATGGAAAAAGCGAATTTGGCAAAGCTTCCGAGATTTTTCTTCAAATAGTGATGGTTTTTCTGAGGTCTCAACTTTTGGCCTCGCAATTTTCTGTGGCGAGCCACTGACTTTTTGCAAACTGACAAATCGCTTTATTGATCAATTTAGAAGCTTTTTTGTCTCTTGCATTTTTTTCGTATATGCGGTAATTTGGTGGAAAAAAATTATTGTCCATATTACAGTCGAATCCTCTTAGACTAGACTTAAATTTGAAAGTACCTATTACAATGAAAAAACACAAGAAACAGAACTTAAAACACAAAAAACAGAACTTTTACTTTACTGAGTGTGCAAAAATTCTTGACTTTTAATAGCGTGTCTGGAAAGCAGCTCGAAATGGTTCGGGCCTGAAATAAGGGGACAGCACTTAAGCTAGCACTTAAAGCAATCGACGTCTTTTAATAATTTAAAGCTTCTTTAATGAAGGAAAAGGGTTTTCGGTATGAATTAAGCAAGTTCAAATATTTGCCGAAGATCTTAAACTTTTCTTAATTTAAGTCGCTCCCGATCCCGGGAGTTTTGGAATAGGATGAATGAGGCTCCCATTCTACCACGAAGTAGCACGCAATTAATCAGTTTCACGCCAGTAGCAGTTTTATTTGCACATCGATTATTGCTACAGGACGATAATACTCAAAACGACCCCTCCAGTAATAGTTGTCGGATGACTTCTAGGTAATTTTATCGCGATATTTTCGTCTTATCTGAGAATTCCATGTGTAGATATAATAAGTGCCTAGTCAATGGGCTGATGCGTCTGACAACCCCAAATTACGCGGACCTAGAAGGGCTCTGATAGTAGGGGAAACCGAAGGAGAATTGTTTTTCACGCTACATTTGTGTAAATGTTTTATTTATGGTTTGGTCAGTTCCATGCAAGTCAGGAAACAGTCGTTAAGAAGCTGTTCGTTTCCCCTGCACCTCCTGGGAAAGAGGAAGAATTTTTAATTGAAAAACCGACTCCTGATCTTAGAATCGCAGGAGAATTTGAATTTTCAATTTTATCGGAGATTGTACAAAAATCGAACGCCGTCAATGCCAAATTCTTTACTTCGTCTATAGTCACTTACAATTCATGAAAGTTGCATGCTAGAGACTCAACAATGTTAACATCGTATTAGTTCCAGGGAGCCGATATTGAACCTGCGGCCATAATATGATATGCAAACATCCAGAGCCACTATATGCTTTCAGTGCAACTGCCAACGTCGAACAATTTAATGAAATTTACTTGTTGTACACAACTATTCGATGTTTGAACTATAAGCAAATTTAGGTTGCAATGTGACTAGAGGGCAGCGAACTTTTCACGGTCTCAAAAGGTGAAATGGAGAGACGAATGGATCTAAATTCTTCTTAGTTGCCAGTGTTTGACCCCAAGTTGCAAGTTTCTGTTGGTGTAGACAAGGAAATTTCTCTAGGGTCATTTGAAAAATTGCAATATGTGATGTGGTGAAGAAAAAAAGCTGCTAATGATAATTTTAACTATTGATCTTCTGTTCGGGGGCGTGTGATAAAAGACAATCCGTTTAGAAAAAGTAAAAAATTTGCCAAAAGACAACATCAAGCGGTGTTGAGTAGTAGAGGCTTTTTAGCGTGTTGAAAAACTAATCTCTTCAGTGAAAAGTTTTAGTGAAAATCCTAGTTTCCAATGGCTCTAAAGGCGTTTGTAGCGCCTAAATTTTGTAAAACTTGTTTTTTGCCTTCTTGCCTTGACGAAGACGACCCAGAAAGTAGAGAAAATAGACGGAAGACATCATGAAAGAAATCAATATCAGCCAGTGGGGTCATAGGTTGATTGCTTCAATTAAGGCCCCCAATATTTTCGAACCTAAATGGCCCTTGATGAAAAGATTCCACATAACCACTGCAGAATACTAAAAAACCTCTAGTAAAATTCATCTTTGACTTAATTGGACTCCCCCAGATGAAAAATCTGGTTTGTTTTAATTCTGAACAGCTTCAATTCCTGCTAGCAGAAGATTGAAAAACATTGACCTGGTGGATCTTTAACGCCCACCTTGAAGTACCAAGCCAATTATCCTTCGGTTCGCTGCACGTTTTCACTGTTGCTACTCCAGATAAGCTCAGCTAATAAATTTGTCGCTGCTCGCTTATAACAAATACGATGTCTTTTGTCGCATGAGTTACTGCTGCATGCGGTGCAACGTCGCTCTATCGCAACATGAAATTTATCCCAGATTTCCGTGACTGCTGGTCACTGTGCCCTATAAGTTATTAGCCTGATGTCCAGATTTATATTTTGCTCGGTTTTTTCCTATTGTCCGACCCTGTCTAGGCTATGTGGCAATTAAGACGCAAAGAAACACTTTACTGACTGCTTGAACCTAACTTAAAATAAAACTGTAATTGATGCCTCTTACTTTCAGGTTTATGCAAAATAACTGTTCATATTACCTTGTTGAAAACGTCAAGCGAATTTCCGGGTTTCAAGTCTATTGTGATCACAGGCGCCCGCCCGTACTCTTAATTCATCTTTCCCCAATACTCCATTAACTAATCCTGCCTTATGACATCCCGTGCTTCGTTAACAAACGCCCAATATAAAAGCGAGTCTCCAAAGGCATTAAGTCTTTTTTCCGCTGAAATTAGTCCTTCGGAAATGTGAAGTGTTAGTGAAGCGTTACATTATACTCTTGTGAGCCGTCTTCGCGCTTTGTTAAGTTGATAAATTACGTTGAAAGCCGAATAATCATCTCTGAGTGCTCGATTAAATGCGGCAATATCACATTGAATTTTTTCCTGTTTTGTTCCTTGTTCCCTTCATACCGGAAGTTCACTAGAGCAGCTAATCCGTTCTGTTGTTTGAATAAACTCACACATCAATTAAAGCAAAATTGAATCAGTAAGCGCGAATTGAATTGCAATAGGCATTCATTCATTGGGGATTCTGCTTCCTCTTTGCTTTATTGGAGAAATTCTTCATAAAAATTGTAAAAGTCTTCTCTCTGCATAAAGAACAGTTGAAGAAAAGAAATGTTTGAACTGAATTCTCCAAATATTGTTTGCATGAGGTTGTGTTGAATCAAATAAGCTCAATATTGGGCGATTTCACTTGAACAGATAAATATCTGGGCAATGTGAAGGCTGAGTCATAAAAAAGCAAATAATGACGGCAATAAGTTCAGCCAGCACATATCGCACATGGCAGCCGCCCCCTCAACGTTAATTTTCCGACATATCGCACTAAAACCAATAAAACCTCAATTTTCGTGTGGTTTCGTGTCCCGTCCACCCCCTCTAGATAACGCCAGAAGAGCGACGGGTTGGCTTTGGCTCGTAAATCTTCGACTATAATTCATTAAGCTTTCGAAATTACACGACACTGCACGCCACTCGTTGCTCACTATTTGTATGCCATTCTCGATGAAAACCAGTGAAGTAGGTTGAAAGGAAGAATTCATTTTAAGCAATTTCCAGCAGCAGATTGAAAGTTTTTCTTTTAATACCCGAAAATGACTTTCCACGAATGGGAAAACTGCAACCAAAGCAACCAACATGCCGATCCTATCGAACATGGAATAACCATTTTCGAATAAACAGCTATGACAAATCCCTAGAATATTCAGAGTATGTCCAGCGACATTCAGCACTTCGTACAGAGTTTAAATATTCAATGGTGTAATCGATTAGTCTGTTGTTCTGCATTAACCACCGGACTTCAACCGATTGATTTCTTTGTACTGGCTGAACATCAGTGGAATAATTCATCAACAAGTCATAAAGAATTCAACATCCAGAGCACAATAAATAATTTAATAATTGCTGCGATTCAAGAGCGGTTATAATGCAAAGTATTAGGAAAAGATCAAAATAATAAAACCCTTGTAGTAGATTGAAGTGAATTGTAGAGCAGCAAAACATCCGTGCTCCAACAAAAGTTTGAAACAATGTGAAGCGTCCAGAAATTGCAGGTTTTTCTTCCTCGCTTTGTAGGTTTTAACAATTTTTTTTTGGTCTCCTTCCATCTGCGAATATCCCCTAGTTGTTTTCATGCATAAGGACATACTCCTGAAGGTTTCAAAAATATAGCTGTTCTACCTCCATTGCCTATTAATTACCTTTAAAAGAACTGATGGGTTTCAAATTGAAAATGCCTTGTAAGAACCAGCTGAGTAAGCAAGGAGAGCAATATTTCTACAGACAAACTAACTGAAGCTTAAAAGGAAATTAATCCTTTGATATTTTTTAATCACAAAATCTCATTTTCCGGAGATGGAAAACATAACTACTTGGACAAGTTGATTATGCAACTAGTTCTATATAAGCAAATATCAGCTATGATATCAAAGTAAGTGATTTGAGAATTTAAAGTCACGTACAAAAACCCAGATTGCCAATTTTTATTAGGATATTTTTGTACAATGACATGTACATAAAGTCAGCGGCGGTATCGGGTTTAACACTATGCGAGTGCACTGACTAAATGTGCGCGCGGGTTAGTATACACGTGCAGTAATTGCTTTAGGAATAAACATGTAGCTTATATTATGTTTTTGTGCGGGAAATCCAGCAATAAAAAACCCGAAAAAACCCAAGAAAGAAACGAGAAAATCCAAGTATCCCATTAATGAGGATTTAATATTCGAGTTGAATCCACGAGTTCTACAGCTTTGGTAAAGCCTAGCTAAGGCCGTTTAACCCCTTTGGCTGATCGGAGACATGTATGGGCAAGTTGGAGAACTATTCCACATATATCTTGATTAAATAGTAATTCTCCGACTATGGATAACTCACCGCAACTTACGATTCCAGTAACAGCCAGCGAACTTCCTTGTGTCGCTGACATTCACACCCCGCGGACTTCCGAAAAGGGGGTCAGATTGGGAGCCCCTTATTAGACCGTGTCGCTTAGGGGACTTCTTGGTAATCTATGGCACGCTCCCGGGTACAACTGAACCGGATATTGAGTGTTAGACATGGCGCGAATTATGGCCGAAAGGAACGCTTATCTTTAATAACCTGGATAATTAGAATTGGAGCCCGCAACTGTTCGAAGCTCGTGCTTTTCTCGTTCCGAACATATTGCTTTCAAGTGCTTATTTGCACATCACAAGAAAGAAGAGTTCGTTTGAAAACTATATTTTTCCAGCCAAAACCTAGCAACCACATCCTTTTAAACCTGAAATGGAATGGAAACATAAGGCATTACCCATGTAGGGCCGAAAAACCTAAAGCCTGGGGCCAGAAAAATAACAGCCCTGAATAAAAATTACCCATGTTTCGAGGGTATACAGAATGGAAATTATTCTGGCCAGCAAAAAGCGCTCTCGACCCTTTTCCACTAAGCCGGCAAAACGAGCTGGAGGGATTTTTAGATGTTACTTTCTTGATTATCACTTTATTGGCCTGTGTGGCTTCAGAGCTTATAAGCAACCCCATTTGCACATAAGCTGAGCGGAATGAGCATCTAATCTGGATGAATTTGCAAAATTTTATGTCTGTTAAATAGAGGGCTTCATTGAGAAACTTTGGAACTTGAGATTGAGGGAATTGAAGCGTGATTTAATAGACTAGTAGATGAGTAAATTATATTTTCCGATAAAGTGAGGTAATCGCGGTTATAGCTAGAAAATGGGGGATTTATAAACGCTAGTAAGAAAAAATCCAACTATTTAATTTCTCCTTTCATTGTCTAATGGGCTACTTGTATGTTTTTTTTCAATTCCTTCAGTAGTAGTAAACATCTTTATTTCTAAAAAAAGGCTATCGACCTATCGGTCTTTCTGCCCTTGTTTAATACATGTAGTCTTAGTCTAAATAAAAACAAAGCTTAATTATCTTATTAAATAAACTTTCCAATTCTAATGACAAGAAAAAATTATTTTATTGTCCAGTAGTCAGTTGCGTTTGTAAGTGTTCGAGTAGCGTTGATGTAGGGAAACGGAAGCGGGATTGTCTGGTTGGTCTTGTAAGACAAAGGGGATTCAGTATGGTCCAGTTGTAGGGGTTGTTTGTCCATTTTGTCTGTAGATGTATGAGTCTTTCCGAGATCTTTGTCATGTTTGTGCGTTCGTATAGTAGTTGGGTGGAGGGGTTGTGTAGTGGGTTTTGGGGGTGTCTTATTCGTGTTATTAGTCTTAGTGTAATTTGTTCTGTTGTTTGTATATAACGTTTTGTCCTTTCTGTTCCGTTGGTCATGAGTATATGTCCAAAGTCTAGCAAGGGTCTACAAATAGCTTTATATATTTTGGTGGCGGTGTTTGTGCTAATTCCTCTGTCTTTGTAGGTTAGTGATCGGAAGTGTTTTGTTCTCTTTATTGTTTCTGCCCTGATGTTTCGTATGTGTTTAGTGAATTTAAGTTTGTGGTCAATTGTGATTCCAAGGTATTTTACGTCGTTTTTTGGTTGTGTCGTTTGGCCGTCTGCAGTTATTGTAGGGGAGTCAGCGTTGAGTCTGTGGTTTGTGAGCAGAAGTTGGTTTTTTGAAGGATTTGGTGTTAGTCTCCATTTATAAAACCATGTCATTGTGTTGTTTGTTAGTGTTTGGAGTCTTTGAGCTGCTCTCTCAGTAGTTTTGTCATGTACAATAAGTGCCGTGTCGTCTGCGTATTGTAATATGTATGCCGATCTGTCGATTTGATTTTTGTCTGGTAAGTTGTAATTGTATGTGTCATGGCAGTATATATTGTAGAGATCAATTCTTTCATTATTTTACAAAAACGCATAGGCCAGAAGTTAGTGCACATTTAGTCAGGGCACTCCAAAAGTAGTCAAAGTGAAAAGATTTATGTAAATTCCAGTTGTGTATGAAAAAATATGACGATCCCATTTTATGCATCTAAATAGCGTCCAAGATTGCCTACTTTTTGTTACTTTGTGCTGCTAATAATGAAAATCGTTCGTTTGGCACAAAATTCCCATTCGCACCTGCAGCTCATTGCTTGGAAGTTGCGATTTTTTTAAACAGAAAAAGGAGTTAGCTGCGAAAAAGAATATTTATTATATTATTAAATACAATAATAGTTTTTTGAGAGTTTTTTGCCGTGTTTTTGTCCCTACTCTGTTGAGAGCATTTGCTAATTAGGTTATCAGCCGGATCGGCACAATAACTGTCCCCCCATCACAATACGTTTCGTTCCCATTCAAATGAAATCCATGCAAATTTCGAAGATAAGGCCTATAAATAAGAGCCTTGATAAGGCCGTCATGTTGCATGTGTGTTCTGCATTGCCGCAACTCAACTGACCAAAAATCCATATTTATTACGTAAATTTGTGGCTGTAGTCAGGGGCAATTTGTAGTTACTCCTTTCCTATAATCAGTTAGGGCTGGTTGGTTTTCCTTTGTTTCCTGCAGAAATTGAATAGATTGTTATTTTCCTGCTAGAAAATTTGATCCCAGAAGGGCCGTGAATTAGATATGAGATCGATAACTTTCCTAACACTAGTAACTAGTTACAAATAAGGATTTTCTAAACCACCCGAATTGCAACTTCCCAGTTTTACTATCAGAAAGTTATAGATGTAGCAAATGTCGAGAAAATATCTGACTTTCTTGGAAAAATACACAGATTAATGAACGATCCAATTTTGCCGTAATATCTACATATTAGACGGGAAATAGAAAATAAATTGTCACAAAACGTTCCATCCCAGCCGTAATAAATATTCTGTCTTATCTAGGGACATATAATGCATTATTTTCAAGCGAATAACATTCCAGCCGATGAAGAATGATCTTGCGAAACCGACATTATGTGAAATGTGCTCATATTTTTCATAGTTTTGAACTTTTGACTTCATACCCAGGTAGATTCGACGAATAGATTAACATTCAAATTATGTTATTAAAAATTCGTGTGCGTTTTTAAGGGTTGCGTGTTTTTTCCCTTGCATCTAGTGAGCTTTCCAAACTTCAGGATTTTAATGGGCTTAAAAACATCCGCTTGTTTGTGGGCACGTGTTAAAAACACGTGACTGAGAGCAACGGAGTGAACACGTGCTTAACGAATCGGTAAAAAAATTTAATGCACATGCATTTGCCATGTTGTTGATGCTACGAAACCTCGAAAGAACGGTAATTATTTGAAATTTGGGAAATATCCGGAACATTCAGTTTAATTGATTAATGGGCAAAAGCCCCAATTAGCGATCGGTGTTAAATAATGCCTACAAGCTCATTTAAAAAGTCGACAATTATTGTTATCGACCAATTCGGACAATAACATTTCGTACACATTTCATGACCAGTCCGTTTAATTTTAATTTTCGCTCTATAATTAGGTTGTGCGGGGTAGCACGGACTCTTTTTCACGTTTCCATGTATATAATTAGTTTAATTTCCTTATTCGCTTCTATTTACATACGCTAGAACAGCCAGTATTTTCATTTAATTAACTGGAAAACAAAGGTCTGCTGCAATTTAACTGCAGTAAATAATGTGAAATAATATTAGTAGTGGAAATTTCTGAACATCTACGTTATTACGTGTTTTAAGCGCCTAATTAACACAAATAAATGTCATAAATATATCTCCAATTCTTAACAGAGCTGGAACTTCTTCTGCGTATTAAAAGCTCCATTGGAATGAACTTATATCCATTCCAATGGATTCGTTATATTCACGTGCGGCCAAAAATCCTCCTTGCAAATGTGTGATATTTTTTAAGCTCAATGCATTGTTTTCGATCTCAGGAGCTTCTCAATCTCGCAAAAGTACTCGAGTCTACAATTATGAAGACATTCTCGATTGATTAAATGTTCAAAGCGCTTAAAATGAGCAAAAAATCCGTTTCTCACTTTTTTGCGACTAAAATGGTATGGAAATTGAGGTATTTTGAGAGATTTGAATATTTTCGAGAAAATAGCAATGAAAAGTCTGGCGCAACTCAACTGCAGTAAATAATATAAAATATTAACAAACTTCCAAAACATTTTTTGTACTGTATTTGTGCATTTTTTCTACCAGTATTTATCCAATATACTACCAAATACTTTGCGTTCTCGATTTAATTAATGCTAAACCAGCTGCAAGAAAAGTGCGAACAACGCAAGTAAAGTAGACCTGTAGAGTAACGCTATCGCTTAATTATTATTTAAGCTGGGCCACATGAGGGTGCTCTATGCGCTCCTATAAACACCCGCGCAGCACTCCGCTTTCCCCTTGCCCGACTGAAATAAATCGTTCCCTGCGGTTTTGAGTTGTAAGCCAGTAGAGGTTGTGTGTTGGTATCGATTTTTACGCAACTTTCTAGTACACCGCGCAAGTTCAACTTAAAAACAATAATAATAATTCGTGTGTAATAAGTCCAACTAGCATTTTGGACCCTAAAACAAATCAAAACATTCGTCGTGAATTAAAATATTTCTGTTGCTTAAAGAGTTCACTTTATCTTTCAGCATTCTGGACGGAAACGCTCCAAACCGGCCTTATTTTATTTTTAGATCTCTTATATCATACATCAAAGCAGGATTTTTTCTTAACAAAGCGCTTTTAACTAAGCTACGAACTACATCGATCCATCATGCCCGAGATCGCCTTGAAATATCTGGAGTCGTTTATCTTTCAGTTAATTTTTGTGCCACAAAAAATAACACATATGCCATAAACGATCTATCCTGAATTCTAATCCTTACCAAACAAGCTTTATGATTTATACGTGAACACGTTAATGAAAAAAGTCCAGTTCCTGCATAAAAATGCCATAAATTTCGAGTGGAGTCATAAATTCGTTAAGGAAGTCGCGCCGGGAGTTGCTGGGTTAACCAAAACAGTTTAACTCATGATTTTAGTAAGAGGCCAAAAGTTGCAGAGTGATGAATTTGTATTTTTTTCTTCAGTATTTGAGGTGAATTAAACTCCAACTTTCTTAGCTGTTTCAAGGCTTGTTCGTCTTTCGTCGTGCCGGAATTTAGCTGCTTTTTATTGGATTTTTTACTTGAGGCAGATTTGGAGCGAATGAATTTTTAAAGAAGCAAAAGTGGGTTTAATTAATGTATAATATAATAAATATTTCCTATCAATGCCTTGTGGAAAAAATTGGGACTATTTATACATTTTTTGTATTTAGCTGGGAAAAAAGAGCCTGGACTTCTACTCGATAATTATATGCTATTAGATAAGTATGACTATTCCATTACACGAGTATTTTTTTTTAAATATTTAACCATTGGCTTCTGGTTGTAAATGGCAATCGATATGACGGGGCGACGGATTAAAAATATAACAAGGGCTACATGTTATTCTCGTTATTTCCCTATAAATACGCGGCGATAATTTCCGCACTTCATGCAACACCTCCCGATAAACCAATCTAGAAATTAATAAATCACTCGAGTTAAGAACTTTGACCGGTTAGAATACGACCATATGTGTTTTGCATGTAAATCGGCTTTACTTTCATGTTAACACAGAATTAAGGGTGAATGAATCGGAATCACCGCCAACAATGTCTCGTCATCACGATTTTCACGTTGGCAAGTCGCAAATTTCAATTTTGACTGATTACAAAAGGCAAACCCATAATTACGGATTCTTATCGAGAAAGTTCAGGTTGTTTGCCTTAGCCGGAGAATTTCCGACTTTTGCGATCTCGCCTGGATTTCGCCAGAGTTGCGTTTAACATTTCGATTAAAAAGTTTCCGTTTTAACTTCAAATTTCCGCTCTTTTCAACAATGCGTTATAATTTTCGTCAGTTTTCAATAGCAATTTTGGGAGCACTTTTCAAATGTCTCGCAAATAAATACTCATTTCTTTTCATAAACCACCGAAATCTGAACACTAATTTTACTAGTGGCGTGTTTACGAGTTTCAATCAAAAACAAACATATAAACTTTATATGGGCAGAGATATTGGAATGATATTGTGTATAGACTCAAGTTAAATAGTTCTGCTGGTAAATAACAACGAAAGCAGCAGTCAAGGTATAAGGCTGGGAGTATCAAAGGGCAAGGATGATGAAATATTTAGAAAAAAATCGAATCTAATTTTACCACAGAAAAAGCAAAATCTCACTACTAATTCAACGATTTCCGTCAAAACATCCACAAAATTTTCTTGACCTTTATGTGCGGCCAATAATAAGCTTAAATCAATGTTCGCGTGCTTCTCCATTTCTTTATCCATTCCGAAACAGCACTCCCCGAATAGTTTTCCTGATTCAACCCACCGATTTAAAATAATAAAACGTGGCCAAATTAAGGTAATCGGCCCTCGTCTTTGCGGTCACGTCATAAATCGCATGACTCGACTCCTAATTTTAATAAATGATAAATGGAAGACTCCGAAGGAGAACAGTCGACCTCTTCGAAGAATCTCCTTCAAAACTGGCAGTCAAGAGTCTGGTGTTTGATTGCGATTGATCAGTAGCGGCTTTAAAACTTTGAAATGAGTTCATCATTGTCATGATCAGAAGCTCTTCAATATGCATATACAGGGTGTCCTAATACACGCAATCTTCAGACTAAGTAGAGTCAAACCTTCGAATACAGTTTTACCCTAAAGTGGACAGTCTTCAATACACAGGAATATTAAATTGTTGCGCCTCTATATTAACTTATATATCAATATTTCCTGAATAGAACTTTGACTGTGAATATTTCCTCAGTTGGTGATCTGATTTGAATAATTCTTTTATCCAATCACAGCTACATTCTTGGTCAAAATTTCAGTTATAGGAAAAAAAATACAATAAAATCAACATATTGTACAGGATGTTTCAATAACTGGCATGCCTTCTTCGTCAAAGTTCAACTCTTTCTGTGGGCAATACGAGGTAGCTGAGAGAGTCAAAAAGTAAACGATGTTATAGCAGAGATTAGACTACTAATCTCTGGTTATACCTAGCCTCATGTCGTCTGAGTAATTTGGATCTTGAATCGGCTGTTAATCATGAGCCATCCGAGAGATATTAATTTTTTTATGATCGTTCACATTTTCGTTTGTTTTTTCACTCTCTGTTCGCTGTTAATTAAGCTGTTAAAGTTTTAATTTTTTTCAGAATCAGGTATTGTTGTTTTCTTGCCTAAGGATTTTGTTTTTCGCTTTGTTTCTTTATAGGAGTTACATACTATATGTTACGATATGTATGTAACTCCTATAAAGAAACAAAGCGAAAAACAAAGTCCTTAGGCAAGAAAACAACAATACCTAATTCTGAAAAAAATGAAAACTTTAACAGCTGAATTGACAGCGAACAGAGAGTGAAAAAACAAGCGAAAATTTGAACGATCAGGAAAAAATTAATATCTCTCGAATGGCTCATGGTTAACAGCCGATTCAAGATCCAAATTACTCAGACGACATGAGGCTAGGTATAACCAGAGATTAGTAGTCTAATCTCTGCTATAACTCATATACATACTATATATGCATAACTCAATAGACAGAGGTTGACTAAGCTTGTAATAAAAATGTGATCGGTCATAAAAAATGAATATAGCTCGAATGGATCACGATAAACAGACGATTAAAGATACAAAGTACTCAGAATGCACGAGGCTATAACAACGTATACTTTTCTTTCGGTCTGAGCTACCTGCAGGCAACATGCAGATGGAGTTAAACTTTGATCAAGAAAACATGACACTATCTAAACACCCTGTGCAATATGAATTGAACTGAATATTGTCCAAGAATAGAGCTATGATTTGTTTAAAAAAACTGTTCAAATCGGATTACCGATTGAGAAAATACTCACAGTGAAAAGTTAGGGAATATTTAAGCTACGTGTTAAATTTGCGGTCTAGTGCATATTAAAACATAGTTATCTAATGTAGACTCATATAATTAAGACATTAAAAGTTAAAGATGGACAAATAGATAGATCTAACTCCAGGTAATCACGTTATATTGCTTAAGAAAAAATACCGCTTTATCGGCATTCAATAATAAACAAATTCTTCCCGAAACAAGTGGGTTTTTCGGGTTTTTAGGCCGTCGTTCGGTAGAATTTCTTCTTGACGTTTCGCAAGCACGTGTGGCTTGCATCTTCAGAAGTGGTTTGCTTGAACGCTTACACTGTTCTGATCTGTAAGCGTTCAAGCAAACCACTTCTGAAGATGCAAGCCGCACGTGCTTGCGAAACGTCAAGAAGAAATTCTACCGAACGACGGCCTAAAAACCCGAAAAACCCACTTGTTTCAAGGAATGGCCTCGAAAGTCTATCTCTTTTGATAAATTCTTCCCGGTTCCTACCGCAAACGACACCGACAATAATGGATTTTCCACCGCATTTTTTCCCATTATTAATTGTTTATTTTTTTTTTGGTCAGCGTTTTTCATTACTATCGAGTTCGTTACGCAAACGGGACCGTAAGCAACCCTATTCCATTACTTATTAATGAAAACGATTATCTTGGGGATATAGGGAAACTCTATTTACAATTTAGTCTCACGCAAAGCCGTATTTATTGAAGCGAATCCAAATGTCATCAAAATAAATAATGTAGAACTGAAAAGCACTTGCTGGGGTGAATTGCTGAATTACCCCTGGAAATAATTGGGAAAAATTAACATTTTCTTATAGTTTCATGCGAAAGCCGGTAGCATTTGAACACCACAGGCCCCATATCAATTCCACCCTTAGATTAAAAAAAAACTCTGACACCGATAACAATGCTTTCTTTTAGCATTTTTCCGACAGCCTTAATTTCCGGCCATGGCTCACGTTTCAAGGGAACCGACCCCCCATTTCTCCCAAAAAAAAACCCCCAGATGCAACTGGGTAAATATAAATCATCGTTATCTCGGAAAATGCTGCACAATGATGACGTTGTGCTGCCATAGTGTGTGTCTAAGGTATTGGTTTTTTAGGTATTATTCCGATCAGAAAAGGGCGAGCTTGAAAACCGCATTGTTATTTGTAAGGTACACAAACCACCCCTCGTAATTGAACAAGGCGAGGGTGATGTGTGTGTTTTTTTTTTATTTGAGCGGTAATAAATGGAGATTTGTGATTGAGCAGGATGTGTCAATTTTGTTTTACGCATTGTATACACACATACGGGGGGAAATTAGATTCGATTTCAAAACCAACAAGTTTAAGCTACCTTCAATAAGAAAAGCGTGGTTTATTGACGATTCAGATGTATTGAACCTCGATTTATTTATTTATTCGTGTCAGAAGTGAGTTGTTGTTTGTACATGTCCGCAGTCACATAAGGTGGTAGGTGTGTTATATCCCCATTTGTTGAGATCTTAGCTCCCCAGGTAGAACCGGTTAATTTTCTTTTGATATTGTTTCTGCCACTGACTTTCATCTTGATGTTAGGTGCAGTGCTTCCTGTAATTCAGACCTCTGTCTAGTGTTACGCACAGGTATTTGGGGTTGGGGCACTGTTCTAAAGTCTCTCCTCTCGATGTGATTTGCAACCTCCTGTTTACCTGTCTGTTCCGGAGGTGAAAAGCGCAAGGTTTTAGTTGGTTCTTTTGGTAATAGAGATCCAACTCTGTTAGAGCTTCATTTAGACGTCGCTCCACCTCTTCGAAGGTTTTCCCTTGTGTGGCTATTACGCGGTCGTCGGCGTAAATATAGCTAGATGTAGTCCCAGGAAGGGGCTGGTCATTAGTCTATATGCTGAAGATGGTCGGGGCCAGTACACTGCCCTGGGGGCAGACCATTCTTCTGTTTTCTCCATCTACTTCGCTTTCCTTGGAACTCAACGAGAAACCTGCGGTTTTCAAGTAGATTTCCAATCAGTGTAGTGATCTTAAAGTCCCTGGTCAAGCTGTAGTTTTTTGCGTCAGTATCCTGAGGTTAATTGTGTCAAACGCAACCGTGAGATATATGAATACTACACCTGTTATGTTATCCTTTTGGAACCCGTCTTCAATGTGTTGTGTAAGGTTCAGTACTTGTACCGTGCACATCCCGGGTCGGAAGCCAGCCTGCTGTGGGATAAGGAAAGGTTCTGAGACCAGCGTTAGGCGACTCAGAATGATCATTTCTAGAATCTTGCATGTGTGACAGAGGAGATTGGGCGGAACTTCTTGGGGTTGTTATTTTCTTTCCAGGGTTTTAGGATTGCCAGGACTTTGGATTTACGCCAGATTTTTGGGACTTTACCTTGTTCTAGGCAGGTATTGAACATATCCATTAGCCAAGGCTTTGTTGAAGGCCCGAAGTTTGTAATTTGCTCGGTGATGATGTTATCCAGGCGCAATTCGCATTTCTTGATCGCCTTATGCAATTCTGTCATCGTGATGGGGACAGATCATTGGTTTCATCTATCATTCGTCTGTTGAGCTGATATAAGATCGCGCTACCGTGTTGCCTGTGAGGCCTCTCCACGACGAGCCGCATGCCAGTCATTTTTGGTCTTTTCTGGTTACCATCTCTGCGGGTCTCCTGTAAGCGCAGCTCGTCACATTTGTGTTTGTGGCATAAATCTTTTATCAGTTCTTCTTTGGCTGAGGAAAGACCATCGACGTTTACAGAGATTATTGTCAATTTTGGACCTGAAAAGGTCCTTTGTGGTGAATGCATTTCTACAAGTAAGCTTTGATTGGCTTTGATGTTTCTGTAGGGAAAGGATCTGCCAGCCGCAGCTGTTGCCCAGGGGGCGCCCGAACGTGTTAGAGGCACAACCTCGATTAAAGCGCGTCAATCAAATTTGAATAAACAGAACAGTTAAAAAATAATAAACTTTCTAAACAAACAGGCAACGTGAATGGACTAGCATTAGCTGTTTTAAACAGGTAGGTGATTAAAGCGAAACCAGATTAAACATAATCAAGGGCGCTTTAAATAAACATGTCACCGTTTCTCTAAACATAGCCTTAGCATAAAGGTAAAAATAACTAGCGCAAAAAGTAAATTACCAGGCAAAAGGAACAAGGATATTTTTAACGACAAAGAAATAAAAACTAAAAATACACTGTGATTTATTGACTTTTTGTTCACGTACTATGTGTTTGTAAAACAATTTAATGAAATATTAATTTTATGGCAGGCCGACAGACTGCCGTGCTTAGCCTGGCCTATGAAAAATAATAGGCCATGTAAGCACCAGTGTGGTATGAACGAAACTTATTGAGCCGGTAATTTTTCCTATGCATTGGTGGCGAAAACTACCATTTCCCTTTCGACGAAATCCTCAAAAAAACCTTCCCAAAGAACTTCGATTGGCTGCTGTTTCGTCTTGTATTAATTGAGGTATTGAATTTTTTAAACACACTTTTAGGAGATTTTCTGGTTACTATCTTTGCTATTGGTTTGGGTGCAAAAGGTTTAAAATTTGGCGCTTGAAAAAGTCCATTTTATAGCGCTTTTTCGTATTCTTCCAGCCTGATTACTTCAGTTTCCAAGCCCAAAACCGTTTTCCACAAATCTTTCCATCTAACAACTACCCACCACTGTTTAATCTCGACTTCTAGTTCGAACGCGAAATGCGTGTTGGTCGGACATCAGATAAGTTTGATACATGACTTTTTCATATCTTTCGACAGACTTAAATAAATATTCTTTATTTTATGCCCGGAATAGACGAAACACACTTCATTACCTGCCACAATTACCTAATTAAACGGAGGTGTTTCACCCTTGTTCCAGTTCACTACCAGCTTTATAATTGTGTTGTTCACATTTGTAATTGTGGCAATTAGTTCTTGGAAAACTAAATGCACATGTCACAATTTTCGTCCAATTTATGGTTCAAACTGCTGTTTTCATATGCAGCTAATGTATTGTTAATGACCATTAAAAGTGGATGATACATTGTAACATGTGGGAAAGGGGCTCGTTGACTTTTGAGTGCCAATTTGGTTAATGCAAAATCTTTGAAACTAGTCCATTACTATGAGACAAAAATGTCGATTATGTCGATTATAAGAAAGATATCGTCGATTAAAGATTATAACCGCTCAAAGTGCTTAAAATGGACCAAAAATGTCTATGTGCTCGCCCCATTCCTAGCTTCTTTTGTGTGAAAATGATGAATGATTCGAAGAAATTTGAGAGGCTTTTTTCGGTCAAAGGTGAAAATTTCATTAGCGTGATTTTTAAGCTGAAAGAATGGTTTCGTCCTAGGAAGCTCGCCAGGAAAAAGCATTAGAAGACATGCTGAAAAAGCTCTGGAATCCTTTACTAAAAGACTCTTCTGCAACAACCAGCAGACTTTGCCAAAAAACTTCTCGAAGCCTACTGTTCTTACCCAATTCCTCCCAGTACTTCTATGGACTAAAAGACGATAAACTGCAACCTCTAACTGACATGAAAACACTTCGTTTACACGAAAATCACAAATAAACACTTCGAGGACCGGTTGCGGACCTATTAGTTGCCATCAGCTGGGTTTAACTTCCATTTCTTGCTGCTCAATCGTTACTAAACGATTTCATCAAAATCATCCCACTATTCGCAAGCTAAAAAATCAGTCAATAAACTACAAAAACATATTCAAACCTCAAGAAAAATCGCCAAAGGCCATAAAGCCTGGATTTCCAAATGGCGTCGGCCCTTGAAAGCAAAACTTTCAATTATATCAGCCCGGAACGGGGACCGGAAATTTGTTGATGTAGATTTCATTTCCACTGAATAGTCTTTTTCCTTTATTACCTGGGTTTGATTACCGAAAACCTATTACATGAATAACTGTATTTCTTGAACCGGATCGGAAATTGCGAGGCGTTTTGTTCCAAATCAGAAATTACTTTTACGACTTCGTCTAAAGATCGCTCGGCTTTGCGACTGTCTCCAAAGGCAATTTTCTAGGGGCATTGTAAAAAAATCTGTCAAACTGATGTCGATGAAAAGCTAGCGTAATGTTGACAGTTTCAAAATTTTAATAAAATGTCTGAAAGTTCATCAAATGCCGCAGAAAATAACAGTCAGCCACTCAACAGCGAAGAGTCGAAATCAGACACTCCAACGGAGAAACGAAATTTAACCTTAAGCCACTCGGAAAACACTCTGGAAAATCAGCGTCAAAAAACCGGCAAACAGAAACCGTTGGCCAAAGTAAAATCCTGGAGTTCCAAGGAGCATCATTCAAAAGATCAGTGCGTTAGTGTCGATCTGGACCTGGCCAGGTCTTTAACCAAATTGGAAGTGGTTGAATCCATCGAAAACCTTGGATCGAACTTGCTAAGAGCGCGCGATAGTCTGGATAACCTTCTGAAAGATGAGCAAAACATGCCCAAGTCCAGTCTGGAACGTTCCATAGTGCTTCCCAAGCGAAAAAACATGCCCGAATCGCCAAAATCCTCTCCGCAATTGGGCGAGAAATGCAAAGCCTCCACCTCATCAAAAGGACCTTTTTGGGATCCTTACGACCGACAAGGGAAAAAGAACCGAAAAGACCTGAAAAGAAGAAGCAAAGGCAAAAGTACTGATCAGCGCCGGAACCCGGACAGCCGGAAAGAGTCACCACCCAGCAAACTTGGAGAAAATGTGGCATCTGTGGCAGAAAGTTCAGGAACCAATCAGGAATCATCCACTATAGAGGAAGAGAGCTTTGAAAAGTACAAGTACATGACAAAAAATAGCAAATCGGTTGTCTTCACCAATGAGGTGCTGGTGGTGTATTTTAACAACGAAGACGTCGTGGGGGAAGAAAGAGAAGCCGTTGAAAAAGGAAGTTGAACAACAGACACGGAACAAGGAAATGCGGCGTGTGCATTTAAACAGAACTCAGGAGAAATACAACCTGTGCCTTTTTTAACCTTTTTGAGCTACATGCGTGGGTGTCTATAATTTATTTATTTTGTCTGCCGTCTATATTTTTAGTATAATAAATGCATATCGCATTAGCAAATTTTCAAGAACAAACGTTTTTTTGCGACGTTCCTCCAATACCTGTGACAAGCAAAGGATTATATTGAAAATGTGATCCAAAAAACCAAATTTAGGGGCCAGTTCAAAACAACTAAAAGCGATTATGTTTCCACAAAATCTAGTAGGCACATGCAATCCAATTTGTCCTCACTTAATTAGGTAGGGCCTAAAACAAAGGGCGACCTTGTACAATTTCATTTCCCAGACCAAATCGCGGTGGTAATTAAATTTTCCACTCACGTCTTAACAACCCTTTAGAGACCACTTTCATATTTGTGTTAAAACCCCAATAGGAAGGGCGGCACTTAACAAACTGGCACATAAGTGTCATTTTGTTCGAGAGTTTGACAAGGTATCGCCCTTTTAGTTTCCAAACCGCTATTATTCTTCAATTAGAGGCCCCGGAAAATTGAAATTGGCTGGATCTACTCTTATCGGTTGTTGTAGTGGATTTTTAATAACTAGCTTTGATTTTAAAGGGTCTTTGCAAAGCATTGGAAGTGTGAGTGATATTTTCTGGTTGACGAGTGAATGAGAACAATTCTGATCACATATGATTTTAATATTTGTATAAGCATGAAGAAAAATGTGGGGCATTTAAAAATAGGTAATCGTCGCTGTCTGACCAAGAAAAACGGTTGTAAGAAACACTTCTCTCGAATGTTCACAGAATCTAAACGCAAAAGAAGTGCGAGATTTTTTTGACTCACTGCCACACTCATAATCATTTTTTTCAACCCTCTTGCGTCCATTCTTGAACATTGGTCTCCCTTAACGACTTCCATCTCTGGCGGTCTATAGCTATTTCCATCCATTTTGGTCCTGCAGTTCCCTTGATATCATCGTATCATCTTGTATTCGGTCTACCTCTCGATCCTCCTCCCAGCCATGGTCTCCATTGTATTATTTTGGTGTTTCATCTCTTATCGTCTCTCCTTGCTACATGTCCCACAAAGTCCCATTTCTGAGTTACCTATTCTATTACAGCCTTGACCTGTGTATGTTGTCTTATTTATTCGTTTGTCTTCCTATCTCTTAAAGAAATGCCCATCATTGTCCATACCTCTTTTCATACTCCAGTTGTTTTTCATTTTTGCATTATATTTTTTGTCAGGGTCCACGTCTGCCCTCCATATGTTAATACTGGAAATATACACTGGTCGAACACTTTTGTGCGTATTCGTTGAGGGATATTTTTATTTTTAGTATCCTTGAGAGTTTGCCGGAAGCTTCCCACCGTAGACGCCTTCTTCGTTCTATTTCGACATCTTTATTTCCTTTTCCTAATTGTATTTGTTATCCAAGGTACCTATATGTACTCCTTGATGTTTTCCAAGTGTTTGTTGTCTATACTTATGATCGTGTCTTCTTCGGGGCGATTTTAGTTTTCTGCCTGTTCATTTTTAATCCCACATTTTTTTATTTCTCTTCCAATTCTTCTAACATTCTGCAAAGACCTTCTTTATTGTTCGCTATTATCACCACATCATCAGCAAACCTCAGGTGATTTAGCCTTTCTCCATTGATGTTGATACCTCTATTTGACCATTCAAGTTGTTTGAACACGCCTTCTAACGTCAGCGAAGAGAGCTTTGGGGACAACATGTCTTCTTGACGTAGGCCTCTCTTTACTGGGATTGGTTGGGTATCCTCGTGTATTCTTAATGTAGCTGTTACTTTTTCGTAGATGTTTTTAATCAGGTCCCTGTATCTATTATCTATACGTGCGTCATCCATTTCTTTCCTGACTGCCCAGTGTTCTATGCTATCAAAGGCCTTTTCGTATTCGGCTGCTTTCTCGATTAGGATCCTTATTGTTAGAAGGTGATCTGTTGTGCTGAACCTTTTGCGGACCGCTGCTTGCTCTGAAGGTTGGTAGTGATCCAGTTTTTTTGCTATTCTGTTTGGTATTATCTTCATAAAAAGTTTATACAGATGGGAAAGCAAGCTTGTAGGTCTGTAGCTTTCTAACAACCTTCTGTCTCCTTTTGATTGCAAATTGCTCCTCCAAATCATTGCATTTTTTCAGTTGTCAGATATCTTCCCTTCCTTTAAGCATGTATTATATAGTTTTGTTAACTTTGGGGTAACTATGTCTTGAGCTTCCTTTACCATTTCTATAAGGATATTGTCTTCACCCGGGCTCTTGTTATTCTTCATGAAACTTACGGCGTGAATTACCTCTTCGTCATCTATTTCTTCTATATCCTCTGAACCTACGTTTGCAACCTTTCTCCCCATAATTTCCTCTGGTTTGACCACTTTTGTGTCATATAGGTTTTCATAGAACGTCGTAGTTATTTCTATTATTTTCACTTCATCTCTTTCTTCTTCTTTATTTTTGTTTTTGATAGCTATAATCTGTTGTTTACCTTCTTTCCGTTTCAAGCTTCTCATATTTTTGTTCTTCTCTATGATATCTTTAGCCATTTCCTCATAGTAATTTTCAAGGTCCTTTCCTATCATTTTCCTTGTTTCTCTTCTTGTTTGTCTATACCCATCAGTTGCATATTTGCCCTCTTTATACATTGATCGTCGTTCTTCTATCTTTTCTTTGGTTTCTTTTGTTATTTTGCAGGTCTTTGTATGTTTTTTCTCTGCTACCATCGTTGATGTTTTCCTTATGGCAACTCTTCTGCTGTTTTCCTGGTCACTTGAAATGTAAAAACAAAAATTTTGAGGCAAAATTCCCAAGAAAAAAGTTTTGAAAACCAAGTCCCTAATATCAATTAATGTCGTTTTATGAAATTGCTCCTGAAAATTCCAACAAAAATTCTCGGTTTAAATTGCCCAACCTTCAGGAAACTTCAACGCAAAGCCTTACTTTGCACAGAGCTGAAATTTCCAAAGTCATTCCATGCAGGAAACCAAAGATTTGTTATTAGCAGATAAGGCAGACATTATAATTGGAATTAAGTCAACAAGGGAGGAAAAATGCAATTCACGCCCTCATTATCGCCCGATTATCGCCACTGACTGCAATGTGACTGGGATGTTTTTCTATGGGCTTGCAAGTGTGGTGGCAAAGAATTATCTGGGAAAAGCTAAACGAGTCATGTGGAAATACATGAATACAATCGATGGAGGATGATCGGTGGAGCTGTATAGAATTCGCTGAAATAAACATTGAATTGGCGATGGGGATTGACAAAGTTGCGCCATTTATTGGGCAAACCTCTGAAGCTTTATTAGGATCTACCACATAGACATAACGCTTTTTTTGTGCTTCTACGCTACTGATTTTTGGGCAATGACGCATCCCCCCAATGGTATTACAGCCATCAAGATCCCGTGTGAATCCCGCAGGTCGTTGTTTACAGTAAGGTGCAGTGCGTGTGACTTTTGGGCTTACCGCAAAAACACGGGGCCGGACTCTAAATCAATTAGAGAGGGCCGAACAGCCTGTTCTACTTTTAGAAACAAGAAAAGGTCCATTGGGGAATAACCTGGGATGCTTTTGGCCAATTTTTTGCGCTTGAAATACCACATAAATTCCACTCTTAAGAGTGTATTCGATGGCAAAGCAATATAGTTACTTTTTTCTGAATTATTTATTGGCAAAAATGCTCCAATCTATCATGGGGATCACTTATAAAAAAAGTAGGCGCGTTTTGTGGAAGTGGTATTTTATCCATCTTTGGTTTATAGATGCTAACATTCATAATGTCTAGAGAGAATGAGTTATTCCCGAAATTAAAAAAACTTCCTGGAAATGTACGTAAAACAGCTTCCAACCCCCTGACTAAATGTGTAGCTGGTTCCAATTGCTGTTCAAATTTCCGAGCCGTTCCGCTCGATCTAAGTCATATTTGCGCAGTATTAAACCGTGGTTGTTTGCCGGCGATGCCACAAATTAACAAAACTAACAAATAGCGAATAATTGCGCTGTCATTGGTAGCTATTTCATTAATTATGTTACCGCAAACAGAATATCAATTAGCTGATACAAATGTTTAGATTTGCCCTTAATGCCAGGCTAAATACGATGGGATATTGGGTTGCATAATCCAGCAATTCGAACTTATTTGCAAAAGCTGATTGACTGAGGACATTGAGAAATCGGATTGAATTTGTAGGAACTGATGTTGGCACCCATCTCCAAACCAATGTTCTCGAATCAGTGAGACCCCTGTAATTATTAGATTACAACGAAGAAAACCGAGATGGAAAACGACTGCCGTTGTTAAGTTTCAATGTAAAACTACTTAGAAACTCAGTAACTTGATTGTAAAACCTTGTAAAAACGGCTTAGTGTTTACAGGGCTTTACACTTCTTTTCTTATGCTCTAATTCATCAACTGTAATTTTACGTGCAAATAGACACCAACAGAATGGATGTAAAATTTTTACATCCATTAACTCAGCTTTTTTAAAAACTGTGCTTTTTTACATTTTTCTGGAACTTTGTCACTTACCTTTATTTCTCTCAGGGAACACTTAAGAATTTATTGCTGATTGCTCCTTGGTCACTTTGCAATTAAACAGCAAAAATTGGTTAATATTTCGTGATTTATTCGAATTATGAAATTAGCAATTGTAGGTGATTTATTGATTAAACGGGGGCAAATTGGTTGGAAAACGGCCAATAAAATTGATGTTCTGAATATAAATGCAACTTTATCCTTTTGCAATATGCGAATTTCATTCGAACTGGTTCTTTATGGATGGAGATTGCGATTGATTGGGCGTCGGATTTATTTTGGCTAAATTGAAAAACACTCTACTATTTCGGTTTATTTACTTGACAGATTTTGCATGATTCGCATTTTTATTTAGTTAAACTGGCAAATAAAGCGCTATTAACACGGAATTTGGCCCAAATTTTGCTTTTATGTTTCCATTTTTTTCAACTCGAGTGGGATTCGATATGATACTATCGATGGAGAGAATCAGGCGACAGTTTACAACGGGTATGTTGCTCTGGTAGTCGTTTTATTGCCAAATTTAAAGCATTTAGAGTCCCATTCTCTGGACATAAATTTAGAGCCATTTCCTTGCAAATTCTGAGGCCTGAGAAATGTGCCAAGTTTTTCAAACACAGCAAACCTTAAAAAACAGCGCGTGTCCGGAAGAATCGGCATAAGTTTTGTAGCCCTATCAAAAACTAATGGTTTTGAAGAAATTTGTCTACAAAACCAAAAACTTTCTATTTTAGATGTAAAAGTTCACCTCTGAAAATTTACTGTTATGTCCGAATGACTTTGCACAACTTTTCAGTAGTCTTGAAGCCGCTTTTACTGACTGTTTGCCTGTGAAAAAAGTGCGTTTTTGCAAAATTTGGCGCATCCGAAATCGAAATTATTTCATAAGTGTTTTAAAGGACGTTGTTGCGACAGGATGAAAAAACGGGTTGCCGACATTTATTAATTATGCCGGAACATAAGAAAATTAATTGCTGAAGCGATTGAGGGACTCCAAGTAAAATGAGCAAGAGGAGGCATCGATTAATTGTTTCCCTCGGCCAACTTGGCTCAATCAAAATGTGCGACACCCGACCGAAAACTGGAGTTGTGCAGATAATTTTTGGGGCCACTGAGTAAACAGCGGAAATTCAAATCAGGCTCAAGCAGCAAACTGGAAATTTAGGGATGTCATTGCGATATAGCAAAGTAGATGTATAAATAAAACCTATGTAAAACATAGAGAGCGCAAAAATAAAATAAAGGAAAACTCCGCCGATGTTTATTACGTTCATTTCGTTCCCTCTGGCTCTGAAAGCTTTTTTAAGTAGATCTTGAGCAAAAAGAACTGTTTCGTGCTGTGTAAACCCGAGTCCAGCAAATGGATAATGATCAGCAATTAGTTAAAGCCCTCGGGAAGTGGGTTTTAGTGCGCATTAATGGGGGGCGCGATTTAAAATGCGGATTTTGATCTATTAGATGATTCCTGAACTTAACGGTTCAAGTAATGTGAAGTCCAGCTCTGCTGCTTAACATGGGCTACAACCCGGCAGGCACATCGAGAACACACAAACATCATGTTTGATTCATTGCTTGCGAAATCAAGCTGGTTGCGTGCAGCCTTTGATCCTGCTGACACGTAAAGATCTCAAAATCAGGAAGCTGATTCACTTAAGTGAAAAATTACCTTTGCAGATGCAGCACGTGACTCTTAATTTGCATAACAGAGACGATGCCAGGTTTAAATTGGCAGCACCACTTTTTCCAACGTGGTGGCAAGTTACAAGCCCCTTTGACTTCGACAGGCGAATTAACTGCAAACATGTTTTATGCAATGTTCTGGACAGTCGATTTAAAATTGTCGGTGTGTCTGTTGATTTTACGGCAATTTGCAGTGTGTTTAATCCTAAAGAGAGTGAAGGTTCAGAATTCGTCAAAGCTATGAAACTGACCGGAATGGAGTCAAAGGTTTAAGTAGAAAATGTTGTAAATGAGGCGAAACAAATACATACAATGAGTCCCAGAAGTTATGTTTAAATTTATCCTCCTCGTTAAGGACTCTTGCCGCCATTGCCTCTGTTACGTCCTGTTTCCAGCATCTTGGGGGTCTACCACGTTTTCTCCTATGCTGAGGAGTCCATTGCCGTATTCTACAGTGTCCTTTTTGTTGCTTTCGACGTTCATGATCTCTCTGATTTTGTCGTTTCTAACATGATCAAGCCTGGATATGCCGCAGCTCTCCAAAAATCCATCTCCACCGCCAACAGGCGCACTCTTTGTCTTGGGTTGAGTCCCATAGTTCTGCGCCATATGTCGTAATGCTTTCAACAATAGAATCGTAGATGCTATGTTTTGTTCTACGTGTAATGTTGTTATTCCAGAGAGCGCTATTTAGTTGTCTTATGGCTCTTTTGCCTTGCCCTATTTTGATGTTTATTTCATCCATGCTTCCACCATTTGACGACAGAGTTACTCCCAAAGTATCCATTTGTAAATTGCTAAAAGTATCTTCTCCCACCTTCAGATATTCTGTTTTAGACATGTTTATTGTGAGTCCCCACTTTTCATACTATTGCTTTAGTTTGCGCAGCATATAGTTAGCATCGTCTTCGTCCCCGGCCAATACTACTTGATCATCAGCAAATAGTAAGGTGAACAAGATCTCATTGTCCCATGCCTCCGCATTGTTTTTTCCGGGAGTTTAACGCCTCCTCCAAATAGATCTTAAATAGTGTAGGGGCGAGTGAGCATCCTTGAGGTAGATCCTTAGACACTCCAAACTCTTGAGATAACTGATTCCCCATCTTTACCATTGCTGTACAGTCTGTGTAGAGTGATGTGACAGCATTTACATAGTCTCAATTTATATATTTGTATAAATGTCTAATGTCTCACGAGATGAAAATGAACAACTTCAAGTTTTACCTTCTTTGGAAGACAATCCATCTGCCCTTCTTTCGCAGATTGGGGCCAATTTACACATGCGGAATGTTGTTCACCAAACAGTACAAGAGCGTAAATATCATCCCTACACATATGATTTCGATAGGCGACATGAGTTTTGCGAAAGCATGCAAAATATGTTGTTGAACGACATGAAAAACATTATTTTTTGTGGACCGACAAAATTGACGAAATGTAGCCTGTAGATCCTAATTTACATGTCTGTGTGACCTAATTTACATCAAATTGGCAGGCTTATTCTTATATTCTTATATTGAAAGCAAACTTCTGCTGCATGTGAAAAATTTACAAATTTTTCTCGCCACTCGCTATCTTGACGCATGGACACATTGCATAATTTACATGTCAGCAAGAGCGTTGATGGTCTCGATGATCACGATACCAAACTGGTAAATATTTATGGGCATTTCGGCACCATATGAAACAGTAACCTGGGGGTGTTTAAATATACAAGCGTCATTCGAAAGCCGGAGGCGCTAATCCGAGTGTAGCAAATTCTGATGTGACTGTGAGCGAATTAACATACAAAATGTTCACTTGGAAGTGTATTGGGGCGAACATCCCCCCGACACTCCCTTTCTTTGTGTAATATGCACCCCCCCTTCAAAATGACGCCGTTGCGCCGAAATTTATTGAAGAGCTTTATTAAATATTAAATATCAAGGGTAGTGACTGGCTGGTATTGAATTAATTGAATTTTGTGGTTGTCTGGTTAATAGAATTTACTTGCTTAATTTGACACAACTTGTTGCGAGTAATTTAAATATAGGGCTACAACAGATGTACAAAGACACACTTCAACGTTCAATCGAAAATTCAAATTATAATCAATTTAAAATATATATATTTGGAGGGCTGATGATGAAAAAATCCTCTCCCCTTTTTTGTGTATTATTCCTGATTTAACAGTCTGAACAATCGTAGTTTGGAAAAATCAGTCACCAATAACTTAATTGGGTGCAAATAAAATGTTGCGTTCAGGCAACATCTTGGTAATTGCATGTTTCACAAAGACTCCCAACTAAAACAGTGTATCCACTAAAAAAAACGCTAAATTTCAGTTGAAAACTTCCAAATAGAGAGCCTCAGAACTCAGTCAGCGTCAATTATTGCTTTTCCTAGTCCACCACTAGCTAAAGGCATTTTATCTTGGACTTATCTAAAGCTGCAACAACAATAAGCGCAAAATATCCACGTTATTTTTCCACACATAAAGCACGTAGCACATGTCCTGGCCCTTTTTGCCCAGAAATTTAAAATATGAAATAACCATTACGTGCCGTACAAATTAGAGTCCTGCTGCAGGATAATGATCAGCAATTAGCTGGAAGTTAAAACCTCACAGGAATAGCTTCGGAGTGTGATATGTGCAGGAAAACGTGTTGTGTATGAGAAAAAGGGTATTTTGTGTGGATTATAAATATGCAAAAAAATTGTCCCAATATCAATTTGTGTTGGCTGCTGTAAGATGCCGGAGAATTTAGCAAGTTTTCGAAAGGATTTGCATTATTTTCCAAACCGTGTGTTTACGGCGTAACCAAATCCTTAAATAGTAGATGAACTGAGCCGGCAAAGTTCCTTCCAAACTTATATGGCCTAAAGCCGGCTAATTCTGCATGCCAGTATAGAGCTATTGTATATTATCATTAAAGTTTTATCGAGATATTAGCCAAACTTTCTTAACGGCCCTATTTGCGTTTGTCGCAAACTGTTGCACTAAATTATGCACGTGTTTATCCAAGTTGCGTCAGAGTTTCCTTATTTGATGTCTTCTTGTCGATATTCTCCTACCACAAAGGATTTTGGTGGCTTGGTCACTTGTGGTCATTTGGGTCATTTTTCTCTTTCTTATTTTGCTTAATCACTGTTTCCTCTTTAGTGTCTTGGAACAGTTTTTTTGGTTTGATTGCGGCGTAAAAAGTAGGGCAATTCTTACTTAAGCAAATTTGGAAAGCACATTGCATTAATTGACCGAAAAAAAAGAGGTATTATTTCTGGATAATAATCAACTTCTGCTTTGATCTCAAAGGATCGAACTTCAATATCTTCGACTCGTAAATTCTGAATTCGTTAACTTCTGAAAGTTTCTGATGACGAAGACGAACTTAAATCGTTAAAGTGGAAGATACTGTGGATTCATCTATTGAGGTCTTCAGAAAAAACTTCTGATGTATTTACCAAGCTTCCGGAAAATCTATTTTCTTCTTCACGGATTTGCATGCATGTATGAAACGCTGAAGAAGAAACTATATTTTTCGAAAGCTTCGTAAAAAACTCAGAAGTTTTTTTCTGAGGACCTTAGTGGATCGATTCACAATATCTTCTACGTGTCTAAGTTTTCCAATGTTTCAGTCAAGAGCATTTCCAGTTTTATCCTAAATACCTTTTTCTGCATCATTTTCAGATATCTTCAAATCATCCCTTTGGCTCTCCAGACAAACTGCCGATAAAATCATGTAAGTTTTATTCATTTTATTACTGCAAACTAACCCTCTGTACAATCGTGCTTCTTGCGTTCGGAAGTTTAGAAAAATCCGGCTAGATATCTTAATACCAACACACCAGGTAGTTTAAGAATCTATTTTTTTCCAGCTCTTTGTTTATTTTCAAACAAGATTTTTGCGATGTAAAATGTGGGGCGTCATCTAATTTATTCACTTGAATTTATCGGAGTTTTTGTAGGAATTTTTACAATATTTTTTAAGTTTCCGTACTACAGATTTGCCCAGAGGGAAACACACATTCTATGCCGAATTTCACCTGGAAGTTTTATAGTTTTTGGGTTTTGGATTTACAATCTAACAAGCAAAATTTTTCAATTGCTTAACAATCAATAGGAAATGCCCTAACAAGGGCTGCATGTTTAGTAGTGAATCGAAAGAGGGCAGCAAAAGCTCCTGCACCGAAATCAATAAAACATTAACTGAAACCTTGCAACAAAGAATCCTGTACTAAAATCAATAAGTAAAATCCTGCAAAGGAGGATTCTGCACTGAAATGAGTGAATCGCTTCCGAAATCCTGCAACCAATAATCCATATTTCCTTGTTAGTTTTCCGCTAGCGGAATGAAATCCAATGCTCCAGATGGAAGCGATAGTTCTGCAGCTGGAGAATATTTTTTGAAATGTAGTAAACATGTTTACTCCGCTTTTTCTTGAATAAGTATTAAAATGAATTCATACATTTTTTTAAGCGTGAAAAACTGATTTTTTAATTCATTTTACTGGAATTTTACACAATTTTTATCAAAAATCTTTTGTTTTTGTCACTCCGTCCAACATCTCTTTATTGTTCAGCTTTCTCAACGTGATTTTTTCTATACATTTTATAGTATTTTACTCCTGATTTATTTGAAAGCCGCATTTTTATTTAATATTTATACTGATACACTTAAACCTTCTTTGACATGTTAATTATAGTAAACTTATGTGATAAGCACCATTCCAATGCAACACACAAGTGCTTGAGAATGTGGTTGAAAAATAACCCAACAGAATAAACATTTGCATGGCTTGTAACCAAAGGCAGGCTCGAATCAATGAAAATGTGTCTCATTACCTTTTAACGTGCTCTCATTTAATATAATTTGCTTGATTCCTGGTAGTTCCAATGGACCACTGCATAAAACTGAAGCGCATTTATACCCGCAAACCTCAAATTGGCTGAACCTCGTTAGTCGATACACGGTTAATAATGTGCGTTAATAATGTTACATTAATAGTTAACAGCCCTTAATATAATGAAACTTTCCGAACATGCCACCAATGGGGTTTAATAACAAATTTAATTTTAAATATGCTCGGGAAAATTTCAATTTTATTTGATTCATTAGGTTGGTTGACTTTTAATGGATGGTTTCAGTTTTGATTAGTTTTCTCTACAGTCGAACAGTTTTTCAATTTCAAGAAGTCTAATATTACTTTGAATAAACGGTAATAAAAAACATAAACAGCAAATTAAAATTGTTTCGGAAAAATTCGCTCGTATAAGGGGCTTTTTACAAGCGAAGAAACATTAATTGAGAAATTGGAAAATTAATTTTGGCAATTTGGCTTCAGTAGTAGTAAACATCTTTATTTCTAAAAAAGGCTATCGACCCTATCGGTCTTTCTGCCCTTGTTTAATACATGTAGTCTTAATCTAAATAAAAAACAAAGGTGAAAATTCTTTTATTCTAGGTTAATAATCTGATTAAATAAACTTTCCAATTCTAATGACAAGAAAAAATTATTTTATTGTCCAGTAGTCAGTTGCGTTTGTAAGTGTTCGAGTAGCGTTGATGTAGGGAAACGGAAGCGGGATTGTCTGGTTGGTCTTGTAAGACAAAGGGGATTCAGTATGGTCCAGTTGTAGGGGTTGTTTGTCCATTTTGTCTGTAGATGTATGAGTCTTTCCGAAATCTTTGTCATGTTTGTGCGCTTCGTATAGTAGGTTGGGTGGAGGGGTTGTGTAGGTGGGTTTTGGGGGTGTCTTATTCGTGTTATTAGTCTTAGTGCAATTTGTTCTGTTGCTTGTATATAACGTTTTGTCCTTTCTGTTCTGTTGGTCATGAGTATATGTCCATAGTCTAGCAAGGGTCTACAAATAGCTTTATATATTTTGGTGGCGGTGTTTGTGCTAATTCCTCTGTCTTTGTAGGTTAGTGATCGGAAGTGTTTTGTTCTCTTTATTGTTTCTGCCCTGATGAGTCGTATGTGTTTAGTGAATTTAAGTTTATGGTCAATTGTGATTCCAAGGTATTTTACGTCGTTTTTTGGTTGTGTCGTTTGGCCGTCTGCAGTTATTGTAGAGGAGTCAGCGTTGAGTCTGTGTTTTGTGAGCAGAAGTTGGTTTATTGACGAGTTTGGTGTTAGTCTCCATTTATAAAACCATGTCATTGTGTCGTTTGTTAGTGTTTGGAGTCTTTGAGCTGCTCTCTCAGTAGTTTTGTCATGTACCATAAGTGCCGTGTCGTCCGCGTATTGTAATATGTATGCCGGTCTGTCGATTTGATTTTTGTCTGGTAAGTTGTAATTGTATGTGTCATGGCAGTATATATTGTAGAGAAACGGTGAGAGCGGGGAACCTTGCGGGAGTCCTTGTTCAGGGGAAAAAGAGAATGACAGTGTTTTGTCAATTCGTACTTGTAGTTGTCTGTTTCCTAGTAAGTTCTTTATGGTGTGTAGTAGATATATTGGTGTGTGTAGTTTGTATAGTAAGCGTCTATGCCAGACACTATCAAAAGCCCTGTTAATGTCCATAAACAGGCAAGCTGTCTTTCTGTCAGTTAGGTGGGTTGTTTGTATATTGTTAGTCAGAGTGAAGAGTGGGTGAATAGTCGAGTGCTGATGTTTGGATCCGAACTGATACGATGGTATGTACTTTCCGACCAGTTTTCCCAGTCGCTGCCTTATTATGTACTCAAAAACCTTGCTAAGTACTGGTAGCAGTGTAATTGGTCTGTAATTGCTCGGTTGTGTATTGTCCAGTCCATTTTTGGGTATAGGGATTATTAAGCCGTTTTTCTATGTTTTTGGAATTATGTTATTTCGGATGCAGTTGTTCAATTCAGTTAGAATCAGTTTGTGTGTTTCTTGAGTTAGGCTTTTCAGGAGTTTTGCCTTTATTTTATCTTTTCCCGGTGCTGTGTTTTTGATATGCGCTAGGGCTTCATCGTACTCTGTGTCTGTGATCAGTTTGTATGTATAGTTTGGTGAGCTGAATTTGGCTTCATTTAGCATCCAATTTCAAAATGGGTTTGCAAGTCTTAACGCCATATGTAAGTGAGCTAATTACCATTCCCGAATGGTTTTCCAACTAATCCTGCACTTACGCAAATGTCGCACATATACATATATGTTTTGCATTAAAAGCTGCAAATAAATTTGACGTAAAGGGTGCCAATTACCAAATGTAAACTGTATAGTTCTGTGTATATTCTAATTAACCACGTATTATTAAGGGTGGCTGCATTTAAAGCAGAAATTCTAAATCACGACCACCGGTTTACCAGAACTTTGCAATAAATCTGCCTTGCTCACGTATTGTGTATTTGGAAGTTAATTTGTATGCAAATATGGTGTAGCCATCAGAAAATGCGAGTGGAGTACAAATATAGACTTTTCAGTTTGTAAACAGAATAGTAAATGATTCAGTTTTAAATTACTAGAACACACCTGCTCCGGTTCAGTCAGTTTAATTATATCGCACTGTTTCGAGGAGAATATTGCCGAATGCTACAAACAGCTGCATTCAATCCTAACTTTACACTGTTTGAGCATTAAACGCATTTACAAGGTGATTCAAACTAGGGCGCAATTTTGAAACTTGGCCATTTTTGGAAGATTAAAAAGTTCACCTTTCATCCACCTGCGAAAGTTACACTGTTGTCTAGAGGCACAGACAGTTTTCATAAAATTCAATCAACTTTAAACGGGTTGATTTAAAAAAAAACTTAAATCTGCACAAAGTTATCTTTGTTCTTAATAAACAGTACAAAATCTCGTAGATCCTGTACTTCTTTTTATTAAAATTTTCACAATGGATTGGCACATTGGAGGCATTTTCCCCGATTTCTCGGATCATTTTTTGGCCGGTAAATGCGGCATTGTAGCAAATTCTTCTAACTTGTTTCGAATCTGATACGAGCACTCAAGAAGCCCATTGCTGGATATCAAGACGTGTTATATTTTAAATTCAAATTGATATCGATTGTTCGGCGAATCATTGTGCCGCTATAATCGGATCATGGAAAGTCTGTTGTATTCTCCTTCGAACACCTGCTGCTACATAGTGTATGGTTGAATAGGGTGAAAAGATGAGCGTGAAAGCCTCTCGTTATCAAAAATAATCACATATGAGTGATGGTCTTGATTCTCGTCGCAAAATGTTATTTAATGGAGAATAGACGGGTCTTTTGATGCGAGCAATTACTTCAGTGTCTTATTTAGAGCCTAATAGGAGGAAATAATGATGGATTAACGATAACAATTTTTTCCCAACAAGAACAAATTAATTCACTCTAACGAAGAGCTAATTCCACTTGGGAGATTGTATGTTGTTTCCAAATGGAGCAAATCGGGAATCCAAACGGCTTCTTTTATGAAATCAAAAGTTGCCATCATTAACTTTTGGCTGCTGCGATGATAAATCAAGCACCTGTCGAACTAAATCAGCGTTAACTCCATATTTGCTTTTAGCTTTTCTCAGGTCAATCATGTTTCGTTTTCCAAAAGTATAGTAGGGACACTTTAAGGGAAAATTGCCTGGTTTTTTCTCAATGTTTACTGGAATTTGTTTTATTCAATAGCCAAAGAAATGAGGTATAATTTTTTAGAGAGATACAATCTTTTACAAATTCATATATCCAAGTTTTAAGCAGATAAGAAACGACGTCGATAGGCGTCCCATTCATACTAAATCTTGCCCTTCTTGCCCTATTTTCAAGTCAACTGAAAAGTCGCTGTCTTAAATTGTGCAAATTTTTCCCTAAAAATTCGTTATTCCTAACCTGGAACAGATAAAAGGCTGAAGTTTTGAGCATTTATTGGCAAAATCGTGGGTTCAATGTATATAAGGCCGCAATCAAACTCCCGTAGCTGTTCAGCTTTGCGAACATTTTTAAATTACCTTTTTAAAAAGTGATTTTTTCAATTCTGCAGGTCTGCAAACATTCATAAATCCTGCTCTAGAGAAGGCAAAAGGCTTGGAAAATTTATAGAAAGAGGCTTGGGTTACGTGCAGTTGTCATAGAGTTTTAAAAAATTTTGCAACTTGACCGGCCCAAAAAATTCATAGCTTGAAGCCTGCTCTTCAGCCTGCGCTTCAGCTGCTTGAAGCCTGCTCTGTTCTTCTTGTAGCCTGCTCCTAAGAAGATAGAACATTGACAACAAAATTTTGGGTTCGGTGCGAACAAAATTTCAATCATTTTTCTCTGCCCGATAAGTTTTTAGGAAATTTGAAGCTCTTTTTACAAATTCTACAGATCAGTTCTTAAAAATGTATAACTCATATCGTAGACATTCGAAAATCGTTTGTCTACATTGAAGTGTGTTTTGCAAGTTAGTCGTGAAAAAGAAAGTACGAATGTTACGAGCTAAATTTCAAATAATTTTATGTAATTTTCATTGGGATTTTTGCGTTTAAGCAAGTTGGTGTCAACTATATTAAGTTTCGTCAATCCATTTCAACATCCTCAGAGCTTTCGATAGTAGTAGTAAACATCTTTATTTCTAAAAAAGGCTATCGACCTATCGGTCTTTCTGCCCTTGTTTAATACATGTAGTCTTAATCTAAATAAAGAAACAAAGACGAAAATTCTCTTATTCTAGGTTAACAATTTAATCAAATAAACTTTCTAATTCTAATGACAAGAAAAAAATATGTTATTGTCCTTAGTCAG
Organism: Dendroctonus valens; assembly: GCA_024550625.1. NCBI lineage: Eukaryota > Metazoa > Arthropoda > Insecta > Coleoptera > Curculionidae > Dendroctonus > Dendroctonus valens. The sequence continues at coordinate 453,883 of JAJTJO010000075.1, read as the reverse complement.
TTGCGTTTGTAAGTGTTCGAGTAGCGTTGATGTAGGGAAACGGAAGCGGGATTGTCTGGTTGGTCTTGTAAGACAAAGGGGATTCAGTATGGTCCAGTTGTAGGGGTTGTTTGTCCATTTTGTCTGTAGATGTATGAGTCTTTCCGAAATCTTTGTCATGTTTGTGCGTTCGTATAGTAGTTGGGTGGAGAGGTTGTGTAGTGGGTTTTGGGGGTGTTTTATTCGTGTTATTAGTCTTAGTGCAATTTGTTCTTTTGTTTATATATAACGTTTTGTCCTTTCTGTTCCGTTGGTCATGAGTATATGTCCATAGTCTACCAATGGTCTACAAATAGCTTTATATATTTTGGTGGCGGTGTTTGTGCTAATTCCTCTGTCTTTGTAAGTTAGTGATCGGAAGTGTTTTGTTCTCTTTATTGTTTCTGACCTGATGTTTCGTATGTGTTTAGTGAATTTAAGTTTGTGGTCAATTGTGATTCCAAGGTATTTTACGTCGTTTTTTGGTTGTGTCGTTTGACCGTCTGCAGTTATTGTAGGGGAGTCAGCATTGAGTCTGTGGTTTGTGAGCAGAAGTTGGTTTTTTGACGCGTTTGGTGTTAGTCTCCATTTATAAAACCATGTCATTGTGTTGTTTGTTAGTGTTTGGAGTCTTTGAGCTGCTCTCTCAGTAGTTTTGTCATGTACGATAAGTGCCGTCTCGTCTGCGTATTGTAATATGTATGCCGATCTGTCGATTTGATTTTTGCCTGGAAAGTTGTAATTGTATATGTCATGGCAGTATATATTGTAGTGAAAAGGTGAGAGCGGGGGTCCTTGAGGGAGCCCTTGTTCAGGGGAAAAAGAAAATGACAGTGTTTTGTCAATTCGTATTTGTAGTTGTCTGTTTTCTAGTAAGTTCTTTATGGTGTGTAGTAGATATGTTGGTGTGTGTAGTTTGTATAGTAAGCCTCTATGCCAGACACTATCAAAAGCTTTGTTAATGTCCATAAACAGGCAAGCTGTCTTTCTGTCAGTTAGGTGGGTTGTTTGTATATTGTTAGTCAGAGTGAAGAGTGGGTGAATAGTCGAGTGCTGATGTTTGAATCCGAACTGATACGATGGTATGTACTTTTCGACCAGTTTTCCCTAGTCGCTGCCTTATTATGTACTCAAAAACCTTGCTAAGTACTGGTACAGTGTAATTGGTCTGTAATTGCTCGGTTGTGTATTGTCCAGTCCATTTTTGGGTATAGGGATTATTAAGCCGTTTTTCCATGTTTTTGGAATTTTGATATTTCTGATGCAGTTAGTTCAATTCAGTTAGGATCTGTTTGTGTGTTTCTTGAGTTAGGCTTTTCAAGGAGTTTTGCCTTTATTTTATCTTCTCCCGGTGCTGTGTTTTTGATATGCGCTACGGCTTCATCTTACTCTGTGTCTGTGATCTGTTTGTATGTATAGTTAGGTGAGCTGTTGAAATAGTTCAAGTACCAGTCGTTGATCAAGTTCCAGTTGTCATTGTCGAAGTTAGGGTTTGTCGATATGCTGAACGCCTTCTGATAGTGTCTGGCGAACGCGTCAGCTTTCTCTTTGTCTGTGTACCGTTCTATTCCGTTTTCGTCAATTGTGTCAGTAGTGTTAGTTTTTTTCTATTGTGCTAGTTTCTTAATTTTTCGCCCGTATATTTTGCCTTTGTCTTTTTGTATTTCTTTACATGTTTCTAGCCATTTGTCTTGTCGGTATTGTCCAATCAAGGTTTTAATGTTTCTGTTGAGTCGGTTCAGTGTCTTTTTTAGGTCGTTATTTATATACATATATAATTTTTTCATACACGCTTGTAAAGAACCCTACAAGAAGACACTACAAATATTATTTTTCTGAAATATTTAGGAAAAACGCCTGTGGAACAAGGCAATTTTAACTAGATAATTAAGACAATTGGGGATTGTTCTAACAAGACTTACATAATATATTAAGCCTAATGTATGGCCTGCCTAGGAGTACGGATTTTAACTGTGAATCCTGTTAGGAGCTAGCTCCCTTTCATAAAACAGTACGGGTTTTTAACAAGGGGAAGCAAACTGGATCATTGTCAAAGATTGGACGACTATCTTGAGGCTTCCACTGTCAAGCAGTTTTCGAAATTGCCGACCTACTTAAAGCTGACATGTCAGCAATAATTATTTTTGGGGATTCTCCTTTTGATAATAATCCATTGTTCCCTATCTTTGCCAACATTATCCTACCCGTCCTATTATATTTAACATTATATTGTTTCGCGTCTCCCCAAGACCCATTACGGTAAGCAAACGCAATACCTACTGCCTGAAAATATGAATTGCTAAGCCTATTAGCATTCTTATTAGCTCATAATTCATATTCAAACAATATAATTAAAAGGCTTACCAAGGGAGAAAACGGTACAAAGACACGGCATTGACTCCTCGAGGAATACAATTAGAAATACGGATATAATTGAATTATGTAAATGTCTCGTTTTGAACAAGGGGAGATGTATTTTAATGTTTTGCCTAATTGGTTACATTTGTCTTGCTGAGTGCCAGATATTACTCTAACGGTATTTCGCTTATATTTAGTATTTGTGCTGACTATTACCAAATTGTTTAATGCGTCGATTCGGAGTTGTTACTTTAGTAAGCAGCATTTTTGGCACCATCATTGGCCAATTTGTGGAAGAAGAAACAGAGCAGGTTCTTCCATATGAAATAAATTAATAAATTAATGAAAAATTCATTTACTTGCAATCGTTCTTGCTTTACTGCTAGGATTGTTGACTTCCACTTGATGCAATGCAGTAAAATCTAACCAGCTTTTGTGCTACTGTTTGTATTTAAGATTCAGTTCCTTTCTTGAAAGCAGTTGGGGCATTATAAATTTGCAACTCATGAACTCCTTATTTAGTGTTTTGTCAACATTCCCGCAGTTCCTGACGATGCCACGTAATATAACGGTTATATTTTCTACTTTAGAGCTAGAACGACTCGGCTCCGTATACGGGCATTAAAATAAAACCACTATTACGTACCGAAAACTGCCGTCAGCCCCATGTTCTGGCATCCTCCATAAGTGTTTGCGAAAGAATAATTGTTATAAACAAAGTGTAGAGCAGCCAGCAGAAGATGCTTTTATAAGGGTTATAAATATCGCTGGGACATTTATTTTCTTTTCTAGTCGGTTTCCCTCTGGAGCAGTGCGAATAGTGCTGTTGCAAACAAAAATAAACCTGAATCCGAACTGGCATTTATAAGTAGTGTTGTTTTGTATCTTAAAAGGTCGAAATGAGTTTTCGAGCACATGGTTACCATTAGGGAGGAATGCCACATTTAAGTTGCAATCAGCTAACCGAAATAACGATGCGAATGCGAACTTAGCAACTATCTATGTTGTCTGGGAGTGGTAGCTAGATAATGCCATTGCCCAGCGATGGTCTGCACTGTTTGCAACTATCTTGCCAGCTAATTTTCAGCAAAATACTTTTATAAGTAATGAATATTATTTTAGCAAGTTTTTAGTTGATTTTTTGCTATTAACTGTCGAGTTTCTTCTTGCTTTTGGTTCAGTATTTCATATGCATCATTGGAGTTGATTTTTTGTTCGTTTGCGTCAATTGTTCAAAACGTAACTGTTATTTAAATGGTCGAAAAAGTGGCTAATTGTGCAAAGAAACGGTTTTTTGCTGCCGTATAGAATATTAAAATTTAACTGGAGCAACGTGCATACGTGTCTACACGAAAATGATAACTTGACCATAAACAAAAACTAGTCAATTTTCGAGCTTTTAGGACGCCGGGGCAAGGAATTTTGTCTACGACGGTCTAAAAGCTTAAAAAACGCCCCAGTTTCAACCGAAAGCTTAACCCTTCTGAGCTTTTCAAGTTGCACATGTTTCTGTGCTAGAGATTTCCTCCGAAGTACCATTTGTATTTCTTAATGTTTCACTGGCTGCCCATTACTAGATTTGTAATTTTTATTGTAAGCAAACACTCACTCCCACACCACAACACAAAAACCTGTTTTTCTCTTGTTTCTGCATCCGTTTTGGGTAAACAAAGGTTATTTTGTTTAACGGAGTTTAATTTTGGCCTATTTTTAATTTATATTTGGAAGGTTATCAATCTAAAAACAATATAATGAGCTTTTTCTTGTGATCTTGGCGTGCAACTTTAAGAAAGTGTTTTACGTAATACATAATTTTACTTGCGCCTCCTCCTCTAGGAAAATTACAATGTAGTACACCATTTTTGTACGAGATGGCCACAATCTTCAAAGCTGAAAGACACCTGTCATTGCCCCTCCATAGGCTGGTCCCTTTGACAGCCCTTCATTACTGTTTTTTGTGCGCAGAGATTACCACGTTTGTGAAATCTTCCCAAACTATTTAACCGTTCGTAATAATTATGGGAAAAAAGGAAACATACCGAAAGTCGGTCGCGTTCGAGAAGCCCTAGCAAGTGGCTCAGGTCAGTTTTCGAAGAAATTAAAGTGCTTAGCAGGCGACGGGCCCAAACTGAAGGGCAATGACGGAAAAGATGGCGGCGTTTGTTCATCTTGCACGTAGGAGCCCAAAGTACCAGCAGTACTGCCAGAACTTCCAGTACTAAAAATCATGGTATGATATATAGGGAGCAAGACTCCAGACCTAATCTCGAACAAGCGATTAATAGTTCCTTCAGAAGGTAAGCGAAATCATTAGTTTCATATAATGACGACTCCAGGGGTGGACTATCGGGCTGTATGTCATAGTGACGACTCTAAACCTCGTATTCACTTGAATTGGCCTGGTGGTGAATGCATTCGTTTGCTCACCCTGAGATCCGTGGTTCGATCCCTGGCCTAGACATTAAAATTTTTCTTGTGCTTTTTACGCGGTCACCTCGTGAAAAGCAATAATCGCCCGAGTATTGGCAAGCGTGTGGCACTTGGAGAAGAAACATGTTTGAAAATCATATTAATTCAATCCAGAAGAACCTGAATGTTACCTACGATCCGACGATTAAACGACGTAACATGTATATATAGATATATACATTTTTCAAAAGAGATAGACTTTCGAGGTCATTCTTTCAAACAAGTGGGTTTTTAGGACGTCGTTCGGTAGAATTTCTTCTTGACGTTTCGCAAGCACGTGCGGCTTGCATCTTCAGAAGTGATTTGCTTGAACGCTTACACTGTTCTGATGAAAATAATAATAATATGAATATATTTTTTTGCCCGCCCCCAGATAAATATCCTGGGTTCGCCCCTGGTTGGATACCAGTAACACCCCCTGAGCTAGGATCACAGAACGAATTGAGCATATTCCTTGGAGCCTTACAAGTTTAAGGCCATGCATGCTGTAAGTCCTTACGAGTTTAAGGCCATGCTGTCTGTAAGTCCTTACGAGTTTAAGGCCATGCTGTCTGTAAGTCCTTACGAGTTCAAGACAAGGCTATAAGTCCTTACGAGTTTAAGGCAATGGTGAAAGTCCTTACGAGTTTAAGGCCATGCTGCAAGCCCTTACGGGTCTAAGGGCATGCTGTAAGGCCTTACGAGTTTAAGGCCATGCTGTCTGTAAGTCCCTACGAGTTTAAGGCAAGGCTATAAGTCCTTACGAGTTTAAGGCAATGGTGAAAGTCCTTACAAGTTTAAGGCCATGCTGCAATCCCTTACGAGTTTAAGGGCATGCTGTAAGTCCTTACGGGTTTAAGGCCATGCTGTCTGTAAGTCCTTACGAGTTTAAGGTAAGGCTATAAGTCCTTACGAGTTTAAGGCAATGGTGACAGTCCTTACGAGTTTAAGGCCGTGCTGCAAGCCCTTACGAGCTTAAGGCAAGGCGGTAAGTTCTTACGACCTTACGAGCTTAAGGCGATGGTGAAAGTATTTTCGAGTTTAAGACCATGCGGTTTGTAAATCCGTGTAAGGTTAAGTCAAGGTTTAAGTCCTTGCAAGTTTAAGACAATAGTGAAAGTCCTTACGAGCTTAAGGCCATGCAGTTTGTAAGTCTGTATAAGTGTAAGGCTAGGCTGTAAGTCCTTACGAGTTAAAGACCCTGCTTAACTCCTGAATGCAAAACAAGTGTTCTCTTTATTTGCCATTCGTCAGACTTATGAGCTTATGGTTTGTAGGTACTGCCCAATTACAAGCAGACCGCCTTACCCGAAATCTGGGTTGAATTGTTCCAATGGCAGTGTTGGGAATATGGAGGACTGTAAACCAGCTCTCCATGGTCGGCAAAACAGGTGTCGCTATCAAAAGGACCATTGCAGTCGGTAAAGCAGTCTTCTTTAAACAAGAAGAACATATTAATGTCAAACCAGTGACACTAACTGTAATATTATTTTGTTGTTCTCTCATAAGGAGTCACATTCAACTATCAGACAAAGATAATGAGCTAGATTATGACAGCTTAGAAGTATGGAGCTCGGAAATTACCAGCGATGCATCTTCTGATAACATTCACCCGACAGTAACCAAGATCCGGATCTTGTCAAGCCACTGTTAGCCAAATACCGGCCAGTAGCTCATAAACCACCGGTTGCTTCCCCGAGAGTCAATCCGGATATATTTTTGTCAATGACAAAACACAAGAAAATAGCTGATATACAGAGCTGCAAGGATGCTACTATACATTATGCTATTGGCAAAGCAATCACCTCCCCTTTGGGGGGGGGGGGGGGCAAAACAAAACAAGGCCCTATTAGAAGACTTCAGGGCTCGTTGAAAAGGGTGAATTCGGGGCTCCCACATTCCGTTTAAAACCAAACCAGCAGAAAGAGAAAACATCTACTGAGTCTCTAGATCTGGTATGAAGATGAAAAGACAATAATTAGCAACGATATTTCTAAAATATCCGAAAGCGGTGCAATTTCCATGTGTTCGAGCACAACAGGTCAATTTATTTCACGTATTGACCGTTAAAGAGTCGGGCGGCTCTAGTAGGCATAAGACATAATACTGTCATTAAAACCATAATAGCTAACTGCTATATTGCAGCGATTGACCGGAAAGGCGCTTATCAGCTGATACCCATAACATTGCAAGACAGAAAATAATTAAGATTTCAATTTCTGGATACGTTATACAAGTATAACTGCATGCCATTCGGGTTAAATACAGCACCATGCATTTTAAGAAGACTCGTTAAATTAATCATTTTTTGATTTTTTAACTATAGGGCTACTTATGGTGAATTCATTAGAAATTCATCAGAACCGGGACTGCTGCCTCGCAAGCTAGGTCTTTGTTATCAATACCAACATCTGAAAGCATTTTTATACCAAAACAAGCTTACAAATATCTTGAGTGCATAAATACATATATGACAGGGTGAACAGGACTGTCAGTTTACCTGTAGAAAAGCAAGGTAAAGTAAAAAGCTTAACCCTAAAATTTGAAGACCAAACAAATTGCAAAATCAGGGTTTTTTTGCGGGTCTATTGGAAATCTTAGTTCCCATATGTTCGGCTACCCCCATATGGATGGGCGTATACAAATTAAAAAGCTTGCTCAAGAAATTTGGTAGTTCTGTGAAGAGGGACGATGTTGGATTTTTGAGTCTTATTTCAAATCGAGTGAAAACAAAGAAGCTGACCTAGAACGACTAGAACCCGCGCGACTAGAATCTAGGCGACTAGAACTCGAAATAGAATACGAATTACTAGAATACGCATCCCAAGAATCTGCAGATTACAGTCATATCCAAAAATTGACCTATTTGCAAGCAGAGGAATATCTCATTTTCATGTCCTGGTATAGGGATATTATGAGGTTGGGATTAATGAGAAACTGGCTGACCAGCCAAGCCATAGAAGTCATGTTATCGTCATTGGCAGATTCTTCACATAAGTAATACAAGCTGGGGTTTTAATGGGGAGAAAAAAGGGAAAAATCAGCTGGTACACCGACTCTGTTGAAAAGTTCTCTGGTAGTTCTTGCTCTGCAATACCAAAAGAGGGCTTTCATGTGGTTCTTTAAACACATATGTCTCCGCTACATCTCTCATAAGCTCACCTATAATAGGTTCGGACTTTCGCATTGAGAGATTCTTTAAAGGCGTGCTCAGACTAAAGCCACATATCCCACAATTCAGGCTCACAGGGGACTCCAACATAGCTCTGATTTCTTTAGCCAATTTCTCCCCAAGTACTAGCATCTCCTTAAAAAGGCTCGAACCTTAAGACAAAGCCTGAGGGCTTAAGTACCAGTTCATCGGGTCCGATACTTTGTCTTTATAGAATTGACCAATATCAATATAACCAAGAAGGCAGGAATCCAAAGTAAAATACCTGCAGGAATGAAGACCCCCGCCCTCGGCGGATACCAAGCCACTTTTATTATACCATTCTGTTGCCAAACCTGAGATATGTACAGCAAGTGCGTTAACAACTTACATCAGTTGCACGAAAGACATCCGTGCACAGATTACTAAGCTACTAGTAACTTTTCGAAAAGGAACAACCTTATAACGCCGTGACAATCCAGACGCTGAGTCGCTGGAGTATGAATGTTCTCTAAGGAGTGGTCTAGACACAAAAGTTTTGTTCTGTCCACTCCACTAGCATGCTGCTACCTCGGCTGCCCACAGGAAAAGTATGGAAATACAGCGGGCTGAAGCCAACCTTCTAGTGTCTTGGCAAAAATTTTACAACAGACAATGCATTTTTACAACAGATGCAATTAATAATTGCTAGATAGCGTTGTCGCTCTAAGGAAGAGTGTAAGAGCAACAAATAATTCAATGTTGCAACTTGCTTTAAACATCTACATTGTAATTTTCCTAGAGGAGGAGGCGCAAGTAAAATTAGTAGATTAAACGAACTTACCTAAGTGAAGTTCTATCTTAATTTTACGAAGCGCCTCCTCCTCTAGGAAAATTACAATGTAGTACACCATTTTTGTACGAGATGGCCACAATCTTCAAAGCTGAAAGACACCTGTCATTGCCCCTCCATAGGCTGGTCCCTTTGACAGCCCTTCATTATATTGAAAGCTAGTTGTTGCAACTTAACAAGGGGATAAACTGTTCTACTGCAACCAGGTAACAGTTCAAAAAAGGGTTCCTTTTATGTAAGGGATAGGGTGGGACCCTAGAGGAGGAGGCGCTTCGTAAAATTAAGATAGAACTTCACTTAGGTAAGTTCGTTTAATCTACTAATTTTCAATGCTTTTAAACATCCAGAAATGCTGTTAAGCATTTTTTGTTATTACCGTGTTTACTCACTTTCTAGTAACTTACTAACACGCAAGTTGCGAAGTTTGTTGTTGTTTCCAATAAATGAGAATGAAAGTTTCTTAGCGAGATTTTTAAATTGGCATTCCCAGGGCAAGTTTGAGAATATTTTTTTCGGGCTGGGGCGATCAGCCCTTAAAGGGACACATAAATTATTCTGATACCCGTTTAATCAAAGTGCGTGTCTGCTAATTGCGTTATCGAACTTTATAAGATATTTAGGTTGCCTTATAGGCAAATCCCATTTATTTATGATAAGATAACCTTTAACGGGCATAGTGCTGCGATGGGGGATTTCGCTCTACTTGATGGAATCGTTAAATATTTATTACTTAATGGTTTCTCATCTCATGGTTCGAAGCAAACTTTTGACTAGGGGGCGGTTGGCTTAGTCTACTGGGTATTCGGGCTTTGAAACCCCTTGGATGACATAATCAAAGGAATAAGCAAACGGGAAAGCTATTAAATTAAATCGCCAAACAACGCACTGAAAATCCTGCTTTGATTTTTTTTAAATTTTGACTTAGATATTTACTGCTACCGTGGCACAGTGTAAAAAAAATTCTTGTGCATAAACCTAATATCTCAAGATTGAGCCAACTGATTTCGATGAAATTTGGCATGAGTATACTTGACGTAATGTGGAATAAGGCCTTTCTGCCCTTGCATATATACATGTATTGGATTAATTTTCTAACTTAAACTATCTTAACTGTAAACTTAAAAGTATTACAAAGCAAAAAAAGGAAATCTCTCTTGTATGTCATGTCTTTTCATCGTCTAGCAGGTTGGTTCAGTCGTATTGGAAGTGTTCAAGTAGTGTTGTTGTTGGGAAGCGGAAGCGGGATTGTCTCGTTTGTCTCGTGAGGCAAAGGGGATTCAATAGGGTCCAGTTGTAGCGATTGTTTTTCCATTTCGTTTGCAAATGGAGTTGTCTTTCTGTTATTCGCGTTATTTTTGTTCGTTCGTAGAGTAAGTATTGGTTTTGAGGATGTCTTATTTTCGTTATTGATCTCAGGGCAATCTGTTCTGTTGTTTAAATGTGTTGTTTAGTTTTCCCAGATGCATTCGCTGTCAGTATATGTCCGTAGTCAAGCAGAGGTCTACATATTGATTGATAAATTTTTGTGGCGGTCGTTGTACTAATTCCTTTGCCTTTGTACCTCAGTGATCGGAAGTATTTTGTCCGTTGAATGATTTTTGTTCTTACGTTCTGTGCGTGTTTTGTAAACTTTAGTTTTTGGTCCAGTGTCATTCCTATATATTTTGCCTCTTGTTTTGGTCTAATTCTGTTTCCGTCTGTTGTTATTGATGGAGAGTCGTCTTTAATTTGGTGGTTTGCTAAAAGTAGTTGGTTTTTCGGGGCGTTTGGTGTAAGTCTCCATTTGTAGAACCAAGAAATTGTATTGTCTGTTAGTGTTTGAAGTTTTTGTACTGCTTTTACTGTAGTTTTGTCGTGCACGATCAATGCAGTGTCGTCGGCGTATTGTAGTATGTAAGCAGATTTGTCAATGTGTCTTTTGTCGTGGAGTCTGTGATTGTATATGTCGTGGCAGACTGTAAGTAAAGGCGGGGTGATTGCGGGGATCCTTGCGGGAGTCCTTGTTCAGGGGAGAAAGCAAAGGAGAGGGTGTTGTCTATGCGTACTTCTAGGTGTCTGTTTGTGAGTAGGTTTCTGATTGCGTGTATTACGTATTTGGGGGTTTTAAGCTTGTAAAGTTTATATAGATGTCCTTTGTGCCAGACACTGTCAAAGGCCTTATTGATGTCCATGAAAAGACATGCGGTTTTCTTCTTCGTGAGGTGAGTTGTTTGTCTGTTGTTGGTTAGTATAAAAAGTGGTGATCTTACTTATATTTTTCCCTTATTCCACATTACATCAAGTATGCTCGCGCCAAATTTCATCCAAAGCAGTTGGCCCAATCTTGAGATAAATATCGCTTCTATTGCATACAACAACCCTTTATTTATAAAAACTGCTGGTACAAAGTACAGTTTGTTCTTCTTAAGACCAATTTTTCCATTTACTAGATTTAAAAGTTCAATGGAACCGATATCCAATCAGCAGATCTTCGGGAGCAAATCCGACATCTAACATTCAGATTAGAAAAAACCTGAAAACATTCCGAGTTCCTTTATCGTTAAAGCTAATTACTGAATCGATTAACCCCGGTATAAACTGCAGGCCGATTGCATTAGCTGACTTTTGGTTAAGTGAAGCAATTTTCTTCCAATTTTCTTTAATTGCCTGTTACCGCTGGTAAATGCAACGTTGCCTCCACTGTCATTCAATGTTAGTTTAGGCTAATTTCTTGATTGGTTCGCGTGACTCGATCGAAATAATTTGCAAAATTAAAATGGGACAGAAACGGCAGGACGATCGTGTGATGGTAATTTTGCAAAATGTTTTGGATCCCGTTGAGATGGCCATATTTGCATGCAATTGTTGCGGTTTTCTCCCGGGGGTTGAGATACATTTAAGCTTTTACATTTGCATGGACGTGTGTTTAGGGTTTTGGTATTTTCCTTTTAAGATATATTTAAGATACTGACAACGGACGGCAATCAGCATAAAAGTGAACAGTATAAAATTACTTTATTAATGGGGCTGCGTTGAATTTACATGACGTGATACCGTGTTTAAAAACGTATTCTTTTTAATTAACATACCGTTATCAAAAACTGTAGAGCATGGCGCTAATCGCCGTAATCTAGAGCTTATTTGTACTAAAACTACATAGAGTATTTTATAATAAAATCCCGAAAGCCATTATTAAACCCCGATATCTAGCATTTTATTTATCTAATCGCAAGCCGTATAAATTTACTTGACATTATTAGCCTTTCCATGCATGTCTGGCATGTACTACAGTATATCAAAATAAACATAATTCTGCAATATTCTAATTAAATGTCATTTTCGTGCATTCTACATGGTGTTAGCTTTTATTAATATTGATTTTTTATCCCTTTCAACGAAGGTTTAGGCTCTGTTTAAACGCAAACTAATGCAACCGGCACATGCAAACCTTTTCCCTATCGTGGAAATTTAAAAACGTGGCCAAAGAAGCGGAGAACGATAAACCATAACAATGAGTTTATACACGTCTACACGCTATTTTGCTGGTTTATTAAAACAAAACTCTTACAACGCATTAGCAACTTTGAGTGAACGGTTTTTGACGAAAATGTTATCAAATTGATCATTGGAAACATCAGTAAACAAGAGCTGTTAGTTTGAATAAAAGTTAGATTCAATTTTTCTCAAATGCAATGACATTGCTAAAAACTTTGAGCTTTTTGAGGGAGCATCTCTGTTTAAAAAAAACTGTGTTCATGTGCAAAAATCCACAAAATAATTCATGGGCAAACTACAGTGAGTAGTAGTAGTAGTAAACATCTTTATTTCTAAAAAAGGCTATCGACCTATCGGTCTTTCTGCCCTTGTTTAATGCATGTAGTCTTAATCTAAATAAAAAACAAAGATGAAAATTCTCTTATTCTAGGTTAATAATCTTATTAAATAAACTTTCCAATTCTAATGACAAGAAAAAATTATTTTATTGTCCAGTAGTCAGTTGCGTTTGTAAGTGTTCGAGTAGCGTTGATGTAGGGTTACGGAAGCGGGATTGTCTGGTTGGTCTTGTAAGACAAAGGGGATTCAGTATGGTCCAGTTGTAGGGGTTGTTTGTCCATTTTGTCTGTAGATGTATGAGTCTTTCCGAAATCTTTGTCATGTTTGTGCGTTCGTATAGTAGTTGGGTGGAGGGGTTGTGTAGTGGGTTTTGGGGGTGTCTTATTCGTGTTATTAGTCTTAGTGTAATTTGTTCTGTTGTTCGTATATAACGTTTTGTCCTTTCTGTTCCGTTGGTCATGAGTATATGTCCATAGTCTAGCAAGGGTCTGCAAATAGCTTTATATATTTTGGTGGCGGTGTTTGTGCTAATTCCTCTGTCCTTGTAGGTTAGTGATCTGAAGGGTTTTGTTCTCTTTATTGTTTCTGCCCTGATGTTTCGTATGTGTTTAGTGAATTTAAGTTTGTGGTCAATTGTGATTCCAAGGTATTTTACGTCGTTTTTTGGTTGTGTCGTTTGGCCGACTGCAGTTATTGTACGGGGAGTCAGCCGTTGACGTCTGTGGTTTGTGAGCAGAAGTTGGTTTTTTGACGCGTTTGGTGTTAGTCTCCATTTATAAAACCATGTCATTGTGTTGTTTGTTAGTGTTTGGAGTCTTTGAGCTGCTCTCTCAGTAGTTTTCTCATGTACAATACGTGCCGTGTCGTCTGCGTATTGTAATATGTATGCCGATCTGTCGATTTGATTTTTGTCTGGTAAGTTGTAATTGATATGTCATGGCAGTAATTAAATCCCGCTGTGAGAGCGGTATCCTTGAGGGAGCCCTTGTTCAGGGGAAAAAGAAAATGACAGTGTTTTGTCAATTCGTACTTGTAGTTGTCTGTTTTCTAGTAAGTTCTTTATGGTGTGTAGTAGATATGTTGGTGTGTGTAGTTTGTATAGTTTGTATAGTAAGCCTCTATACCACACACTATCAAAAGCTTTGTTAATGTCCATAAACAGGCAAGCTGTCTTTCTGTCAGTTAGGTGGGTTGTTTGTATATTGTTAGTTTAATTTTGGCCTTTTTTTAATTTATATTTGGAAGGTTATCAATCTAAAAACAGTCTAATGAGCTTTTTCTCGTGATCTTGGCGTGCCACTTTAAGAAAGTGTTTTACGTAATACATAATTTTCAAGGCTTTTAAACATCCAGAAATGCTGCTAAGCATTTTTTGTTTGTATATTTGTATTTTTGTGTGTATTTTTTGTGTGTATGTTTGTTTGTATTTTTGTGTGTATATTGAAGAGTGGGTGAATAGTCGAGTGCTGAACTACAGTGATTTCTCATGAAAATACGTAAATCGGGCCAGTCTAAAAACTTAACTCTTAACTAACTTTGTCGTTTTATTTGGCTTAAAATCAACTTTGATTTAGTCGAAACACTGCCGGAAATAATGATGAATTTCTATTCGCATTTTCTATAACAAGTATTCCGATTTCCTTTTAACAACATTCAATCAACCCTTCGTTTCCAAACAATTACCTTTCGCAGGCTATCCAATATGTGATTGGATCTTGGGCTTATTTCTATTTCAACACGTTTATTCGGGGCACTAAGACAACTGTGGGGGATTTCGGATCCACACTCATTCCCTATGGATCATATGAAACCTTAATGGTTTTGAGGGATACACAGAAAGCATTCTGTTCGATGGCTTTCGAATAAATCGGGTGCACGAAACGTTTTTAACTGTAAATCTCCTTTTCGTTTGGTAAATATTTCAGCTTTATGGTTCTACTGGGGACACTCAAGATGCTGCTTTATCCAATTAATTTTTCAGCTTTTTCTGCAATCATTTTTTATTTAGTTTCGGTCTCAATTGGTGTGCGGATTTTTGCCGATAAAAATAGGTTTCTATTCGGATAAAACAATGTGCTAATCGAAAAATTATTCTTTAAAGAACCAGCTCTTCTAAATGGGATTTGTTCATTTCTGAAAATTCCAATAAAAACGCAAGATTCCATAAAACCGAAAAAGTCTTTTGGTGGAAGTAATTTATCAAGCAAAGTTGATTTTTTGCACACTTGGTTGCTTCTTATGCTGATACTTGGCACCAATCGATTGAAATCCGTCCCTGTTTCGCATCATTGACTTTTCCACCTTCTTAAACGAAACACAGTGCTGTAATCCGACAAATTGTATTCTCTCAATACAATGCTGATGGTATTTATTGATCGGAAGGAAAATTCAATTTTTGAAAGGATTACGAACGAAACAGGTTCCACGTCGCCTGATAAAATAAATGCGAATTCTTTTAACACCAGCAGAAAATAAATTCTTCCGTGTAATAATGTCTTCGTTGTCACAGGCAGTTATTCCCTGTAGAAATCAAACTATACGAACGCCGGAATATAGGATAAAATTTTACTTACATTTCCTTACATTTCGGTAAAAGAGCTCTAGGGCTTTCCTTTTTATTTTCCCATTTTTCTGAAGAGATTTTCTGTTTAGCAAAACAATCTGGCGCAAAATTCGATGAAATCCCGCACATGTGATAAACATTGCAAAGTTCCCGTAATGGCGGTAACCTTTTCGAGATGAACCTAGTTGGAGTTTTAATATTTTGCGATAATTTCATCCACGAAACTTATAAGTAGTTTTTTGTTACCTTTTAGCCACATTAGTTTCCATCTTTAATAAAAAATTGCCCTTTGAAAGACTCAATATGCTAATGGGTTGAGCAAAAGTTCCCGATACCATCCGACTTGCAGAAAGTTTTTAAATATCATCAACAGCACTCCTTCCATTGATCCAAGTTTTTTATGAAATTCCTCGAGGTTTTTAATGTATATTTCCATGATTAGCTTAGTTTAATGGAATCCAGGGATAAAAATTCGATTTCCGCCAACAATAACTTAATTGCCATCGTATCCTGGTGAATTATCGCTGATCTCTTTAGCAACACGGTATCCACACGTTCAGTTCAATTGATCCATTCGAGGATGGAGAATCGGCTTTGGAAATTCCCACAGATGAGGCACATTGAAATTGAAAGAACAAGAGCTTCCCATCACGTATTTTTAGGCAAGATGCCTTTCTCGAGGTAATTATTTTCCGGCGAAAGGCATCGCATTGGTGCGAGATAAAGACATTGATACGGGTAAAAGTACATCGAAAATGATTAGTGGGCGTTAATGTGATAAATTGGGTTCGCTCGCTCGTTTCAACCAATCAAGTCGAATTATTGAAAAGGTATTTGAACACATAAAACGTGTTTTGAGCAAAAAATTGTAGCCTTCATATAAGCCCATCATTGCCTATATGAAGAAAGTTCCATTAAGGTTTTATGCGGGGTGTCAATTTGAAAACTGCCCACCCGTAATAACTCTCTTACAGATAAAAATGTGAAAAATCGGAAGGACACGACAATTTTATTTGTAAGGAGGACACTTTAAATTAATAATTTTAGCCTTCTTGTTTCAACCCGCTAGCAGGGGTAGATGTCACCCTTAGAATCTAAAAAGGGAATGGGAGTCAAATGGCACATCGTTTGAAAGGGCCTTCAATTCTCTTTTCAGTGTCATGGCCCTCCCCGCCTCCTCCTAGTCCGGTGCTCAAATTTCAAAGTCTAAATAACGTATATTTAGTAGTATGTAGTGGTAAATAATGGAGAATACCAACAAAGTAAATATATCCCATGTGTTTTATTGTAGAAATTTCTCTTTCGCAAATAAAAAGTTATTTTTGTCGAAGTAAAATAATCAATAAATGAGATATCAATTTCCGTTATTCAACGATTTTAACGGTGTCATCTACTCTTCTACTCATTTGTACTGCAAGGAGAGCCAAAGCAATAATTTTTGTGTAAACACTAACCTGGACACCAATATCGCAAAGCGGGAAAGTTTAATTGTTTCTGCAATTTTGAAACGCGATTAGTCGGAAACCTCTGGACAAAAAGCAACAAAGTAGGATACCACTGAAAAGAGAATTGAAGGCCCTTTAGAACTATGTGCCACTTGACCCCCATTCCCATTTAAGATGCTAAGGGTGACATATACCCTTCCTAGGGGGTTGAAACAAGAAGGCTAAAATATTTGTGACGACGTTTGGACGTGTCTTTCGGATTTTTCATATTTCTAACTGCAAGAAAAATATTAAGGGTGGAAAGTTTTCAAATTGACACCCCTTATACTTCAAGCTTAGGCATTTGTGAGCCTCAATATTCACAAAACAGCAACTATAGTTTTTCTCACCAACATCAAAGCTGTTTATATAAAAATGAAGTGTTCTAAAATTACTTGAACCCCCTAGGACCGGTAGATGTCACCCTTAGAACCTTAAATGGGAATGGGGATCAAGTGGCACATCGTTTTAAAGGGCCTTCGATTCTCTTTTCAGTGGTATCCTACTTTGTTGCTTTTTGTCCAGAGGCTTCTTTTTTTTTCTTCAAGGAAACTTGACAGATGATCTGTACGTTAAAATGCTTGAAGAGACTAATAATACTCTTATCACGCATGAACTAGAAACTCAAATTGATGCAGAAGGTAATTACGTTTTACAGGAGGATTGGTTAACATTCCAGCAGGACGGTGCTCTATCTCATTATTTTCTTCCGGTCCGACAGTGGTTAAACGAGAGATTCCCCAATAGATGGATTGGCAGAAGGGGACCAATTGAATGGCCTCCAAGATCACCTGACTTAACACCCTTAGACTTCTTTCTTTGGGGCATCTAAAGTCCATTGTTTATAAGACACAACCTGATGATATTGATGATCTTAAAAGGCGAATTGCAGCAGTATGCCGGTCAATTTCCGCTGAAGTTTTTCGAAATGTTAGGGAGGAGTTTGAAAACAGACTTTATTATTGTTTACAAGAAAATTTCTCTTCCGCAAATCAAAAGTTATTTTTGTCCAAGTAAAATAATCAATTAATGAGATATCAATTTCCGTTATTCAACGATTTTAACGGAGTCATCTACTCTTCTACTCATTTGTACTGCAAGGAGAGCTAAAGCAATAATTTTTGTGTAAACGCTAACCTGGAAACCAACAGCGCAATGCGGGAAAGTTAGTTGTTTCTGCAAATTAGAAACGCGATTAGTCGAAAACCTCTGGACAAAAAGCAACAAAGTAGGATACCACTAAAAGAGAATTGAAGGCCCTTCAAAACGAAGTACCACTTGACCCTCAATCTCATTTAAGATTCTAAGGGTGACATCTATCCGCTCCTAGGGCGGAGAAACTAGAGGATAAAAATATTAATTTAAAAAGTCCCCCTTGCACATAAAATTGGCGTGTCTTTCGGATTTTTCATATTTCTAACTGCAAGAAAGATATTAAGGGTGGGAAGTTTTCAAATTGACACTCCGTACAATCCATAGAGAGTGGCCGAGAATCGCAAATCCTCGGGGGATGTCGGGACACACGTGTTGTGTTGAAAGAGCAAAGAAAGAAGATTTAATCTCAAAAGCTTTTTTGATTCTTACAGATGCATATTTTCTATAAACTGCTATATAATTGTTTTTCAAACAAACTGCACTAAAAGCAGAAAATTTTCCTCCAACAAATTTTTTGCTGTTGTATAGAATCCTCAAAAGACCAAATCTGCTGCCCTAAAACTGCATTCTCTCCATTTTTGCTGGGTGAGTTATTAAAACAGCGTAGACTACAATTTAATCATTTATTATATTCTCATTAAGCTACTCAATATAATATTTACAAAGGCCAACATATAATAAAATGTTTAAGAAAAATGTTTTTATAATACAACATTAAATAATTTATTTTATCACAAGTAGATTCACTAAACATTCATGCCTCATTTAGACCTTTCGAAAAATGTTGCGTTGCGATAGCCAACTTATTCACTATTCAATGTACATTAAAAAAGAACTTAGCAACTAGTGAAATTTAATAATAATGAACCAGAACAAAAGAAGTTGGCAAATCTCAACATTCAGCTCTGTTTAGATATTGTTCTGCAATTTTGATCTTTATCCTTATGGCAAAACACTTCATAAACAGACTCAAAGAAAAAACATTAATAATATATAAATGCATACATAAAAAACGCCAGATTTGCATTAATTCACAACAATGTTTTTCAGTGAATTAGTTGACTCAATTGCACTATTAAATACACAAGATCTTCGCATTCAAATCGCCATAAAATATATTAGGAAAAGCTTTTATTAAAAATTAATTTTAAGGGAAATATAAAAATCGTACCTCTCTCTTAATATGTACATTAGGTTTTGCCTCTCAGTCCGGTGCTTAAATTTCAAAGACTAAATTACGTATATTTAGTAGTATGTAGTGGTAAATAATGGAGAATTTATGAACAGTGAAAATTTTACCATGACGCGACATTTCGCTAGTTAAGTTCACTGTTAAATCGACTTTATATGCAAATGGTAATTTTCATTGCATTAAAAGGCGACTTAATGAGTCTCGGAGATTGAAAATTCGGATTGCCTGAATTGATGACCACATTGATATGAATTCAAATTATTCGAATTTCTACTTAGAAGAGAAAACAATCGGTTTCAAATAACTTGCAGCTTCACAGAATGCTTGCCACGTAAAACCCGGTAGAAAGTTGTAGTCCCAAATTAAAAAAAAACAATGCGTTAAGCTAACAGTGAAAAATGTTGTCAAGAGTTTTCAGCCAAGTGTTAGCAATAAATGAAAGCACTGCTCTAAACAACATTTCATTATGGACCCATAAAAACACATATTTTACAATTATTAATATGATATTACATTTAACAATGGATTACGTCTGACGGTCAAACATGTAGCATTTAATATTTGTATGTAAATCTAAACTTTATACAATGTAAATTCTCTTGATGCAGCTGATGGGGAAGTTGGTGCTTCCTCTCCTCTTTGATTTCCAAATCCTGCTCTTTAATGAAGACCTGCAAAAAATAACTCTGATTAACATTGTATGTTTGATCTTGAAATCACGGCTAAGCAACGTGTGTGCAACAGTTGCTTCCCTCTTTGGCTCTTATAGCCTCATTCTAGTGCGACAGCCCCCTCAATTAATTTAAACAGATATATTTAAGGTAGGAGGACAATGTTGGAGGTTTTTTGCGTTACAGGCATTAATTAGGAAGAGACAATAATCACAATGGAGACTGTCGCACAAAGCATAACATAGACCTCTTTGTTAATAATAGCATTGAAATATGTATAATGGGTAGAAATTAATTAATCTCAGGATCTAGACGTGGTAACTAATGCAACGTGTTCACAATATACTCGGCCATTAATTCATTATTTACAAATAATTCTTTATTATCAGCAGCTCTCATTACCATAATTGTTAGGCGACAAGGGACACATTAAGGCAGTGGCTTAGTTCAAATATTCGACGCTAATTTAATGATGTTGATTATTGATACGTTCCCCTGTCGATTTAATAATTAGTTGCGTTTTAATTAAAAAATTCGTTTTCCCATGATGACACGTAATGTGAAACCTATTTTATTTGCGTAACTTTAAAGTGAATTATGTATGATTCAAAGTTAAATAATGTAATGTCGTTTGCAACTTGTTTAGTCAAACTTTGCGCTCTAGCCTGGCTTTAGGGAATTAAGTTGGGTACCATATTCCAGACACGTCAAGTTTGAATAACTGCTCTATCTCTCCCTGTATGAAATGTCCGGTTCGTGTTACACAAATTTTCCACCGGTGATATCTGATACCTGCGTTAATAATTCACTCAAGCGAGTGGCTCTAATTAACTGAATTAGCAACGTTCCATTTACAATGGAAAATATGTTTCAACCATCCAGTCAATATTAGGAACGTTTCTTTATGCATTCCAAACTGTGTGAAAACATTAAAATTAACTATTCAAACTGCTGCCTGAATATACACAGTCCATTATAAACAATCGCTTCATTAGCTGGCATGTAAGCTCACATAGCGACGGCATATCACCGATAGAATTTCAACTGGAACGTGCAAACTTTGTTCTCCTGCTTCCTATTAGATTTCAGGATTTTCTATATAAAGCCTTACAGGGTAGGGTCTTGTGTATCTAAGTGATTTATGTGCTCACTGCTTTGATGAGAATTTACTGGACATTTTCATTACGCTCTATCTTTTTTGGATAGCTATCGACTGTTCAGTTCCCTTGTCGGACTAGAACGGATTAGTACAGATGGGCAAAGGGTAAATGTTAATCTGCCTGGTAAATACGGGCCCTTATATTCAAAGAGCATTAAATTGATTATTCTAGAAATGTAAATGGTATTTTCTATGATGGTTTCATTACAAGAAAAATTAATGGACTTCCTGCATTCACAGAGTGTTGGATCATTGATAAAATGTAGACGTGAGGTTTTTTTGAACAGCTTCTGTTTCGGTTTGAAGCATTATCTAGCCCAATCTGTTTTTAGTTAGTCAGTGGTTTGGTAAAAATTAAGGACCTTAGATAATTTTCTACAGGACGCCAAATGAAACAAGGCAAAATTTTGCAAGGTTCGTCATGATCCTGGACAAAAAAAACGTTAAAAAAAAAGTTTAAAGATAAACCAAACAGCTCGAAATGGATTTTCTCGGCTCGATTTTTCTGCTAACTTTTCTGCTCTTCGATGGATTTTCACGATCTTTCTCGACGCTTAAACTTCACAGAGGATTTAAGATGAAAACTCGATATACAGGGTTGCACAAAACAATTCCCCAATCAGAATTGCCCCCGAAATCTGTGATTCTGGAAGGTTTTGAACGAAGGGAATGAAGTTTACTCTCGAATATTTCGTTCATTCGTGCAAACCCGATATATTGAATTTTTATTTTCTCAAGTCCCCTGTGAAGTTTTAACTTTTTAGTTCTCGAAAAATATTTTTGCGTTTTCGCCCAACTCTTTTATTTACAGAGTGATCTCTTGATCCCATTTTCAAAGTCTAGGGTCTATAGATTTTGAAAATGGGATCAAGAGACCACTCTGTAAATAAAAGAGTTGAGCGAAAACGCAAAAATGTTTTTCGAGATATGAGGTATCTTAAAGCTGGTGGTGTTGAAATACAAAAATTTGTTTTTTTGTCCTACTGAGAACAGACGGAACTTCCGTTTAGGCCATCGTAAAACCCGGAAAACTCAACAGTTTCAAGCAATTATCTAAGTTTAATCACTTTTGGACATTGTGTGTTGGTTCTTAGGCACAATTTTCATGCTTAGTTGAATCTGCTGAATATCATTATCAATTAAGTTTTAAAAAATGGGAATTTCTCCGAGTATAAACGACATAAGAACCCACGCCGTTCATGACTTCTGAACATACAGCAACTTATACCTTGACAATGATTGTATGAATACAAATTGCCTCAGCATTAAATGGCATGTTTCAACAATTCCATTAGCATACCGCAAATGTATGTTTACGTGTTTCTTCTGGCGCTATAAAATGTCAACCGCAGAAATTATATACCAGCCCCATATCAGCTCCAACTAAATAGATTGCTGATAAAAATTGTACCCAACGGTATACTCGAGCGTTTTACAGGTCGATGGATATGTACGTGCACGATCATATGCCTGTCGCTCAGGGAACGATTTCAATGCAATAAATACTTGTTCGTAATTTCCATTGTATAGGAACCGAACGTAAAAGGGAACGGAACGAATGGTAAAATATCGTTTGGGGGGTCTTTGGGGAGCGAACACAACCTCAAGAACATATACAGTTATCAATTTCATGAAGAAGTACTATTGGTGGGCCTTTTGGGAAGATATCAGTTATCCATTATTCTTATGGATTCTTTTCGCTTCGTGACTTGCACCAGAAATCACATATTATAGGAGAGTAGCAAAAATGCGAAATTTATACGGCACGAGTTCTATATATTTTGCATTTAGTGGAAATAGCTGGAAAACCTGCCGGGTGTTCAATAAATCGTGCATTTTTTAAGCAACATAAATGCGATATAAAAAGCTCTTAAAAGCTCCCACCCACACACTGACTTCTAGTCATTCAATCGCTTTAGCTGCCACGAAAATTCTTCAACTGTCGCAAAAAGTATTATTAAATCCTCCCATCTCCTGCCAAATGAAAAATTTCAATGCATAAGTTAATATTCGCCACCCTTAATCAAAACTGCCGAATACTGCGGCCCACTATATCCAATATATTCCCAGTAATGGATTTACATCAAAGAGCAAATTACTTGCTTCAAACCTGGTGTTGAATTATTGAAAATTTTAAATATTGCAAGACACCATCCCGATCGGCAACTGAGAACCAAACTTGGAAGAAATAATTTATCTCACGACCTGTCTGGAATTTAAAAATACTTTAGTTTTCTACAGCTTTTGCAGCCATAATCCATTTTAGCTTAGCTTCCTTCGGCTGCTCAAACTGTTTACAATTCGAATGAATGAATGAAAAAATCGTATATAAAACAAGTTGTATCAGAAACAAGTTTCAAAGCTCAATTGCAGGCATTTCCAAATTATCATTTCAGAAATAAGCCCATTAAACCAACTTGCTATTCTGTATTTTCCTTTGAGTTCGCGAAATTCACTCAAAAAGCATTAAATGAAAGCTTCAGTATATAGATGATTTATTAGTTTCCCTTTTGATAAAAACTTTCAAACATATTCATTGAATGTTGGCCCTTTTAAAGGCCTTTCATGTTGCGCCCTTTATCTTTCATCGTGCCACTCATTGGGCGGATTTTAAGGTTTAAGCTGAAAATTATCCGGGTAATTCATACAATACGGACTACACGACACATGAATATTATGAGCAGTTGTCCTGCTCGCGTTTTCAGCTGGCGCTACATTCTTATTATGACTCTTCCCTCTATCCTTCTTCTTCTTCTTCCTCGTACGTTAGGACTCAGAGGCCTGTGTTTTTCTTCAACTTCCTAGTCCTGGGATGCTGATGTCCAGTTTTCGTACAATCGCTTCGGTGGACTTCCTGGGAGTCTTGAGCAGTTAGGTTTTTGGTCTTTGGCGATTTTTGCCATTCGGTCGTCGGCCATTCTCTCTACATGGTCTCTCCACGCGCTTCTCCTTGCTCTGGTCCATCTTACAACATCCGAAACTTTACAGGTATCCCTAATTTCCTCACTCCTTTTCATATGGTATAGTGTGTGTCCTGTTATGGAGCTTAGAACTCGCATTTCTGTTGTTCTTAGCAAGCGTTTGGTTGTTGTGTTTTCCGCTCTTGTTTCTGCGGCGTATGTCATCACTGGTCTCACGCACGTTTTGTAGATTCTTTCCCTCTATCCAAGGGCTGCAAACTCTGCTCTGAACTCATCCAAGAACGTCCGCAATATTTGTTCATTAAACTTGAAAATTTCGCGCATAATTCGTCACATTCTGGAGAGTATTTTAATCTACAAATCACGTAGACTAGACGGCCATTATAGGCGTCGAACATAACTTTATCAGGATCCAAAGAGACACAGCTGGGGATGTAATCTAAGTTACCTCAGTACGTGATGTTTCGGAACTAACGAAGGGTGAATATATTAGTATACCTGGCAAAACAAGTTTTGTTTCCGATAACAAACTTTCCAAATCTGGCCAAAGAGAAAAATGCCGCAAGTTTTCCTATTAGCTTTTTCAATTGAATCCTCACTGAGTTGCTAATTGCTTAAACGCAGCGAAACTTGTATCTGTTGAAATTCCTAATTAATGTTGCAATTTCCAGTTATCCACGCGATTCTCGTTAATTATCTTTAATAAGTATGTCTAGGAAACATTAAATAAACCGCAACTCCATTCGATGCCCCTATTTCCCTGTGTGCCACTAAATTTATAATTCCTACTCTGGAGGTAAATAGACACAAAACATTGCTATGCTAATAATTACTAAAAGCCAGTCTAATTACATGAGTGATTTGGTAACGGTTTTGCTTTTGTTAACCGCACTTCCGCAAAACTCACGTTTGCATCAGATTTACGAAACAAGCCGAGCCAAGCTGCTGGTAGAATATTTTAAGCATAAAAATAAAATAACAAACTTTTCGGCGTTTTTTTTTTAATGTTGCGAACCGTTCGTTTGAATTTTATTAGTTGAAAATGCAAAATTTCCATTTTAAACCGAGTTAGTAACTATATAACTGACAGAAAATGACTTGAATGGGTAAACTTTTCGCTCCTATTTTCCTTTAAATTACGGGATTTTCATTGAAAAGACGATCTAAATGGGTCTCACTGTGTTTGAGTGATTTATGAGCTCTCCTTTTCGATAAAAATGTTTAGATGTTTTATTTGATGTTGCTGTTTTTTTATTTCTTACTCCAATGGTTAGTAAATAGTCAATTAGGACGGTAAGACGGATAGGCACTTTCTATCAACTGAAACGTTGATGAATTCAACTTTCTTTAAAATGGGAAAACTGCATTTTATACCAAAATTCAACGAAATGGTTTTGTGTTCAGAAAAGGAAGTTTAATAAAACTTTTTTCAAAAACATTTTTTGGCTGTTTCTAGGACTTGAAATTTAAGGCCGTTGAATAGTGCTTCTTTCTATTTAAAAAAATGGCACTCGTTGTCAATTTATAACAAAGAACGTGAGCAAATAGCCCTGTTCAACAACCCCCAAATTTTGAGGTCTAGAAACACTCAAACAAGGGCAAATTTTGAGTATCTACCTGCCTCCATCAT
The DNA here is from genome assembly GCA_024550625.1 of Dendroctonus valens. Classification (NCBI taxonomy): domain Eukaryota; kingdom Metazoa; phylum Arthropoda; class Insecta; order Coleoptera; family Curculionidae; genus Dendroctonus; species Dendroctonus valens. The sequence continues at coordinate 428,488 of JAJTJO010000075.1, read as the reverse complement.
GTAAAACTTTATCCTGGATTATCCATAGACAAACAGCAGTGATTTTTTCAGATAAAATACTCACCAACATACGGAAGTCCCATGTAACAGCTTAGTAAAGACATCAATATCGTCAGGAATTTGTTTGTTGAAATACTGCTGGCAATTCCTGAAACAAACACATAAAGCCCAATTAGTTTTAGGTTTCTTGCCAACAGTTTGCAGTGCAGAAAACAAAGCTCTGTAGCAAATATCCTCATTAGTAGGAGTAGTTTTGATAATTAGATCTTTTTACAAGTGTTTTGCTTTTAATTAGCTGAGTAGTTTTCACGTTACGTGAGATATTCGGGCAGATTCCGGTTTGGTGTGACCGAAAAGTGGTTGTTTGCTCACTTTTAATGAGCTGTTCGGTTTTTGGACGCCTGTTAGGTCCAGGTTTAGAATTTTACACACAATTACGGCAGCAAGACGGTAATAGAGCAAAATGAAATATATTTAGAATGATAATTTGCTTGTTTTGTCTGTGTGAACGTTAGTTCAATTTTTTTTCAAGTTTATTATTCCTTGAAGGAAAATCATAAATTATTAAAATTGATCACCTGCAATCGTCCATTTCCCATGTATATAAATTGTGCAAACAACCATAAACTAAGGTAAATGTTTTGGGACTTTTAGTGCGAGTGAAAATGTATAGCTGTGATTTTAGCTGGCAACTTCCAACTTTATAGCTTGTTTACGAAACTTATAGAATGTAGGAACATAAGCGTGCCTTGCAGGCACCTCAACATGCAATAAACCACAAACCGACCGACCGATCTCATCATCATTAATACCAGCGGCAAACAACATTAAGAAAATAGATCCGCAACTCTTATCCCAATATTAATCTTAATACGTTCCTTTTTCGCCGCGAATGGCCGGCAAGAAAAATTTTACGGTTATTTGATTAAGAGCAGTAAAAGGGCACATAAACACTGAAATGTTTATGCTTTCGAGATGGAGTGGTTTGATAAACTTCCGGTGACATACGCTAAAAGGCCGGAACATAATATTAAGTGCGATTTTATGGAGCTTAAGGTTTATGAGGGTCATAGACAAATAAGTGTAGGGGTCGTATGGAGGTTCCCAAAGGCCAGTCAGATTTTAACAGCTCCGGATACTGCTACATACTGAAACAGGAGCCAATAAGTTCAAAAAATCACAGACGGAGGAAAAGTAAGGTGTTCCGTTGTTGAATTCACCAAAATTCTAAAAAAATTGGTTCCCTACGTTTATTTTCAAGAGTTTCTATGTTTCTTAGTTCTGTAGTTGCTCAAAGATCGCAAACACACTAAGACTAATTATATTATTTTCTGTCAATTTCCCTAAGTAAAGGTCGCGCACTAGTCCCCAGCTGAGGTTCAGATTCACAAAACGGCCGTTCACATTCACATTTTACATTAAACATGTTCTGGTCCTGAGTGGTTGCACAATTGCTCATCCCACACACACTATATCGACATAAACTAGCCGGCAAAGGCGGTATGTAGCAAGTGGGCATCCCAATCACTTTCTTCAGATCATTAGCAAACATCGTCGGAATACACTGGCAATTCTCGTTCCTCTGCATGTACTTAAAGTCGCAGAATCTTCGATGGATCCTCGGATGGTAGTGTCGGCTGTGGTTGGGCTGAAATCGGCATTTTCTTCGGTTTTGCGCCGCCAGCTCGGCGGAGCACAGTTTCCACATGGCCAAAGTGGAAGCATGACAAATTCCCAGGAAATAATTTTGGAAAACCTGGCAGTTTTCGGGATTGGCGATTTCCACAAATATTGCGTAATACTTCAGGCCGACGCCGATAAAAACACAAATTTCAACGTTTAAATTTTGAACCAAACTGTTGACGTCGTATTGTCGATCGGTTGTTGTATTGTAGCCCGCAAAGAAAGAATTTTCCAAAATATTAGTGTTCGAGCACTGTAATAATGTCAAAAATGTCAAAAAATTTCCGAGCATACTTCCCCTTCAGGTGATTTAGTGCTAGTGCTTTAGAGAGTCAGGTCAGGTGGGTTTCGCTTATTCCTAAAGAGTCCACGGGGCACTTCTTGCTTAGTTTAGCAGTATTTTCAATGTTTGAACACCAAAACATCCTAACTAAATATAAAAGATGCAAGCTGGCTTCGCTCGTTTGGCTATATCGTCGGTATTTCGATGAATGATTAGCACATATTTGTTTCAATAATTGATAAATTGCAGAATCCAATTATCCGCAATCGTTGTGGAAGGAAAACGGCTGTTTACCTTGCCGAAACTCCCGGCCCGTTTAATGCTGAAACTTTAATTAAATTTTCTGCTTGACTTGGTATATTTCGCTTTTCTTTCTCGCTTTCTAATAACTTCGAAGAGAGCAAATTTGGTAAAGCATATCGAGTTGAAAATTTACTTTAAATTTGAATTTACAGCTTTGCATAGTAACAGTTATCAACGTACCATAAACGGAAGATCTTCGTTATTTAGTTGCGTTTGTTAAAGTACAAGAGCTTGGAACAGAAATGAGTCCTACATAATTGGAAAAACCACAATCCCGATCAGTTCCAATGTGTGTATAGGAATATCGATTGAAATGAGCCCGATGAACTTTCTAGTAACTCAACCAGCCAATGGAAATGTTTCTACTGGCTTTATTAAATCACGATATTGTCGATGGCTTGATGCCATTACAACTGAACGAAATTGAAATGCATTTCTTAATTAATTTTTCCGATTTATTTTCCAAGCACGATGTTTGCTGTTTACCGTCACAAATGGAAAATCGATCTGGAAGTTTGTAAATTCACGATAATTCTATTCAATGTTTATGCAAACAAGCTCGATTCTGATAAGTGCACGAATGCCATAAGTTTTACATGCTACTTTTTATGAACTAAGAGAATTAAAAATCAAATAATAATAACGGGAAGTAAAAACCCTAGGAAAATGTGGTTTTACTCAACAACAAGCTTTATTTTTTATAAAAGCACTGCACTTGCAAACTGAACGGGCTGCATGGATCGTAAAAGTGTATGCTAATTTACATTATAATCCAAAAAAAAATTCCTGGGTTTCAGTCCTTAATAAATGATTTAAAAACATATAAACCAAAAAAAAAGATCTTACTACAAATGTTCAAACAAAAGTAAATAAAATAATAAATTCATGGCATAAAAATAAATTCATAACGGATAATTTAAAACGAACACTGTCTTGCAACAACGGCCGAGCACCATTTATATATGGCCTGCCAAAGCTTCAAAAAGCAGCAAAAAAGCAAAAACCCATTGAGACCGATAGTTAGCAACATAAATGCCCCAACTTACCAATTATCTAAATATCTGTCAGCTGTGTTGAGTAATATATTGGGAAATCGCAATATCACATTAGGGACTCATGGAGTTTCTGCGAATTTATAAAAAAACAGAAAATCCCTGAGAACCATCGCATAATATCACTTGATATGGTATCGTTATACACAAACATCCCGGTAGATTACTCAATACAGTGCATAAGGGATAGATGGTCTGAAATAGGGGAGCACACATGATTACCCGAAAATGAATTTATTGGGGCGGTAGAGCTGTGCCTTAAGACCACTTACTTCCAGTAAGTGGGAAATTTCTACTCACAAATATATGGAGTAGCTATGGGTTCTCCCATAGCTGCAACAATTGCAAACCTTGTAATGGAAAGTCTGGAAGAAAAACTAATACCTGATTTGAATTTTAAGTGTGGATTCTTTAAAAGATACGTGGATGACTGCATAATGTGCCTGCCAAACCAAAAAGTTCAATACACACTAGATAAGTTTAATGCATTCCATGAGACCATTAAATTCACCATTGAGAAAGACAAAAAAATCATTAAACTTTTTGGATATGACGGTTATATATGACGGTAATGGGGAAACAAAAACAAACTGGTACACAAAGGATGTATGGTCTGGTAGATACTTGAATTACCAATCATATGCACCTCTACAATATAAAAAAAGTGTTGTAACAGCTCTTACTGATAGAGCGATTATTATGAGTATAGAACAAAGAATCTTGAAAAAATAAAAAAGATATTAATAATGAACAACTATCACAAATCGTTCTTCGAATCAATTATAAAACGAAGAATAAATAAAATCTACAATTCAAATAAATGGAACAACATAAATAATATCAATAAGGAAAAAGAAGGTGAGATCAAGTGTGTATCATTACCGTATATTCCCGAAATCAACACGAAAATAAAAAATATTTTAAAACTACATAATATTACTATAGCGGAAAAAACTAAAAACAACTTAGCAAAGGAATGTTTCACAAAATTTAAACCTAAAAGTGATAAGTTAAACACACCTAATGTAATATACAAGATTGACTGTTTGAACTGTGACAACACATACATAGGTCAAACAGGACAATATTTAAAGAAAAGAATATACGAACATAAATATAGCTTAAGAAAGGTTAACGAAAATGGAACAGCATTAGCACAAAATGCACAACAAAAGTTACATAGTTTTGATTTTGATAACACAAAAATATTAATCAATGAATACAATTATAATAAGAGAAGAATCCATGAAATGATACAAATTAAAAAACATCAGAATGCAATGAATTTTACATCAGACACAGACAATCTTAGCTCTGTATATCACACACTAATTAAATGAGCGCATGCATACACTGATTGGACCAAGTAAATGGAATATAAACACATGACATGGAAGAATTGCAGAGCAATTGATATTCCTAGAATGCAAAGAAACAGCGAAATATAACACTTTCTTTATTATCTCGCTCGATATCGAACAAAATATGGCTTTCAATAGCCAGTCAAATGTGAAGGTAGAAACAGCCTTACACGTAAGTTAAATTTGAATCTCTGAACAATAAATTCTGGTTTTTTCCCAGACATGATTGTCCTGACTCATCACCTGAAAACCTATTGTTTTTAATATACTTTTTAATATCTGTGTAATTTGTATTTTAGTATGTGAATTTCGATAGAAATTTTTTTAAAATTAATGGTGACTGTGAATGCGTATTTTAGACAAACTGATGATGGTGGAGAAAGACACCGAAACGTATTTGTGACACTTTAAATAATAAACAATAAAATTGACTGAAACCCAGGAATTGTTTTTTTGGATTAAATTGAAATACAGTCAGGAAAATATACACAGTAATATACATTATCTTATTACCGCAGATTTGCATTCGATATTGAATGATTTAATCAGATTCCTAAAACGAAAATGACAAAAATAACACCGACAAACTATTGCATTGTACCCTAATCACGAAAAAACAAATCAACCGAAAAATGTATGGTTGAAAACAATCGTCCAATATAGAATTCACGATTTCACAGTCAATTTAGTTGCCCGCTTAACATTCTTTGACATTCAATGGATCATTTCGAACAATGCATTTGAAAGTCGGGTGTTAATCATTTTTCTATTTGAGCAAATTGTTTTTCCCGTGCGGCTAAAATGTGCTTTTTCACTCAATGTTAACAGAATTCAACGTTTTCCGAGCGAATTAAATTACAGACACGTCGAAAAATTGCCTGAATTTTTGGATTTTTCAAATGCAGATCCAAGTTTGGCCTGCTTAACTACAAACTGGCAGATAATTTAAAGCCGTTATTTGGGTTACTCGGAACAAACATCTGTGGTTTTTTGTCAAAACAATTTTACATTGACCCCTCATTTAAAGTGTCGATGTTAACGAGACGAGAAAGAACAACTGCATACATACAAAGTACAATCATGCAACCGGCACAAAAATCAAAAGAAACTAGATCAATCTTTCAAAGCGCAAAAAAGCATCAAGTTTCCTTTGAGCTTCATATTTTTGCATCAATTCTCGGCTGAATACTGAAAATTTAGTTATGTAATACAAGACAAGTCTTTAGCGTCATTATGACTGCTACAGATCTTCTATCTAGACCGTGCCAGGAGGAAACCGGATTGAGAATAACAAGCGGAACTTTGCACTTTTATCGACAGTTTTCCTTTCGTAAATAAAACAAATTTCTTGACTTCAAAGAGGCATTCAAAAGCTCATAAATTTCTCCTCATAAAACCATCCCTTCATAAGAAAAGCGGCTCATAAATAAATGAGTGTATCCTTTAAACGATGAATGAATTACAATGCAAACTGAAACTCCATTGACTGTAGAGAATACTCAGCTGCAAGTGTCCCTATCACTGTCACAACTTCGCCTATATTGGGGGCTTTTAGTGAAAGTTTCCCGAAAAAACATGTCTAACTTTTCAAAGTTCTAAAGCGGGCGCGATCTTCATTAATTCACAGCAAGGCATCTCATCGCCTCCCAAGACACTTGACAACAATAAAAGAAAAGTTTGGAAGCATAGTTGTGCCTTCTGATGTCTTCTACCCTTTAAAATAGACCTATAAAATACGTCACTCTTTCGCCAAGTTGAACTTTGAAAGGCAGATATTTACCCTTCTTTGCAAACTTGTCGTGTTAATGCAGGCGTTAAACTCAGCTCTTTGTAACTGACAATAATATTCAACGGGGATGAGATAAAGCGAAATTATATTCCAATTTGCTTGGATGTAGAATGGCAAAAATTGGAACGCATTTTCTTTCGCTTCATGGAAAACACAAAGCATTGATCAATCGCAATGGAATTGCGAATAATTGCTATTGGATTATCTAGTTATTAACAATTTTTATACGAGTTTGCAGTCAAACAAGGCTGATATCAGTTTTTGCCCTTTAACATAAAAAAACATGTTTACAAATCGTAAAAACTCAATGCTTGTAATCAACGTAAAATATACACTAAAGGTTTAAGTGGTGGTATTTGCATCCGTTTCAGCATGTCATTGTGAGGTAAATGTTTAATGATGGACGTAGAGAGCAACAAGCAAGCGGCTACACGTATTATGCTACTTTGCTGTTGAAAACTGTTGATAAGGAATATACAGCTTGGGCCAGCTGGGAATTATTGGCATGTTTCAACAAGTTTAAGAGGTTTTTGAAGTCAAAAAAGTAGAACTATAATAGTATGATGCCAAGGGCAATAAATAGCTACTTTTCCTTTCAGAACACCCCAGTTATTTTTTTTTCGATATAATAATATACAAACAACAGTTAGAATTCCTAGGGGCAACAATAAAACACTTTCCTTTCAGCGTGGAAAAATATTACTACAGATCCATTTTTCAGAGAGTTTATTAAAAATTTTCAATCACGTTGCTCAGTTATGAAGTCGACTCTATTGAGATCGTGCAATAATGAAACTTCGTCTACTCCCATTATTAGTGCGCAGCAAATAATTGCACGTTTCTATACGAAAATAGCTTCGCCAGCTTCAAGTTAAGTTCCGTTGCAAATGCTCGCACTACAAGAACCCGCTATTGATAATGGAACTAACTTTGTTTTAATTTATTGCTTCAAACGGCGATGACAGTGTTTAGATCTAGCAAGCAGACAAATTGGAGAAGTTTCCATTTTGATTTTTTTTTAAGTTGTATTTAATGCTTTTCAGTCGAGCCAAGTGAAATCGGAACTCTGATTGTTTCATCTCAAACGTGTTCCGACTGATTAAGTACTGAGTCCAAGCTCAAGTACTCAATAACTAACAGCCGATATTATCAGTTTCTTAATCAGACTATTAATTAGTGTTGATAAGTGTTTATTTTCAGCAACCGCCTGCTACGACCTAATTGACAACATTCATTATCATTGTCAACGAGAATATACTCACAGAGACCGGTTCAGCTCCTCATGTTTTTTCATTGACTTGCGGACTGTGGCTTGGAATAATTTCTACTTATCAACTACACTCTGAGCATAGTGGTTCATTATCGTCGAAAACCGGACCAATCTGATACAGCAAAGTGAAATTATTTTAATAGATTGTAGCACGCAACTTTTGCTCGGAACTAGTGCTTAACAGTGCGGGTTTACATGTCAAGATGAACCCAACATGGTTGGTGATAGTTTTGGCGGTTCTGTGCAATAGTGAGTGCAATGGTGCTAGACTGTTGGGTGTTTTTCCCGTTCCGGTTCGCAGTCACTACACTTTGGCGTTCAAACTGATGCAAGGACTGGCCGAAGCTGGACATCATGTCACGGTTATTGCCCCCTTTCCAGCCAAAAATATTCCCAGTAATGTATCGTGGGAACATGTAGTGGTTGAAGGAATAGCCGAAGAATATCATAGTAAGTTGCGGGAAATAAAATGGGAGGCAGATTCAAAGTGAATTTGATTTGGAGGAATCGAACTTTTAATAAAAGTTGACTAAGCTAAAAGTCTTCAGCGACAAAAGATTGTCTTACTCAATTAATCTAATAACACTTTTTCGGAAAAACCTGCATTCAATTTGGAAGACAAGAGGGCAGCAAAATCCTTCAGTTGATCCAGCTGATTTCTTGCTTGATTGAAGAAGTCCTTCATGTCGACGTTGAATGATTATGATACTTTGCATGCCAGACAGAATGTATGCAACTATTTCTTTCAAAAAAATCCCTAGGCCCTAATAACTTAGCTTGCAACCACTCTGTATACTTTAAAGTACCAAAAAGAAAAAAAATGTGTACAAACCGCTTTTGTTACAAACGACTCTATTCTCCATTTTTTTGGCATCTAAAGTGGGTTCTCATTGTTGACTCACCCTGTATTAGGCGCTTATTTTCGTCTCACATTTACTCAATATTTTTATCAGACTCGCTTTAATTCGGTAAATGTGTTTTGCTTGAAAACAGTAAATATTCTCGGCAATATGTACCAAAGCGTGTATAAATCAAACTCCATGACAAGCAGCATATCTTAATCTGTTACAGCATTACCTATTATAATTTAAGAGATAAAAAAATTCCATCATGCGTTATTATCTAATGGATATTGACCTCAAAAATCAGCAACAAGGATTTGCGTGTCTCCAATCGATAAACAATTCAAATTTAATCATTCATATACAAATGCAATCAAATTTAATCACGATTTGGTTCAAAGGCTATCTTGTGTTGATGCCGAGATTCTGTTGCTTGCGTTAAAAATAATTCAACATTTTCGAAATTTTAGTCTCAGTTGAAAGTTCCACCAACACAGAGTATTTATTTCGAAAACTTCCTACTTGGGGAAAAGACAAAATTGCTAAAAAAGCGATATTGCAACCTAATGAAATTTACTTTTGCTCGATTCTCCAACCTCCGAAAAAAGTACGTCCAACTCAACTGTGTTCAGCCTGTTCAGCTGCTTCTTGCACGTTTATTAATGTGCAATAATTTAATTCTATTCCAGAAAAATTCAAAGACATGAATTTACTGGAAGACAGTAACAGAAATGTTGTTGAAAGAATGGTGCAATACCAAAATATGATGGTGCATTGGGTGAATGACACGCTATGGGACCCCAAAGTCACCGCACTTTTGACGCCCGCCACTAAATTCGATGCTGTTGTACTTGAACAATTCATGAACGATGCTCATAAAATCTACGCCCATTACTTTAACTGTCCCCTCATTTTGATATCAAGCATGGGTAAGTGAAGCGAATGCTACACCATCTAACCAACCGAATAATTTCCGAAAATATTCAAAAAAAAAACAGTTATCTGTACAGTTTCTCATCATCAGAGGTGTGATTGTTTGATTCAGGTGCTGCTCCATGGGTAAACAACATCGTTGGAAACCCAAATCCTCCTGCCTACATTCGCCACATCTTCTTTTCCAGCACGTTTGATTACACCAAAATCTGGACCCGCTTTGGAAACTTGGTCACTTACATTACAGAGTTTCTCGTGGTCTATTTCTATTCGCATCCTCTGCACAATCGGCTCATACAGGCTCGGTTTCCTGGGGCACCTTCGGTAGAAGAACTCAACAAACGTACTGCTCTCGTACTCCTGAACTCGCACGAAAGCTTAATGGAACCAGTTCCATTAGTGCCCAATATGGTGCAAATTGGTGGGTACCACATTGAGCCCCCCAAACCGCTACCGGACGATTTGCAGCAGTTCATGGACAAAGCCACTGATGGTGTGATATATTTTAGTATGGGCGGCAATATAAAGGGAAGCCAGATGAAAAAGGAAAAACTGCAAATTTTCTTCAATGCCTTCAGGAAGCTGAAGCAAAAGGTGATTTGGAAGTTTGAAGTGGAGAATATGCCAGGAGTTCCCGACAATGTTTTGATGAAGAGCTGGCTGCCTCAGCAGGATATTTTAGGTAGCACTTTCTCTTTCACATGTGATGGTTAAGCAAGTAAAACTTTCTTCCAGCTCATCCGAATGTAAAACTCTTCATCACTCATGGGGGTCTCCTAAGTACAACCGAAACCGTCTATCATGGAGTGCCAGTTTTAGCAATTCCGATTTATGGAGACCAATACATGAACGCCGAGAACGCGGTGCGTTACGGATATGGGCTGATGCTCGGTTACAACGATAAAAACTTCAATTATGAAGCGTTCAGTTCAACTCTGAACGAACTGTTGAATAATCCGAAATATATGAAAAACGCTCGACAACGATCGCAGATTTTCCATGACAGGCCACTCTCACCAATGGAGAATACCGTATATTGGGTCGAGTTTGTGATAAGACATAAAGGCGCCAAACATTTACAAGTTTCTGGCGTTAATTTGCCGATCTACAAGTACCTGATGTTGGATATACTCGCAAGCATAATCGCAGCACTAGCATTAGTTTGGATTAGTTTAAAAACAATCATTCGCTTGATAGTTTCAAAATTTAAACCCTCTAAAAAGGAGAAGAGGAGTTAGATGATGAAGGACCATTACAAAGAGGAAAAGCTGTTCTGAGATATTTCGTAGAGAGTAACTGTAATTGTTGTTGGGTACAACATCGTATGAAACCTTTAAAGGCGACATAAAAATAAATTAACGAACTTGGAGAGTATCGAAATAAGTTATATAAAATGCGACTTTTATTACTCCCTTCAAATTTCTTGCTCAACAGGGCTGTAACAGATGCACGCATAAAGCTGGACACACATGGCAATAATGTAACTAACCTTCTTTGTAGCTGTGTTTATAGGGGTCGTTTTTATGGAAAGCCACGTTTTCATAAGTACTTCTTTATTACCTTAACTCATCAATTAAAAGTATTATTTTTATTAAATTTACGTAATTATTATGACCAGCAAATTACTCATTGAGCAAATTGGCAGGTATTTAAATGAAACAAAAGTATTTATTTAAATCGCAAGTATACATGAACAAATAATAATATTAATTAATTTCAGGTATAATTAATTGCCATTTGAAAGCCCATATATTTTCACTGGAAAAATGTTTATTGCTCGCATATTGCGAAGCTGGCCGTAATGTTTTCATAATAAACTTGCAAAGTACCTAAATGTTGTGGGCCTTTCGGCCCAAATGATTTGAATAACATCAATTAATTAGCCCACATCTCCATAGATAAATTTCCATAAATGTTATCGACCGCCAGGCACTTAATGGCTGCTATTGCCAGATAAATACCATATTACATAATAAATTAAAATTTTTCCAACGAATATTCTTATATTTATTAGTTAGTGCCCCAAAGTTTTGAATGATCTTGCAAATTAGTGATTAAAAAGTTCTTAAAACATCAGAAATATTTTATGGAAAGGTTTTGGAATATTTCTGTGGTTTTATCGTGATACATCGATTCATTTCATTCCTGTAAACTAACTAATAGTACTTCTTCTACTTCTTCTTCAAGTAGCACTACAACAATAAGCTATGTGGGACTTGGCTGCAAGCACAATTTGCCTCCATCGACTTCTATCTAGCATTGTTTCCTGTTCATTTTCAATGCCCATCTTCCGCAAATCCGATGGAACATTGTCCCTCCATCTCATTTTAGGTCTTCTCGGTGGTCTCCGGTCACGGCCTCCATCGACTTCTCTCTAGCATTGTCTCCTGTTCATTTTCAATGCCCATCTTCCGCATATCCGATAGAACATTGTCCCTCCATCTCATTTTAGGTCTTCCCGGTGGTTTTCTGCTCGTCGGTGCTTTCTGCCATGCAATTTTCAGCATTCTGTCATCCGGTGCTCTGTATATGTGTCCTGCCCTTCTCAGTCTTTGCCCAACTCCGCGTTTGTTCTTATTCGATATTGCGCAGAACTAGGATCCTGGGTTGGTCCATATATTTTTCTAAGTATTTTTCGCTCGAACCTTCGCAGGACGTGCTCGTTTGCTTTCGTTAGTACCATCTGCAAACGCCAGTATCAGGTTTGGTCCACTGCTTGAAAAAACTTCTACGTCAATGAAACAAGTGGGTTTTTAGGCCGTCGTTCGGTAGAATTTCTTCTTGACGTTTCGCAAGCACGTGCGGCTTGCTTCAGAAGTGGTTTGCTTGAACGCTTGCACTGTTCTGATGCGATTCCTCGGGCGCAGTTCGTATTTATGCACCGGTTGCGATGACGTGGTTTGTGATGATGTGGCCTGTGTCATCGGAGCCTACGCATTCTGTTGGCTGTTGCTATCCTCCGGTGTACTGGATTCTCTCTCCTGTCCTGAGCTGTTGCTTTTTCTTGCTGTTTTTGCGTTGGTGAGTGCTGGAAACCATATCCTGTTCAGCGCCATTGTCTCTTCTTTTCTGTTGAAATTGTCGTCGTGTTTGTAGATTTCAATGGCTTCTCGTATTAGTCGCGGGCGATACGCTGTTGTCGTGACCAGGACCTGTGCCTCTCCGAAATAGATGTTGTGTGTTCCATCGCTGAGGGCATGTTCCGCCACTGCCGACTTCTCCACATGTCCCAGTTTACAATTCCGTCGGTGTTCTTCTAATCTTGTCGCGAACCGATCTCTTAGTAGTTCCTATGTAGACGCTTCCACAGGAGCATGGAATCCGGTAGATTCCCGCAGTTGCTAGGTGAGGTCTTTTGTCTTTAACTGACCCTAGACATTCTCGGATCTTTGTTGTGGGCTTGTAGACCGTTCTTATGTTGTGTTTCCTCAAGAGCCTCCCAATTCTGTCCGTAACCCTGGGAACATAGGGCAGGAAAGCTTTCAGAGTGGACTCACTTTTTTCAGCACGTCTCACTCCTACAGCTTTTTTGATGTCCAACTGGGAATATCCGTTCTGAAGAAAAGCTTTTTCCAAGTGCTGTAGTTCCGTTGTTAGATGTTGTGGTCCACATATTTTTCTGGCTCTATCCGTGAGAGTCTTAATGATTCCCTGCTTCTGACTCGGATGGTGGTTAGATAGCTTGTGAAGATATCTGTCTGTATGGGTGGCTTTTCGATATACCTTGTGGTCCAAACGATTCCCCTGCCTAGACACCAAAACATCCAGGAAGGCCAGTTGGTGGTTTTGTTCAACTTCCATGGTGAATTGGATGTCTGGGTGCTGTTTGTTTAGATGGTCGAGGAAGATGTCCAGGTTTTTGCGTCCATGCCTCCATAGCACGAACGTGTCATCGACATACCGGTACCAGATCGTTGGTTTAAGGGGTGCGGTGCTCAACGCTGCTTCCTCAAACTTTTCCATGAATAGATTCGCCACCACCGGACTGAGTGGGCTTCCCATGGCTACTCCTTCCTTTTGCTCGTAGTAATCTCCATTCCACAGGAAGTAGCTGCCCTTTAGACAAGCCTTGAACAGATTTGTTGTACTCTCTTCGAATAGCTCCGCCACTAATCCTATTGATTCGTCCAAGGGTACCTTTGTGAATAGAGATACAACATCGAAGCTGACCAGCATATCCGTATCCCGAAAGTCTCTTTTGATTCTACGTCAATGTTAGATCGTTTGATCCCTGCGTCCAAAACGATATTGAACAGTATGGCGACAAACTATCACCCTGTTTCAGGCCGTTGTTCACCACAAAGTTTTCCTGTGTGGACCCTCCATGTGGCTACCCTCCATGCACACTTTTGTAACTGTGGTTGTTTTTTAGGCGTTGTATGACCTTCGTCACTTCTTCTAGTGTTGGTTTCTCGGTTTCTATTACATTCCATTATTCTATTACATACTAGAGTTTCTGAAAATGTTCTTTCCATGTTTTTAATACCTCTGTAATGCCGGCGATGAGTTCACCATTATCTTTCCGTATTATATTACTTGTTTGCGGTTTAAAGCCCATTTTAATTCGAGATGTTTCTTTAAAGGCTGCCCTGCTGTTGCTATGTCTTCCACTATCTTCGATGTCTTGTATTTGTTTCCTCTGATGTTCTCTCTTTTTTTCCTTAATGAGTTTTCTTGCTCTACGTCTTGCATTGTTAAAGTTATATATGTTGTCCTCTGAAGGGTCCAGTAACATTTGAGCCCTAGCGCGGTGTCTTTGGTTCTGTACGTTCTCACAGTCGGTATCGTACCAGTTATTTTTCTTATCTCTGTTCTTTCGCGCTTTCCGATAGTTGTTTCCATTAACTTATAGTACACTAAACAGAATTTGCATCAATTGTAAAACGTGACATGGATTTTATTAATGCTAAGTACTTTCAGTCAATTATCATTAAAACTGTAATCAGTTATGAAAATTTAAATTACTCATCCTGGTAATAGGATTCAACTGATTTTCGAATAAATTATGTGCAGAATAATCGCCGAAAATGTTCATGGACATCTACGTTCGAATGCAATTATTATTATTTCGGAAATAAAAACGAATGAATTAGCGGTACTTAAATGCAGTTTACAGGAATGGAACGGACATTTTCAATGTGCATTTTCAATGACGTGCAACATGTTTCAGTTTATTAAAATTGTAGCTTTGCAATTAATTTCCATTCAAGCAAAAAATATAATGCGTCCCCCTTTTTAGCGTCCATTATCAATTTCAACAGATGGAGTACTAATTTTTTTAAATCCATGCTCAAGGGAATTGATTATTATTTATTGAAACCCATAGAATGGAAGCAATAATAGAGGTTTTAACACTCAGCCATTCAAAGCAGATGAATGCTTCGAAAATTAGTTTGCATATTCAATAAGCGGCTTTTCGAAATAAATCTACAAACGGCATTTGGCATGATGCATTTCCACTAAGACCCCAAATCCAATTTTTCTGTTGATCTCATCATTTTCAATTCAAGTTTATTCGCATCGATCTGTCTAGCAGTATATTGTAAAGGAAAACCAATATATTTGATACGAAGAATAGCTGATGTGGAATGAAATGTGCATCGATCTTTTATCGGTAGAGCAACGGAACACGTTCCTATTACCAAATTACATTTTTGGGCTTGCCATTTGCCCGTTCAAATTGGAAATATGCATTTCAGCGATGTAGCAATGCGGATATAAATATACAAAATAACATTGCGACCGATTGGAGCTCAATTCTCAAACTAACGTTAATATAAATGGAGAAAAACGCAGTGTGATGTTTACCAAAGTTTGAGTGAACCGCTATTACCTTCGGGCCCTTATAAAACCTTCTTGTTCTGGCATTCTTTTATTATTCCAAGAAGGATAAATGTTGGCAGCTATAACTTTGCAAAACCCTCTCCGTACAGAGTCGCAGCAATCTGCTTTCGGTCTCCATGTGGAAGTGGACAAGCATGTTTTTGCTTTTACGTCTAGACAATATTCGAGTTATCGGTCGTTTATGCAAATGTTACTCCAATTCTTTAGCAAATGCTCTCATTTCATCTCAATACTCATCTTCCTAGCTGAACCTTTATGTAAGCGAAAAAGCATACAAAGTAAAATAAGCCTTAGTAGTTTTAGGAGATATTTTCCAACAAAAATCTAGCAAATAATTACAGTTGCCCCTTTGAAAATCCAACAGTCTGACCATGTCCACTCTGGCAAAGCTCGAGTCCATTATTATCTAATCAATTTAAGTCCCCTCATCCAGAAGATGGATCAATTAAAACCGTTCCAGGCTCTTTTGTGCCTCGAAAATGAACTATCCTGATTGCACACACATTCTGCTTTCGCGCCGAAGAGATTAAGGACTTTGAACTCGTACCTACATCGAACAATTTAAGTTTTTTTTTCGCTTAATACTAATGACATTACAGGATAGTTTGTCGAGTTCTGCCTTTTCCCAACCTTCCAAGCGAGAGATGAAAATTCAATTGTTAGAACACGACTTTGTTTCCTTGCGAACAGTGAAAACCGTGTACGAGTCAAACACTTGAAAAGGCTAAAAAGGAAATAGATTAGTTGAACCAGAATTAAAAGAAGATTTAGAAATGACTTGAATTACACAAGATTTGCAACCAAAAGTTAAGTTAAGCAATTATTCGAGCTGCAAGCAAACGCACATTTGCATGATTACGATTACGAAATCCACAAACTGCAGGTCACTCTGAGTGGGAAGTTGTAGAAGTTTGTCTAACATGAGGGAACAAACTGGAACAGTCTGATTTGCAGCAGGGAACTTTAATGCTGCAATTAGGTGACCAGGAGACGCAATAGTCTCACATCGATTACTAGGGCCAAGAGGGTACAGCGCCATTATGCCGGTTCGGAGCGATTGCTTGTTTGCTTAGCGTGTTAATTTGAGACATACCCAACATACCAAACTGGATTAACAAGATTTATCAATTCCCCCGGATTGATTATTACAGTTTCAAAATCCAAAAACCATTAATTCCTAGTTCATCGTATTTAATGCTATAAAGAGTCGATTCAAGACCCAATTCAGGCAAAAATGCTTCCAAGAACTCAAGACTCTTACGCGAGTGAATTATATCGTACTTTCCACCGCAATTATTTATCGTTCCGTATTTCCGGTAAATCATGCAACAAAGACCGAAATTTATATCAGGTTCACAAAGCCCAATAAATTCGGGTCCTTCGGTAGTTTATTAGTTTGATATAAACCGAACACGTTTCATAAACTCCGTCTGTCAGTGAAGTTGAGATTGTATCTTGAGTGGGGAATATCGATTGAATAAAAAATGAGGCCGGTTTTTGCATAATAATAATTTGCCCGGCTTTAGTTTGTACTGAACGACGACCGGAGCTTCTCAGAGCTACTAAATTAACCTTACTTCAACCGTTATTAAAAAAGTTTTAATAAGGAATTTGGAAGCTGTTATCGTTTTCCGGGTACTTCGGAGTTTTAAGACAAACATTGATTGAGTTTTAAATTAACTTGCCCGGAAACTACATGATGGAACAGCGATGTGCAGCCAAAGATTGTTCTTTTTCATTTGTCTGCATAAAATTGTTCAAAAATGTTTTAATTTGCTTTATGCTGTTTCTGCCTGAATCGGGGCCAACTCAGTAGTAGTAAACATCTTTATTTCTAAAAAAGGCTATCGACCTATCGGTCTTTCTGCCCTTGTTTAATACATGTAGTCTTAATCTAAATAAAAAACAAAGATGAAAATTCTCTTATTCTAGGTTAATAATCTTATTAAATAAACTTTCCAATTCTAATGACAAGAAAAAATTATTTTATTGTCCAGTAGTCAGTTGCGTTTGTAAGTGTTCGAGTAGCGTTGATGTAGGGAAACGGAAGCGGGATTGTCTGGTTGGTCTTGTAAGACAAAGGGGATTCAGTATGGTCCAGTTGTAGGGGTTGTTTGTCCATTTTGTCTGTAGGTGTATGAGTCTTTCCGAAATCTTTGTCATGTTTGTGCGTTCGTATAGTAGTTGGGTGGAAGGGTTGTGTAGTGGGTTTTGGGGGTGTCTTATTCCTGTTATTAGTCTTAGTGCAATTTGTTCTGTTGTTTGTATATAACGTTTTGTCCTTTCTATTCCGTTGGTCATGAGTATATGTCCATAGTCTAGCAAGGGTCTACAAATAGCTTTATATATTTTGGTGGCGGTGTTTGTGCTAATTCCTCTGTCTTTGTAGGTCAGTGATCGGAAGTGTTTTGTTCTCTTTATTGTTTCTGCCCTGATGTTTCGTATGTGTTTAGTGAATTTAAGTTTGTGGTCAATTGTGATTCCAAGGTATTTTACGTCGTTTTTTGGTTGTGTCGTTTGGTCGTCTGCAGTTATTGTAGGGGAGTCAGCGTTGAGTCTGTGGTTTGTGAGCAGAAGTTGGTTTTTGACGCGTTTGGTGTTAGTCTCCATTTATAAAACCATGTCATTGTGTTGTTTGTTAGTGTTTGGAGTCTTTGAGCTGCTCTCTCAGTAGTTTTGCCATGTACAATAAGTGCCGTGTCGTCTGCGTATTGTAATATGTATGCCGATCTGTCGATTTGATTTTTGTCTGGTAGGGGCCAACTCGTTTTCCTTTGAATCGTTGAAATATCGTTTTAAAGTGATTGCCAGAAGCGGAAAAAAAAAGCTCTATAAATATACGAAAAAAATGTACACTATCAGGGATGTTTGGTTGAAATCAAGAGATATTTTCCAATTATCTCGGTGGCAAGGCTGCGAAATAAAATGTTACGAATCCGTTGGCTAGAATTAATTAGCAGAACCCAGATAGTTGAATAGCCGCACAATGGAACTAAACTGTGTAAGCTCGCTATTTTAACAATTGAGGACAATGGGACAAAGGGAATCCTACATGAAATCGTACTCTCAGATGTAGCTCGATTATCGCATCGATTTAACCCACGGTCCACTGGCACAGAGAATTAGTAATGATATCCAGCTTCAAGTCATAATGAATTAAGTAGACTAATTGGCTGGAAAATTCGTCATGGAATGTGCAAGTGATCAATGGGATTGTGAAAACCGCGGCTGATTCTTCAGTTGATTGATGCAATTCACCTCTTATTTCCAAGGAAATGTTCCTACTTATGATGCGTATAACATTTGAAATAAGTGAAGGCAAGTGCTGAAAATGCAATCTTCCTAAGTTAAACTCTAAGACTACGCGACTCATAAACTTGACGTTCATGCTTTGTCACATTTCAGCGCTGCAAAGTGGATTTTCTCGAAAACCAAAATTCCAGCTTAATACAGCTACCGAGCAATTAAATTACCCTTCTAATTAAGTAATAATGCACTAAGCTTTGTTAGCTATACCACGGAATCTCTTAAACCAAGGCAGTGGCACGGTGCATCAAAGAGATTCAACTTCCTGCAAACAACAAACTTTCAAATCTGGCCTTTGAAACAAAGACTCAGACAATTGCCCGTCCGATGTAGGTACCTGTTTCACTTAAATATATGGAGCGTTTATGGTGGTTAAATTACGTTTAGGGTAAAATACATTGTCAACTTATCAAAACCAAGGCATTTAGGAATTTTGAATTGCCTGCAAGCAGGAATTAGCTTGTTTCGTGTCGGTTAGTGCGACTACATACACAGTGTGTTTCAATTTCAACTAACACTCCTACATAACGTCCTAAATAAAGCAAAAAACTAACAGGTAAAAGGGCCACTTAAACATTGTCGATGCCTTTTTAATGATTGACAAATTGAGATTCCCTTTGAAATGCAACAAGCTCCAACAGTCAAAGGCGTCAATTTGCAAGTAAGTATTTACTTGAAATATTAATAACAGCAATGAAACATTCGCGATCCTCTTCCAAACACGAAATCAATTAGAGATGCAAATGTCGAAAACTTGAATGAGAAATTCCCGATCGGCTTATTTCAAAGACGTAATTGCCAACTACCGGAGGGCTTTCACTCGTTACAAATGTAAACTTTCTAACCTCGGCACCCTTTCGAATGTCAGATTTCAGCTATTTGCCATAAACAGCGGAAATATTTGGTTCCTGGGCGATGAGAACGAAGTTTACCGCAATTGCGGAAACTCCAAGGCCGGAATCGGTCGGCCAACTTCTGGAAGTTTGGGACAATGGGGCCGAAAAAAATTAAATAAACTTTCGCCGGACCATGCAAAGCGCTGAAACAATTCGGTGTACGCTGGTTGATTAATTAGGTCAGAACACATGTGGGGAATAAGCGGAAGGCGGTGTCATATGGAATGTGGCACCACGCAATTTTAAAAGCGCCAAAAAATTAATAATTCTTGGGGAAAAAATGCCAGGAAGATGGTTTGGAGGCTGTACAATACAGAACTTTGCTTATAAAGGGTGTTCCATAAAGAACGGGGGATTGGAATTTCAAATAAAACATATATATTTGTGGCATAAGTTATTAAGGCGCGAAAACTTCCAAATCAGTGGTGTCCGTAGCGCTTTTTTTAGGGTTTATTGAGCGTGCTGTCCTTTTGCCACGCTCTTCTATAAGCATCTCTCTCTCCCAAGTCAAGTGGAGTGAAGGGAGCCGATTTCGGTTCTTTATAGAGGAGGCTTTTTTGTATGAAGTCGAAACGTTTCAACCGAATATTGGATCAGGGGAAGAGAACGAATTTTTTAAAGCTGAACGGAGCAAGAGCGGTTTTGAGTTTTAACTCAACCAGTCAGTCAAGTTTTAACTAACTCTAGTTCCAAGAGGAGGATGTAATTCTTTCACAGAGAAAGCTTTCCACTGTCGACACGCAAAATATGAACTGCATTTTCAAATCAGTAGCGTCCGCAGTTTTTTAGGGTTTCTTGAGCGTGCCTCCTTTTTCCTTTTGCCAAGCTCTTCTAAAAGGCTTTCTATCTCCCAAGTCAAACGGAGTTATGAGAGCAGAATTCACTTCTTCATTGAGGAGACTTTTGTGCATGAACTGGCAACGTTTCAACTGGATATGATAATCAGGGGCGGCGGTAAAATTTTTTAAAGCTGAATGGAGCAAGAGCGGCTTTGAATTGCTCTTGTCCCAACTTATTCTTTTGTCAACGAACTCTAGTTCTAAACGGAGGATTTACTCTCTTTTACAGAGAAACTTTACACTGTGGACACGTGAAAACTCAACTGAAATTCGAAATCAGTGGCGTCCGCAGCGTTTTTTTTAGCGTTTCTTGAGCGTGCCTCCTTTTTCCGTTTGCCAAGCTCTTCTAAAGGCTTTCTATCTCCCAAGTCAAACGGAGTTAATGAGAGCAGAATTCACTTCTTCATTGAGGAGACTTTTGTGTAGGATCTTGTCTCAACTTGTTCTTTTGTCAAGAACTCTAGTTCTAAACGGAGGATTTACTCTCTTTTACAGAGAAACTTTACACTGTGGACACGTGAAAACTCAACTGAAATTCGAAATCAGTGGCGTCCGCAGCGATTTTTTAGCGTTTCTTGAGCGTGTCTCCTTTTTCCGTTTGCCAAGCTCTTCTAAAAGGCTTTCTATCTCCCAAGTCAAACGGAGTTATGAGAGCAGAATTCACTTCTTCATTGAGGAGACTTTTGTGCATGAACTGGCAACGTTTCAACTGGATATGATAATCAGGGGCGGCGGTAAAATTTTTTAAAGCTGAATGGAGCAAGAGCGGCTTTGAATCGCTCTTGTCTCAACGTGTTCTTCTTTTGTCAACTAACTCTAGTTCTAAACGGAGGATTTGCTCTCTTTTACAGAGAAACTTTACACTGTGGACACGTGAAAACTCAACTGAACTTCGAAATCAGTGGCGTCCGCAGCGTTTTTTTTTAGCGTTTCTTGAGCGTGCCTCCTTTTTCCGTTTGCCAAGCTCTTCTAAAAGGCTTTCTATCTCCCAAGTCAAACGGAGTTATGAAAGCAGAATTCACTTCTTCATTGAGGGGACTTTTGTGCATGAACTGGCAACGTTTCAACTGGATATGATAATCAGCGGCGACGGTAAAATTTTTTAAAGCTGAATGGAGCAAGAGCGGCTTTGAATCGCTCTTGTATCAACTTGTTCTTCTTTGTGAACTAACTCTAGTTCTAAACGGAGGATTTGCTCTCTTTTACAGAGAAACTTTACACTGTGGACACGTGAAAACTCAACTGAACTTCGAAATCAGTGGCGTCGGAAGCGTTTTTTTTAAGGATTTATTTAGCGAGCTTTTTTGCTCTTCAGGCTCTTCTATAAGCCTCTCTATCTTCCATGTCAAGTGGAGTGAAGGGAGCCGATCTCGGATCTTTATAGAGAAGGCTTTTATATATGCAGGCGAAACGTTTCGAACGGATATGAGAATCAGGGGCGTATGTTGAAATTTTTTGAAGCTGAATGAATCACGAGCGGTTTTGAGTTTTAAGTCGCTCTTGTCTAAACTCTTTTACTTCTGCACTCGCAAGTATTCAATTGAGTTTTGAATAGAGTGGCGTCCGTGGATTTTTTTTAGGTATTTTGTGCTCGTTTTGTCTTATCGTTAAGCTCTTCTGCAAACCTCTTTATCTCCAATTCTACTGAAGCGGAAGCGCCATAGCCATAAGCGCAATTAATGAAATTTTCAAGGACTGTTGCGCATAAATTTTGCGGTATTTCAGAGATACAGCGTTGAATTTTATCTTTTAAGGCTTCAATCGTTGTTGGTTTGTTCACAAAAACTTGTGATTTAAAAAACCCAAAGGCGTTAAATCGCTTGATCTGGGCGGCCAATGCCGATCTCCAAAACGAGAAATAACACGACCAGGAAATGACTCGTGCAGAAATTTAACAGTTTCTCTGGCTGTATGGCATGTTGCACCGTCCTGTTGAAACCACATGCTGTTGAGAGCCATATTTTGCAATTTTGGCACAGAAAAGTTAGTTAACATTTCCCGATAACGAACACCACTCACGGTTAATGCTTGACCAGCCACATTTTCGAAGAAAAATGGTTGATGCTGCCTCCAGCCCACAATGCACACCAAACAGTGGCGCTTTTTGGATGCATCTGTTTCTGAACGATCACTCGTGAATTTTCAAAGCCCCAAATGCGACAATTATGTCGAATAACGAAGCCATCAACATGCAAACGAGCCTCGTCAGTAAAGATGATTTTCGTTGAAAAATCACCGTCCAATTGTCGTTGTTCCAAAATCCAATCAACAAAGGCTCTTCGTTGCCCATGGTCTTCCGGCTTTAGCTCTTGAGCCAATTCAACTTTGTACGCATGAAGCATGAAATCTTTTGTTAAAATTCGATGCATAGTGGATGTGTAAACACCAATTTTCTGAGCTGGTTGGGCTTTCCTCAACATTTGCACGTACTGCTGATTGGACCGCTTCATTTTATTTAACCTCCTGCTGTCTGCTAACGAACGGCCTTTTTTTTAATGTTAAGCCATGATTTATCGTGACACTACAAATGGCGCGCAATTCAAAACCGTAGTTCTTATTGGAACACCCTTTAGCTAAAATATATAAAATCTTCCAAATCAGAATATTTCAGTTATTATTCAAATTAGGTTTACATCTTCAATATACGTTCTCGACTATTTATTTGAATGCAAGTAAATGCATGACTGGCAGTGAATAGTTGAACTTTCCGAAATTTCGTGTCCAGTTTACTAGACATGAAAGGGCTCGTTGTTTTGTGCAAATGCCAGGCATGTCTGCAAACATCGCAGGCATTTATCCATGTTCCTTCTGCCGACTACGAAATATTTTTATATCAACATCGTCCTATTATTGCTTTCTTCAACGTGTCTCAGACACAGCGTGGTGCTTGCATGATATTTATCCGGCTGCATACAAGCATTTCGCTTTATTAAATATTTTCCACTTTTAGTTAAACTTACATTTAATGGAAATAACAAATGCGATTTTAATGAAATTCTTGAGCAGTTTTTTTGTATCTTCCCGATCGATTCAACTAGTTTAGTAGCTCACTTTCGACTTTCTCTTTGAACTCTTTGCCAACATACATTTACGAAACTTCCCAGAGCATTAAATATTCATGAACAGTCCTTAGGGTTTCCATTAAAAGGATCCTCTATTCTTTCGGGCTCAGATGACATAAAATTATATAAAAGTCAACACTCTTTTAGCCGGGAGCTTAAAAATTCAGAGGATAAAGTCGGATTCCAACGCAAGACACCGTCCCTGTGCAGTCTTCTATATTTTGTATTTTAAACGGCAAGTGTTTTTTTAAGGACACTTTACATCGTTTGGCCGTATCTTGCTGAAAGCGTAAGTAGCCTGGTACTTTGGATGTATCAGGGAATTAGGATTAATTTTGCGGCGACGCTCTAATCTTTTAAAAGTTACATCAGAAGTTTTTAAATTAATATTTCAGTTTCTGATAGCGTGTAACGTTTATGAAAACCGTTCGCTGGTCGCCTCAACTGCAACTCCAGTATTTGCTCACGGAAAATCGTCCGGTTAAAATAAAAAACTCACTTTCAATAATGTGGTTCCAGAGCCATAGTTTACGGTGACATATACGCTCACTTATTACATCTGAACCATAAAATCTACTTTTCTATAACGTCTAACTTGCGCTCTCTCGCTCTTTTCTGCTCGAAAATAGAGTTCTTCCGTGTTATATGACCGTTTACGTCGGTCTTTATTACTTCATAAAAATGTTCATATTGGTTAAATTTTGGTTTCCAGATTAATGTAGTAAATTATAAATGGCCATATTAAAAGCTTCTAGGATATAAAGTGTACAGTCGCCCTAAATAACCCTCTTAGTCGGTTTATGGTAAATAAAAATTACCTTTTGTGTGAGTTAATTTTATGGGCCATTTGTTTTTCTTGGCCTCGGCAATAAATAGATTATGTTGGTGTTTTCTGTTAAGTTTATATTTTATTAAGGCTATTTGCGCACGAAAAGTCGCTTATATGAAAGCAAGTATTATATATGGCCCGGCTGCACTAATTTTCATTCACACACAACCAAGCCACTAATGAGCTTATGAAAGGTCGGCAGTAACGGCCTTAGCTGGCTCATTATATCATGTCAATCAAACAAGCAAACATCTAGTCCAAAGCGCAGGTGATTAAAAAAACATTTTTCTCCGTAACTGAGCCAACACCATCTGAAATGCAATACATCATACGTCAAAGTGCATTGTAAATTTCATAAAACTTCATATAGAAACAGGTTGGGGAAGCGAAGCATTGCACCTTGCAAGAAATCTGAAAACCACATCTCAGTCTTGAAATAAAGTTTCTAACTGTAATATTTCTGACAACATGATGGATTTGTACGCCCTAAGGCCATATTTCGCGGATTAGAAGCTAGTGCAAACGTGCAAAAAAAGCTCTGACTGATGGATCCAATTGATTTATTTACTTTGATAACACAGAGTCCATTTCGAAACAACATTTACTGGCATTTGTATGGCGCGGCATATGTTCAATCTAATAAGCGTCTCTAAAACTCCCAGTTAATCTTGATAATTACCTCATAATGAAAACAATTACGCAACACAACAAACAAAATTAAATGCCCCCCCGAATTGGGAAAGACGAAACAAAAAGACACGAAGCAATTTTGGACGTGCACCAGCGGCTTGGAGAACATTTATATATTTGGACGATTTATTTTTCTTTATGGCGGTACGTAGGTCCTTTCCTTTGTTATTTGTGTTTTATTTACTACACTAAAATTTAGTGGACCTTAAGGAGCCTTTTTCTGCTGAATATAATGCAAGATTTAGGGTGGTTGCGCTGAGTTTCTTTTTTTTTATTCACTTTATTTATTGGACATTTCTGTTTGGAGAACCAGGCTTTAAAATCACGTAATTTTTATATCTGGAAATCAGTCTGTAAATTAATTTCAAAAACTGTTTTAGTTGTAAATATTTTGCACATGGAAGTTTTTTTGTTGTATTTTGCAACATTCGCAGAAAAAGTTCAATTAAAAACCGTAAAACCTGCGGTCAGTTCGAATTTAACAATAGCGCTGGCCAAATTGCCTTTGTTCCAGATTTTTAGACAATTTGCACGCAGCCGTAAATCATGACTTTTAAACCTCACTAGCGCATATTGAATGTGAGCCACCACTCCAGTGTTTGTTACCATAAATGTTTTCCATTCAAATCGGGCAGATCAGGATCAAATGAAATGAGTTGATTTTATCGTCGTGTCGATAGTACTTTCAACCAAACAGTTTTTCTTTATCTCTTTGCCTTTTGAAGCTTTTCAAACGTTCTCTTCAAATCCATCACACTTGACACGTTGCAAATAAAACGTTCCAACCAAACCAACAATAACAATCGACTCCAAACTCAAACTAGCATCAAAATGTCCTTCTATTTGTAAAGCAAGTCGAAACCATAACGAACTCTCAAATTTAATATGGATATTTGAACTAACAAGCAACGAAACTCAAATGCGGAATGTTGGACGAGCCTACTCCAAAGCACAACTTTGCACAATCAAAGAGCTTTCTACCACCGGTTACAAATGCACGCTTTCTCGCCTCAGCCCTTTCCATTTGTGGGGTCCCTTTGTCGTAGGCAACTACCGGCCAACATTAGTCAGCTGCAATATTCAGCTTCTGAGCCGCTAAAAATGAAATTAACCGCAATTGCGAGAAACTGTTGAGGTGTTCATATTTCTGGAGGATTTTGATTAAACCTGCCCAAAGTTTTCGCACCTCAAATAACGAACAAAAAGTTGATTTTGTTTCACTCAAAAGCCCACTTTAAGATGGTTGCGAGTAAGTGAAGATGGCTCAAAGTATCAGCAAATAAAAATGATGAGGTTGAGTGCAAATCCTGTTGACAAATTGAGGTGTTCGGGCCAAGTTTGGTCGGGAAATTTAAAGTGGGCAATAAAATGCAGAGCTGCGGCTCATATATACCATTTTGTTTCACGTGCAGGTCCAAATATTGCAAAAGCCCTGTTCGTTGTACGCGATCAGAAATGAGAAATGGTCAGTGCACGTTCTTGAACATATTCTCGGTAGCAGAACGATTTGTCATCGCAAATAAATAACTCCTTGATGACAAATAGAATCATTAATCTCAGGACAAAAGGTTTAAGGAAACTGTAACTATCCATATTTGTCAATAGCAAAGTGATCAACTGAAAAAATTGTTTTTGGATTTTCCAGCTTGAAAACTACATGAAAAAGTTTGCATTTCTTCGTATCTGAAGCCAATTAATGCAAAATATTGAAAAATACTATAAAATGCGTAAATATGTTTCGTCTTTTAAAGAGCAACCCAAATAGTGAAAAATAATAAAGTAATTCCGACCTTCTGAGTACGAAAATCCAATTCCAAAAGCCACGTTTTCAGTAATGAAGCTGTCACCAATATAACAGCGAATTTAATAACCTGAAAAATCCAAGCCCCAATTGCACATCGATATAAAAAAATATTGAGGCATGCAATAAATAACGGCTTAATAATTTTAATCCAATTAATTAATTTCCAAAAGTCGTAATTTTTTAATTAATAGAGGCTGAAAAAGAGAACGTGTTTAAATAATGACAAAACCGAAATTTAAACTTTGATAAAAAAAACATGAACTAAAGCACTAAAACCAAAAGAGATTCACAGATTAATTAAAAACATTTACGGCAAAGAACCGATAATTTTTTTCAAATTCCTGTTTCCAGAGATACATTTTCATGTCCGATTCACGCCACTACCGCGCTTTCGAGGGCAGAATTAAACTGCACTCAAATTAAGTTAATTAGACTGCAATAGAGTTATAAACAAAAGCAATTTAAAAAAATTTCCCCAACTTCAAGGAAGGGAAAATCGAAAAAATTAATGTTCCCCTGAAAATAACGGCCCCGTTATTCTCGAGCGTCTAATGGAAATTGAAATTATTGATTTCGGTCAGTTTTCTAGTCCTTTGTCCGAAAGCCTCTCAAAATAAATGGAACAAAGTCTTAATTAAGAAAGAGGTTTTAGAGGAAAAATATGATCAAGGGTTTCAGCACAAAAGCAGACTTAATCTTTCCGGATTAATTTGTTCAGTTTTCCTAAAACACGAACCGGAGCGAAGTTTGGTGCGGTCAGTTAAACGATTTCGCAAACAATCTGTGAAAATATTTTTCCCGGAAACCTTCCGTTATGTTCTGGATAATATTTCAGCTTTTCATTGCCGCTTTAGTTGAGTGTTTATGGAACAAAGGGAAATCGCTTTCAAATTCCCGGAATATCCGATCCTTATATTTTTCACTTTATAGTTGATTTCACTGCAGCTTTTGATACATTGAAAACATTTTAATTGACGAAAGTTTATTCGTTTATTATTAAATGTTGTATTCAAAATTGATTTGAAATAAAAAAACGAAGCAAAACAACAGTGCAACAGGAAATAAATCACTTCAACAAATCATTGATGAAGAGAAAGCTGTTGCTTCGAATGAAAATTGAAAAGTTACTTTTCCCAAACAAACCGCCGCTAAAAGCCCTTGATAGCGCAACACTTCTATTAGCGGATATTAATTTACGATACGCTTTGTACCAACTTTAATCTACGGGCGAAAGTTAATAAATGTTGGTCTAGCCGCTCTTTGATGAATAGAGGGGCAGATTTTATAATGAAAATGCTGTCGGCATTACTTTGAAAAACATACTTGTCGTGAAAACCGTTTACTCGTTCAGCCGCGCTACCAATTTTGGAAACACAGATGAGAAATGACTGGTCGATGATAGGATGTACTGAGTAACAAGTCAATATGCTCCGTAGACCGGAAAATACGTAAATTATTTGCTGTAAAGAATAACTGAGCAAGATTCTTGGGTTATCAGCCGTTTCCACTAAGTAATAATTTCAAGACGCTTCAGGCAATAAGCGATTTTCTCCTTTAACACTTTATAGCTCCCATTAAAGAAAAGCAATTTAAAAAGTCATAAAATTCCATGACTCAATTAATAGAAGTTGATAAATCCGAAGGCAACAAAAAGCTTGAAACGTAAAAACGAAAATTGGCAGACTCTTTGAATCAACATTTTATTAGCGTGCTTAATAGTAAATTGGAAAAATGACTTAAACATCCCCTTTGAGAATTATGACAGAGCGATCCGAAACCCCTCATTTTTATCGATACGATTTTACTACCTACTACGGCGTATGCCCTTAGAAATCTCCGCACAAAAGGACTTGATTGAAATTTCTTCTATAAATTTCTTTCCATAAACCTGAGACCTGAATGCGCCCTTCTCCATTATGGCCGAAGAAAATAGACCAAGTCTTGGTTGAAGTCGATAATAATAATGGATAGTTACTATCCATTATGAAAGATATTCACTGAGTTTAGAACTTTGCGAATTTACGAAGTAAACTAAATCAATTGGCTCACTTAATTTCGCCTTGGAACTTTGAATGGAAAAATTATTCGACTCACATGATAGATAATGCTCGATGAATATGCAAATTAAAATTGATAGTTGAAATACTGCGCTCATAAAGTTACTTCCCCGATAACGTTTCTGGTCATACTGCAATTCCTCATGCATTAAACATTACAGTAATGGAAACATTAAGTTTACGTTCATATTCTCATTTTCATAATCTTTTATTACCGTGTATGCTCGGATTAATTCTCTCATCCAATAAGATATTAAACCGTCAAGATACAAATAAATTGTCTAGGAATAAGCTTAATCCGATTTAGTGCTTCTTCATGTCCCAGTTTTAAATTGAATTAAAAGTAAATCGCATCGAAAAGAAGGCTTGATGACACTGGGACATGAAAACATAAAATCGTAATGGATTACTCCATTTTCACGATAACGATTTATTACGAATTCCCTTTAGCAATTACGGTTTAGCTTTGGCGTTTTCATGACCAAACTTGAATTATAAGAAATATATTTATAGATCCAGCTTATGCAACAGTAATGAAGCTCAAGAAAATGTTAAAGAAGAGAACAATAAACATCCATATCGCAATATAAAACTGTAGATCGCTATTAAACGAAGACCAGCTACTTGATCTAGAGAACGAAGCAATTAAAATTAGATGGGATATTATAGAGCTTGCAGAAACTCGAAGGAAAGGCGAAAATCTGATAACCCTCCAATCCGGGAATGTACTGTTTTATTCAGGAAACGAAAATGAGAGCCAAAGAGGTGTAGGGTTAATAAACTACAAAGGTATATTGGACAGAATAGCATACATCAATATGGAAATAAGCAAAGCACGTACCATCAAAATCATGCAGATATACGCCCCGACATTACATGAGTATGAAGAAGTAGCACAGGCTCGAAACGACATGAAATACAACTACGATATTATCATAGGACATTTCAATGCAATAATTGGAAAACAACAAGATCCAGAAGAGATATTTACAGGTAAATATGGACTAGGCAACAGAAATTACAGAGGCAACATGTTAGTAAATATGCTAGAAAAAGAAAGACTCTATGTTATGAATACCTTCTATAATAAAAACCAACAAAGAAGGTGGACGTGGATAAGCCCAAACGGGAAAACAAGAAATGAGATTGACTACATCCTTTCCAGCAATGAAGAACTCATATGCGATATAACAGCCTTGAACTCATTCAATACTGGCAGCGACCATCGTATGGTCAGAGCGAAAATAAAGGTAGAACAAGGACAAAGCAGAAGAACGTATGGACAGACAGCTAGATCGGGTATAGATACAAGTGCTTTGAAACAAAATGAAGAGAAATATCAGGAGGAAATTACTTTCAAGTCATTACTTTGAAAAGACCTAAAACACATCACTAAAAATAAATGAGCAGGAAAAGAACATAAGAGTGGCCATAACGAAAACATCAACGATGGTAGCAGAGAAAAAACATACAAAAACCAGCAAAATAACAAAAGAAACCAAAGAAAAGATCGAAGAACGACAATCACTGTATAAAGAGGGCAAATATGCAACTGATGAGTATAGACAAACAAGAAAAATGATAAGAAAAGATCTTGAAAATTACTATGTGGAAATGGCTAAAGATTTCATAGAGAACAAAAATATGAGAAGCTTGAAACGGAAAGAAGGTAAACAACAGATTATAGCTATCAAAACAAAAATAAAGAAGAAGAAAGAGATAAAGTCAAAATAATAGAAATATCTACGACGTTCTATAAAACCTATATGACACAAAAGTGGTAAAACCAGAGGAAATTATGGAGAGAAAGGTTGCAAAAGGTAGGTTCAGAGGATATTGAAGAAATATATGACGAAGAGGTAATCCACGCCGTAAGTTTCATGAAGAATAACAAAAGCCCGGGTGAAGACAATATTCTGATAGAAATGGCAAAGGAAGGTCAAGATATAGTTATCCCAAAGTTAACAAAGCTACATAAAACATGCATAAAGGAAGGGAAGACACCTGACAACTGGAACAATGCAATCATAATGTTAGAAGAATTGGAAGAGAAATTAAAAAATGTGGGATTAAAAATGAACATGCAGATAACTAAAATCAAGGAGAGACGTCGAGAGATGGAACACCAAAATAATACCATTGAGACCATGGCTGGGAGGAAGATCAAGAGGTAGACCGAATACAAGATGGTACGATTACATCAAGCGAACTACAGGACTAAAATGGATGAAAATAGCTAAAAACCGCGAAAGATGGAAGTCGTTAAGGGAGACCTATGATCAAGCATGGACGCAAGAGAGATGAAAAAAAATTATTAATAGGAAAAGCTCATCTAAATCTCGAAATTTAGCTTCAAAGAAATAGAAAAATGAAGTTCAAGTAGATATTGAACAACCAACTAAACCTAAGACAGCAGTGATAGTTGCAACAGAACACTGAGATGAAGCTCATAAAGAAAACAGAAACCACAGAATCGCAAAAGTTTCCTAATTATTTCAATTGTGTGCTCATTGAAGTTCAATTTGAACGCAAAAGGAAGCAAACTATCGATTTCGAAAGCAGGAAACATGTGAATTATTGAATACTATTTACCAATCCAAATCGAAACGCTTAATGTAGCCAACTATTCAGCGTCTAAGGGAGAATGCAACAAAGGAGTTGATAATGAACATAATTTCGCTTCAACAAAACCCAAAACTTAGAGTTGATAGAAGCAGAGTTATAGTTAATATTAATTTTCCACATACATTATTAAGACTCAATGGTACGCTTTGTCGCAGTTAAACAGGACCCACAGGTCCATTATGTACGTTCAGTGGGGAGTTATTTTACTGTGAATTGGAACGTAATTTAATTGATTCGATTGAGGTATCGAACGTTTCATATAAGCGGTAAGGAATTGAAACATTTGTCCATAAAGCCAGATGAACGCTGATTATTCAGGGCGGATTCCTTTGTCGACTGGGGGGATTCAATTGCTTTTGCTAAAGGCCAACACAAAGTATATCCTTAATTATTCATATGAGCATAGTGACAACTTTGCTTGAAACCGGTGAGAACCCATTTCAATAGAAACCATACAACAATAACTTTCACTAGCGATAAGAAAATTTAGCCCGGAAATAAAAAATGCTTTCTACCTACATACACTACCCAAATTCATACTGAGACTCATAAAACATAAGAGAACTGTAGAGACTATATACAAACGACCTAAAAAAGACACTGAACCAACTCAACAGAAACATTAAAACCTTGATTGGACAATACCGACAAGACAAATGGCTAGAAACATGTAAAGAAATACAAAAAGACAAAGGCAAAACATACTGGCGAAAAATTAAGAAACTAGCGCGATACAAAAAAACTAAAACTACTGACACAATTGACGAAAACGGAATAGAAATGCACACAGACAAAGAGAAGGCTGACGCGTTCGCCAGTCACTATCAAAGAGCCCTCAGCATATCGACAAACCCTAACTTCGACAATGACAACTGGAACTTGATCAACGACTGGTACTTGAACTATTTCAACAGCTCACCAAACTATACATACAAACTGATCACAGACACAGAGTACGATGAAGCCCTAGCGCATATCAAAAACACAGAACCGGGAAAAGATAAAATAAAGGCAAAACTCCTGAAAAGCCTAACTCAAGAAACACACAAACTGATCCTAACTGAATTGAACAACTGCATCAGAAATAACAAAATTCCAAAAACATGTAAAAACGGCTTAATAATCCCTATACCCAAAAATGGACTGGACAATACACAACCGAGCAATTACAGACCAATTACACTGCTACCAGTACTTAGCAATGTTTTTGAGTACATAATAAAGCAGCGACTGGGAAAACTGGTCGGAAAGTACATACCATCGTATCAGTTCGGATTCAAACATCAGCACTCGACTATTCACCCACTCTTCACTCTGACTAACAATATACAAACAACCCACCTAACTGACAGAAAGACAGCTTGCCTGTTTATGGACATTAACAAAGCTTTTGATAGTGTCTGGCATAGAGGCTTACTATACAAACTATACAAACTACACACACCAACATATCTACTACACACCATAAAGAACTTACTAGAAAACAGACAACTACAAGTACGAATTGACAAAACACTGTAATTTTCTTTTTCCCCTTAACAAGGGCTCCCTCAAGGATCCCCGCTCTCACCGTTTCTCTACAATATATACTGCCATGACGTATACAATT
Organism: Dendroctonus valens; assembly: GCA_024550625.1. NCBI lineage: Eukaryota > Metazoa > Arthropoda > Insecta > Coleoptera > Curculionidae > Dendroctonus > Dendroctonus valens. The sequence goes on along the minus strand of JAJTJO010000075.1, from coordinate 395,411 downwards.
ACAACTTACCAGACAAAAATCAAATCGACAGAACGGCATACATATTACAATACGCAGACGACACGGCACTTATTGTACATGACAAAACTACTGAGAGAACAGCTCAAAGACTCCAAACACTAACAAACAACACAATTACATGGTTTTATAAATGGAGACTAACACCAAACCCTTCAAATAACCAACTTCTGCTCACAAACCACAGACTCAACGCTGACTCCCCTACAATAACTGCAGCCGGCCAAACGACACAACCAAAAAACGACGTCAAATACCTTGGAACCACAACTGACCAGAAACTTAAATTTACTAAACACATACGAAACATCAGGGCAGAAACAATAAAGAGAACAAAACACTTCCGATCACTAACCTACAAAGACAGAGGACTGCCACCAAAATATATAAAGCTATTTGCTAGACTATGGACATATACTCATGACCAACGGAACAGAAAGGACAAAACGTTATATACAAACAACAGAACAAATTGCACTAAGACTAATAACACGAATAAGACACCCCCAAAACCCAGTACACAACCCCTCCACCCAACTACTATACGAACGCACAAACATGACAAAGATTTCGGAAAGACTCATACATCTACAGACAAAATGGACAAACAACCCCTACAACTGGACCATACTGAATCCCCTTTGTCTTACAAGACCAACCAGACAATCCCGCTTCCGTTTCCTTACATCAACGCTACTCGAACACTTACAAACGCAACTGACTACTGGACAATAAATCTAAGTTTGCCAGAATTAAAATTATTAAATTATTAACCTAGAATAAGATAATGTTTACCTTTATTTGTTTGTTTAAATTAAGACTGCATGTACTAAACAAGGGCAGAAAGACCGATAGGTCGATAGCCTTTTTTAGAAATAAAGATGTTTACTACTACTACCGGTGAGAACTTAGGGTTTTCAGGCTGTAATGAAAAAAATATCTTCCTGACAATACGCAAGCACGAATCGCTTGCATCCTGCGATAATGAAAGAAATTATTTTTGATAACTACCTAAAAGCCCGAAAAAAACTTGCAGGACTAAATTGAACCCTGCAGCTGATATGGTGTCGCAGTTTTTCTCTGATTTCGTTCAAATAGATGAAAAATAATGTTTGTTAAAACTGGGTGCAAAATGCAACAGAACGCATTTCCGCACCTTCACTGTGCAATAAGATAATAAGCTATATTTGCATTTCTTGGCTGGAAATTAGTTTGATAATTCGCGTTTTCAATTCCAATTCACAGTGCAAAACGATCGCATCTTCAGCTATGCAAATGTTCGAGTATTTGGATACGAATCGCGAGACGGAAAATTAAAGGATCAATTTGCAAACTGTTAACTACCGGCAATAATATTTTATCAAGCTGGAAAATAATTCGCATCTCAAACTCCCCGAGCTTGTTCAAAATAGACAAAAGGGAACAGCGGTTAACACCATCTCTGGTGCTAAATATCGAGGAAATATTAACTTAGTCTAATAATGCCGCCGCTGCTAAATTAATATAAACTGCTATTTGGCGGCAAGGAAATAAAGTTTTGTGTTTGTTGGGTAACGTTATTCCCTGCCGGGTTTTGTTAGCATTTCCCATTCTTCATTGTCTAAACATGCTTACGAATAATAGGGCATGCTGGAGGAACTTCGGAAAAATGGCTTCTTAGTTAGCGTACTGATAAATAAATTAGCGGAAGTGGATTAAAGTGTCAGTACGCCGGAAAAAGAACCAAAAATTCTGCATGAAAAATTGCACTTTGGTTGCAGCCAGGCGGCTAAGGCTTTGCCAAGAAATAACAACAGAGTTTCTGGAGAATTTCGTCAAAATAATTGTTCCTACTACAACAACTGCGCTTTATCAATATTCGAACAAAACCAATAACCATAAAAAGACCTTATTAGAGACAAATTTTTTAGCAGTTAGTTTTACATTTTCTAAACTACCAAACTTCCCGTTCACGTTTAAAATTTAACAAACTTTCAATTATCATTTAAAAGCACTGCCTGTTCTTCCACTGGTACAAATTCTTCTTTAAAAGTTTCCGAAAGTTTGCTTGATTTTTATGTAAAAGGGCAATCGGAAAACTCCAGCCTCGAGATAAAAATTAATGGAACTAGTTTCATTGGAATTTATCTCATATTTTTTGCGCAAAACTTTAGACTTTGTTAAAAATGAATGTTTTCAAGCCTTTTTAAATAGTTGACTCAACATTGTTTTAAAGAATTTCATTTAATTACAGTTAGTATAGTCAGTGTGATAAGTTTCCTTAGAGCCAGAATAAATTTGAAAATTTTTATTTTCTGTAAATAAATAATGGAAAATTCTCAGATATCTCCCTTTTATGCAGCAAGAATGTTTTTTGTATATTTAGCTTGCAAACTTATTAAAATATGCCAATGTTTGAAAAACACCTTACCTGATTTTTTAATTAATATTAAAAAACTATTTTTTCCCAATTTTAAGTCCCCATAAAACTGATTTTTGTATGCAAAACTTCATTTTATTTATTTTCAAATTATGTCAGTAGTATATTTTTAAGATATAATGTGAATTTATATAGGAAATCAGCTCATTTGAGGTGTTTAGTAAGTAACTTACCGACTGGCATGTATATATTGTTACAGCTTCCTATGCGACTTACCTGTAACAAAAAAAATAAGTTTTAATATTGACATACATACATACATTCTTGCAGTTAGAAATATGAAAAACCCGAAAGATAGTTAACTTCATGTAGGGGACACTTCAATAATATTCTTGCAGTTAGAAATGTGAAAAACCCGAAAGATGTTAAACGGTCCGACAGTGGTTAAACGAGAGATTCCCGAATAGATGGATTGGCAGAAGGGGACCAATTGAATGGCCTCCAAGATCACCTGATTTAGCACCCTTAGATTTTTTCTTTGGGGCATCTAAAGTCCATTGTTTATAAGACACAACCTGATGATATTGATGATCTTAAAAGGCGAATTGCTGCAGAATGCCGGTCAATTCCCGCTGAAGTTTTCCGAAATGTTAAGGAGGAGTTTGAAAACAGACTTTATTATTGTTTACAGGAAAATTTCTCTTCCGCAAATCAAAAGTTATTTTTGTCGAAGTAAAATAACCAATAAATGAGACATCAATTTCTGTTATTCAACGATTTTAACGGTGTCACCTACTCTTCTAATCATTTGTACTGCAAGGAGAGCCAATGCAATAGTTTTTGTGTAAACACTAACCTGGACACCGCAATGCGGGAAAGTTTAATTGTTTCTGCAACTTTCAAATGCGATTACTCGGTAACCTCTGGACAAAAGGCAACAAAGTAGGATACCACTGAATAGAGAATTGAAGGCCCTTTAGAACTATGTGCCACTTTACCCCCATTCCCATTTAAGATGCTAAGGGTGACATATTCCTAGGGGGTTGAAACAAGAAGACTAAAATATTTGTGACGACGTTTGGACGTGTCTTTCGGATTTCTCTTGTTTCTAACTGCAAGAAAGATATTAAGGGTGGGAAGTTTTCAAATTGACACCCCTTATACTTCAAGCTTAAGCATTTTTGAGCCTCAATATTCACAAAACAGCAACTATCGTTTTTCTCACCAACATCAAAGCGGTTTATATAAAAATGAAAAGTGTTCTAAAATTGCTTGATACGTTAGAAAAATATCTTGAACTGCCCTAATGATGTTTTAAATGTAAATGAGAATGGTGTTTAGTTAATCAACACTAAATTCACACAAAGCAAAATTTCCCCAATTGGAAAGAGAGCTAATTTTGTTAGCGTGATGTTGGCAATCGGTAGTGTTTAACGTTTGATCCCAAAAGCACTCAGACAACGACAATACAATCCCCCAAGTTGGTGCAAGCTCAATTGGGTATGTCACACGTTTATCCGAATAGAAATGAGTATTAAGCAACATTTGTTCGTCTAGAGCTGATAAATTATTCGGCAGGCTCATGCGCAACGAACAATTCAATAATAATTAGTTTTCCGGCAAAGCGAACGAAACTTTGCTCTATGCTTACTGACGTATTTCTGCAGTTGCTAAATTAACAACAGTGAACTCGATCACAAATACTCTAGGTACAGAGGAGTGAGAATATTAGAAATATTGTACGTTTCCAAATATAGTTTGGAAATTTTCGTTGATCCTCCTAGAGTCAAAATAAAGATGCAAATGTATTTATTATTTATTTGGAACCTGTATGAGCCTGATGTTTATCAGCATAGATAGAATCCAGAACTTTTTCTCAATTCTTTCAGAGCTCTCATCTTCATCAAAGTCTCAACAGAATCTTCTGTTCTTCTGTAACTGATGGTTCATTCAAGGGCTGGATGAACACACATTTCCTCATTCAAGGGAACAACTGAAATGACTCTAATTCGGAACCGTAATAATCCCTTGGTACTTGTTCGCTAACAGATGTCTAATTTTATTCACAATTCCTAGTTCGGGCGGAGACCTTAATCGGAAATGTACCGAGCCTTGTCTCTAAACTTACCTGTGTAATTATAGAGTTTGAAATCGTCCTTTGTCACCGCTATAGCTTTGTCTGACAAGAATCTCGCCCTGAATATTCAAAGTAGGGCAGTCCTAACGTTTTGGGTACAAATCAGTTACCAAACTACGGGCATAATTCGCAACCCTGTCAAATTGTCGGCAAAGACGCACTATGACAAGGGTTTTCTGATTGATTTTTCGCTTTATTTGCGATGGAACTATCAGCAACTATTAGCAAAGTCGAGCCTCGTCAATTCCCAATGTCTTTAGCGGAAAATTCCAAACTTTGTTAAGGGAAATTGCAATACTTCACTCTACTATATTCGCATCATTATGCAGTATTATATCTAAACCTAGTTCGTTTTCCAATTTCTATTTCCCTTCGATCCGGCATGTGTGTAGATCAAAGGGACCGGACTGAATTGGAAAACATGCATTTACATTCCGATGCAAAGTAATATTGCAAAACATCCACTGTCCATATCAAAGCTGCTTTCCTTGGTGTTCATCATATGAATATAGAGGAAGGAACGTTGTTAGAGTCCAGCCCGTTTTGTCATATTGGAAAATCCGGGCTTTACCGGGCATGTTTCATACGGTCTGAAACCTATGCGATCTAAAGATTGCAGGATTTTCAATCGAGGACATCTAAGTCTTTAAATAAATGGCAATATTTCATTAAATTGTACTGAGCATGATTGGCTAATTCCATTCGGAATTGATGACAGAAATTATTTCAGGATTACCTGAGAGCTTAATATGGTCTAACAAGGAAACCATAAATTTCGCTTTATGTTTGCATTTTGCAACGAATTCCGTGCCTCATCGTAGTTAGGTTCAGGTTTATCGCTGATTGGACGATTAGTTAGGTATTATTTGTCCGAAACTCGGGCATCGATCATTAGAGTTATTAAGTAATTAGGACAGGCTGAAGGCGATTAAACAACTGTCAAGTTTTATAAGCCAGAAGTAGATAACATATTCCTGCGATGACCAGCATAATTATATCACGCAAACTATAAAAAGTTGAAAAAGAACGTCCGAAAACTAAAACAAACTAATTATGGCGTTACATCAATATCCCATTTGTTCCCACTTCAACCTACAATCAAATTAGCTCCTATATTATTAACTCTCTATAATACAGGCAAATCATTTCACCTAATTAATTTCCGAATACTCTTTTGTGGATTTGATAATTACTTTATGAATAGATTATGAAGCGCTTGTATTAGTTTCGAATTTCGCAGTAATTTTCTATAATTATCTCCACGTAATTTTGCATAATTGGAAATTTTTCGCGGTTAAGCGAGAAGCCCGTTTTATTGGAAATTGCTCTATTAGTTCAACATATTGTGCAAATAAATAGTTAATGACGGAAAGGCAACAGTGACCATGCTGAAAATGTTGCTCGAATTTATGCATTTGAAACGCTATAAGGTAGAGAAGGTTTTTATTTCGAAAATTTGCCTCACAAAGGGTGAATACGCAATACCCAAAACGCACAGAATCGGAAACTTACCAGTATATGAATATATTTATAGTTTTTCCTATACGAATTTCAAAGGCGAACTTGGAAGGTTAATATCGATTTGTGATTTGCACTAAACGTTAGAAGATACAAGGGCTGCTCGGGTGCTCAAAATATTTCCAGATTTTTCTACTGGCAGAAGCAGAACTAGATACTACAGATAGATAGAAAAAAACACCAAATGACTCGGATACATTCAAGACAGCGCGATTAAAAAGCTACAACCGTACAAAAGACAACCATAACAATTATTCATGCTTTGCATTTAGATTTATTCATTTGAGAGTCTGTTCGCGGAGTTGGATTTTCCACCAGCGCCAGTCTCACGAAATAATATATACTCGTGCACCTTTAACTGTTTTGCAAGAAGAATAAAGGCCATTAACTTGCTTTTAATAGTGTCTTATCTCAGTAATTTCGATAAAAGTAATTAAAAGCTGAACTGACACAAATCGATGTTTGCAACTCTTCAGGGTGACACAAAAGTTCAGAGACAAATTTCGTAAAATTAAATTTCAATGGTGATTTGTGACGACCCCGGAGAACCTAAACAAGCTGAGGGGGTGTCGAATTCGCCGGAATCCTGGAAATTTCATACGAAAATTGGTCAGCGAGGTGGGTATTAACAGAGAGGCGGTCGGAAAAACGGTCAGGAAAGGCCTAAAGCTTCGTAGCTACAAGCTCGGAAGAGGTCATTACTTGGATGACCGAATGAAGCAAGTACGACTGGAGAATGCGCAGCGACTCCTCGAAAAAAGTCTTTTGGGTCAATTTTGTTCACCGACGAAAAAGTGTTCACGATTGAGCGCCTCGCCAATCGCCAGAATGACCGTCAACTTCTACGGAACTCACTTCGTATTGTTCAGAACTTTCTGCTCTTTCAGACTAACAATGAATTTTAAGAAAAAACCCGAGTTCAGCGACGCCGCTTTCCGAAATCCGTCATGGTGTGGGCGGGAATTTCGAAAAACGGAAAGACGCCGCTGGTGTTCGTCGACCACGGTGTCAAGATCAACGTCAAGTCTACCAAGAACGCATTTTGAAGGATGTCCTGATCCCCTGGAGCCGACCACACTTCAAAAATCGGCGCAGGACGCTTCAACAGGATTGGTAGCCGGCTCATTATGCGAGGTCGACCATGGATTTTAGAACACCACCAAATCGCCCTTTCGGATAAGACTTTGTGGCCGTCCAACTCGCCCGACCTGAATCCGATGGACTTCGCAATTTGGTCGATCCTGGAGCAAAAGGCCTGCGCTACAAACCACAACACCGTCGAGTCCCTGAAGCGTTCTCTCCAAAAGGCGTGGGCGAAATCTCAGAAAAAACACCTGCGACCATCGTCAAAAGTTTCCGCAAGCGTCTGCAGGCCTGTGTGTCGGCTGAAGATGGCCATTTCGAATAGTTCTTTATGTATTTTGTAGAGAATTTTGTTGGCTTTCGAATGTGTTTAATTGTGTTGAATTTTAATGTTTAATAAAAAAGTTATGAATAAAACAAGTTGTCTCCGAACTTTTGTGTTTGAACGCTGTGCTTATTTCGGGTTATTAGGTCCGAAACGTTTTGCTAGCACACCTGGATGTCACCATCAGAAGTGCGTTCGCTTCGAATGCGACACACCCTTACTCACACACAACCACCTTTCACCCTTTCTAATTGAACTGAGACAGTGATAATTATTCAGTTGAATGTTAAGCAACAAAGAGATGAAACAAACTGAAGTAGAAGCGTTCGCATAGAACAGTTTAATTGCTAAACTAGATTGCTGAGCAATCTGTGAAACATGATGGCGACTATTTGTTTGACCTTCCGCAAAAAGAGAAAACAATTTGCTGAAATTTAATCAAGACAAGCCTTCAATTTATAACCCGGTGTGTCTTACGGGACATTTATTATTGTCACACAAACAATGGCGCGGCTGGTGCGACGATTTCTCAAAACCACGCATTGCATTAAGGCGCGATCCCCCTGGACCCATGTTTCGGATTCTATTGGGGTTAAAGAGCATTTCGAGAGCTGTTCGTTGTGTTTAATAATAATGATTGTCGGCTTGAGAAAACAGACACCTTGTTCCAATTTTTCCGCACCTTTCATTCTCACGCCATTAAAAATCATTAGAAACAAAAACTAGAATATGTTTAAACACACATTAGGGCCGTTGAATTATCAAACAAATGTTCAAATGTCATCAAAACATTTAATAAAATTCACCCCTTTTTTCGTCTTGAGCCTTAACAAAGGAAATTAATACAGTCGTGTTTATTCGTCGTATTATTAAAACCGTTGTTATAAAAAGCGACGCCTCACAGACGAAACGCTAAATAAAAAGCGGATGTTGACACAAATTCGTATTTTTCTTGTTGTTTTCCTTTATTTTCCACGAAATTTCCATTGAAAATGATGCCGTTAAATTAATGCAAATTACGGTGCGGTCGAAAAATATGCAGCCAGAATGAACGCCCTAAGTTATATCCAACTGTTGGATTATTTAATTAAATATTTTACTGTTCATTAATAACGTGAAGGTAAATGGTTGACTTTTTCGCATTGTTCTCTGTTTAGACTTATCAAAAGGAAGCAGCTGCAAGAATCTCATTTCTGTTTGCTATTCTTAGTGGGATTTTTCCTTTTTTCAAGGAAATTAGCAATTTTCATGGAGATAATTATATTAACTTAAATGGCGAAGATATTTGGGTCGCCATCGAGATGATCAGATGGCTTCCATAAAATGTTTCACACGGTATATTGAAGAAAACCTACCATAAGTGCACATATAAATGCGCCCTTGTCGTATTTCTCTCCATTAAACAAAGGGTCGAAATCAGCTTGAACGACCCTTAAGCATAAACAGTGCTTAGCCGCCCTAAATACCTATTGGGGACGCTTATAAGGCCTACGTTTCCATCCAAGAATATCAGGATTATCCATAACTGTCCATTTCGACGGGACTCAGTATAAAATACGTACAAAGCCGGACGCTGGATAAAACCGGACAAACTAATAAAGCTAACGATATGAAACGCGTTTCAGGCCACTTATTAAGTTAATATGCCATTAGGAAAGTGGGAATTCGTATTTTGGGAGGCAGAATGTTGCGGATATGGCCGGCCTGGAGAGGTATTATATGGTTCGAAGTGCTTCAGTTGTTCAAAGTTTCAATGCATATGTTGAGTATTAATTTTCCGGGGATATTGCGACGAACTTATTTGTTAGACTATGAGGGCTTTCACGGCCGGTCAAATCACATATAGAAATGTTTTTCGGGCTTTGAAGCCGTGGTCCATGGGGATTTCTTCCTGACGTTTCGTCCACAAGTCAGTCACAGTCTCAGTCTTAGTCGGAAAGCACGGGAGATCACTTCGCCCACTGCCTCATCGCCTTTGATAATGTCCACCGCAGTTGTGGACGAAACGTCAGGAAGAAATTCCCATGGACCACGGCTTCAAAGCCCGAAAAACATTTCTATATGTGAACTTATTTGTTATTCGCTCGTACATATGTGGGCTAATATTCTATGTAATTTTCAAATAAAAAAAGGGTTTCCCCATTTGAAATTCACCAAGGAAAAGCATATTTTGTATGTTACTTGTGTGTTTTCGCAGATTGTGTCCTTTAAACACGCGGTTAAAGTCATCGGATTTAAATATTTCGTCTCCGTCTGCATTTACGTAAATGAGTTTCTTCCAAATGGTGCCGAAACTCTAATCAGAAAAATTCCAATGCGCTTGGCAAATAATTTATTTCCCCCATCAATTCGGTTTCAAACCGAACTCATAAACCACCCCACTCACTCAAAACAATAAAACTTCCGAACCGAGTTTAGCCGCTTTATACTTTTTTAAGTTCCTTTGAAATAGCAAAAGTTCTAAACAAAAATGCCTTTGCGACTTCCTGAATTCAATCATTTTCTGCACTAGGCCTCCGAAGGCAAAAAGGCATATTTCGTCGAGAGGTAAGCCGTGTAAAAAGTTCCTTGCGGCTGTAAATTTATAAAAGTAAGTAGCGAGTTGAATACTGTTGTCAAGAACAGGAAAGTTCGAGTCAGGTAAAGTGAAAATACTTCACGTACTTGACGGGTCTAGAATACAAGTCTTTCTTTTATCATAATTTGTAGATTTGATTCTGGAAATGTTCGTGCCAGGTGAAATGGCTTCTATTGTGCAGCTTGAGTATTGTTTAAACTGTATAAAGGGTAAGAGGAATCACGAAACTTCGCAATGCTTCGATTGTAAAATATACACTCATTCGGTTTGCTTTAAATATGCGATGAATGCCACTTGAAACCACTCTTTGCAAGCGTCCTAAATAATACGAAAATTGCACATTTTTATTGTGTTAAATGCATTTGTAAAACAAGCCAACCAGACGATTACTGCAGGTTGTCCTGTCCTGAGCCATTACAATAAACGGCTTGTCAAGCTTGAACAGGTCATTTCCTGTCCAAGACTGATAAACGTATAGAATGCTAATAAATTAAGTCGCCAAAGCATTCGAAACCACAATCGTTAAAGCGAATCCAACTTTCAAGCCCATTACAAGTGATACTTACGTTTATGGCGGTTTTTATTTTGCAAAACGTGCAAAAAACGCTAACAATGTAAACAATGGCAAAAAGGAAAACAGGGAGCAAGCCTTAATGGTTTTTGGCACACTCAGCCAGTGTTTTTAATGCGCTACTTATCAACGGCTTTAATGTCCTGTTTAGAAAATAAATGTGCGCAGATTGATGCCCTTTGGGCTTATTGGGGTAGAAAAACAGGCTGGTTTAAAGATATGGGTGCTAAAATCTAACCTTTTACGGATCAGTAAAACAGTGTCTTTCCATTTAGTACTTTTTTCGCTAATATAAAAAATCACCGAACTAAATACCAGGCACTGGATCTGGGAAGTTACTCAAAATATCAAATTTTCAGCATCACTTCTTCGAGTCTTCGAGCAAATATGTCCCCAAACGAATGCAAATATATCATCACTTTATCCAAATGATGCGAGACAGGGCACTTTACCTAAAACGGTTTTTAAAACCTAAACTGTCTGGGTCTCCTCTTTCATCCTTTTAGCGAGAAACACTGCACCATCAAGTAGTATGGTTTAGTGCATAATGTTTAATATATGTATACCGTTGACATAAAGGCACTATGACGGTTTTTAGTTTCGTTTAAGTTTATTTTTACGGTGAAGTTTGCCAAAAGAATGCAAGATAAAAGAGTCTGGAAATAAGAGAGTTTTGGCCTTTAGCAGAATAATTCACGTCGGCTCAAGCACGCCTAAAGAACTGTATTTTTGCAAGAACAATACGAGTTCAAGTAATCCTCTGAAGTGAACTGTGCTTATTAGGTGCGCAACATTATTTGCCTACGCAAGTTGGAAAAGAACGCAACCCATCAAGTTCTTGGAAAGTAAGGAATTTCAGCAGGATTTCAAAGCATATTTTAAAGAATGTTCTGACCCAGAAACATATAACTTGAGAGCACACACACCTCATCTTCCTAAGGAAATTCAAAGTTGCATTATTCGCAAGACCTTCGCATATTGAAAAATTTGTATAGTTCCAAGACTTGCTGCTGGAAAAAATGCATTGATCAAAGAAAAAAACAGTGAACATTCAAACGCATCTCATCTCATCAGTATCGAACAAACATCGAAGCCATTATCAATATCTGCATTGGAAATAGCTGGCGAATCGGCACTTCCCATTTCATTCCAATTTTCATAAATTAAAAATCGTCAGGCTTGGTAGTCTTTCAGGCCGGCCCAGTTTGATTTATGACATCGTTTGCAAATTTGCTTATATAAAATTTAGAGTTCCACGGGATTTATCAAATTAGTGTGCAAAAGCACTCTGCTTTGCTGCGCTGACTATTTCATGCCATCGGTATTGAAAAATAAAAGGAAATTGAAGTATTTTCAAAATGCCTTTAGAAAGCGTTAAACTCACGAACGTATTATTATTACTGTTACCGTTGTCATAAAGTAGCTGAATAGGTAAACGAGAATAAATTAGAGATGAAGCACCTAATAGCAAGTGCTGCAAACGTGATGAATAAAACGCTCATTTGAAATGCTGCGCGTAATTCCAGGATATGGCTGAGGAATATTTAATTTCGCAAAATAAAGAAACATTCTGGCCACAGCGTAATGCAAGACTAAGTAGTTTAGCCGCCGAAAAAGTCATAAAATTAAAAACTTCTTAGCCAAGTTAAACACTTGAAATTTATTGCGCGGAACTGCCGCTGGTTTTTAGCAATTGGGTGGCCATAAATTGTTTAATTTTAAGCTAGATAAACATCCATCAACTGTTCTAGCTGGATGAATCTAATGACAGACCGAATATTTCTGTAACTCTCAACAAACTTCCCTCAGAAGAAAGTTGGCCATTCTATCTAGAACAAGTAGACCGTTTATTATTTCATTGTCTCGACTCCCTAAATCCTTCCTGAAAAGTTGCACATTGTCGTTAAATTGCTTAATTTAATTACAGCCGAAACTTCCGAAGCAGAAAGTCGGGAAAAAGTATGATTTATTTTGAGCCAGGGCTATCGCGAAATAAAGGGAGGGTATTAAAAGTTAGGCAACGGTAAGAAGTTAAAAATTCTGCGAAGGAAGTTTGTCTTGCTTGAAGAAACTCCATAATATGTTTAGAAATATGAAAGAAAAATAACGGTCCCTATAGGCTATGGCAACTTATCTTTTGGAAGTTTTGTATACCTTGTTATTTTCCTTTTATCCGTGGGTATAAGTTGACCTTTCCCTCGTACCCGCAAGTTTTCGAAAACCGTTTTTAAACAACCTTTAGACTTTGGAATGTAAGTTCCAAAAGCGGGGGCACAGTATTGGCAAAAATTATGCCCCCAAACATAAACGAAATATAATTATTTGGGAAGATGTTAAGTTAGCATGATTAGTCAGTTTGGACCTGTTGCAGAATCGATCAATCACACCCCAACTTGGAAGCTTGTAACACACAGCTGTAGATGACAAAAACTCTAAAAAGGGCGCTTAGTTTAGACAAAAAATAGCCGAAAAGGAGTCACATTCCTTAATAATCGTCTTAATGCTTCTGTGTTTTTCGGCGATAAAATTTTAATCAACATTCACCTAAACATATTAACGGAATCCGCAGAACAATATCGCCAGATTTTATCAGGTATTTCGACCGTTTAAAACTAGATTAAACCCGAGCTATTTGCCAACTGCACCCGCTAAATCATGGCCGGAAAGTACCAAAAGCTTTTATTAAAAGCCATATCCAGGCCGAGGTATGTGAGGCGAGGTATCCGCTCAAAATTGAGGTAGCGTTTATCCTTTTGCGTAATTTATATTAGAAAATCAGCAGGTTATCGCTTAATATATTTTCGTATTATGTTTGAGAATATGCTTTTGAGGTAGACCAGATTAAATTGTTTCATGTTTCAGTATGTAAATTATATGCCTTGTCGTGCATAAAGCTGTGAGCTGAACTTTTTGACAGTAATTTTGCCAATAAACCGGAATGATCCTATTAAAAGGAAAGGCTTATATTTAATATGAAGAACGAATTTTATTTAAAACCCTTGTTTAGAGAGCTGCATAAGAGGCAAAAGCGTGTTTTTCAAATACATTTCTTCGTCCATATTCTTTCATAGCTGCTGTCGCATCCTTCGTAGTAGATCTTGTAAATTTGATCACACAATCTCTATTTATGTGCAACTACATCTTGCTAGGCAAACTAAATTAATTGGCAGATTCGATAGTTTGCGCTGTAAATGGTGTATAAGGCAAACTTTCGCAGCTACACTTGCGAACAAAAACTTAACCGAACTTGTTCGGTGCATCCATAATAAACCGAACTTATCGAATATCCTTACTAATTCAGCATCACATATTTGAATTAGCGAATATTCTCGAAATGGAGTCTATAAAGTTCACGAACTCCTATTTCATGGCTGTCGTTCAAATTATAATCTACACGGATAATTTAATTTTAATGTTCAGAGGTAGTTACGGTTCAACTTTCCAAATTATGATATAAGAGTTAAATTAAATAAGTTTGCCCCAACAAATATTCTGGTTTAGTGAATATCGCGCATTTTAAATTGATGCTGCATTTTCACTCAATTTGCGCAATGGATTTTTTGCTCATTAAATTATTATTTATTTTCTTTAGTCATTGGGGGCTTATTCATTGGAACTTAAAGAAACTCCTCTACATCAAAAGCAAATTTGATCTAGTAGAAACTAAAACCAAGAGAAAAGAGAGAATATCCAAATTGAAGTGGCTAAAATCAAGTCTTTACTTTAAAAAAAATCGATGAGAAAATCCTCTAAATCTCCAAAACAAAGATCGGTTGTTTTAACTCGGCCTTCGTTTTAATTCACTTAAATCGAAAGCTCGTTTTGAAATCCGGTATTCTCGTGGCGCCCTAAGCTATCGTGTGTGGGACTTCGCATTCAAATGGCGAATATTAACATCGAATTTAGATTGGAACAGGTTTTTGGATTGTCAGTGTCAGGGTGTCGGAAATAATACGGAAATTCGATTTAGAAAATTGAAAATCGTCCATTTCCCGCTCCGTTTTATGATTTAATTCCCATCGCCCAACATTTAATCAGAAATAATGTGAATGAAACATACGGATTGGAACGTAATGCAGCCCCATAAAGCCGTCCGATTTTCCGTAGGCAACTAACCAGAAAAACTTAATATCAATAATTAATGCAATTTAGTAAAGTATCCAAAACTCCAATCTGAAACTTCCCAACTATTAGGCGTTTACGAAACTGAAGGAAGCCGGGCCTACTCCTATCTGCGAATCTGTGTAATTGCAGCTTCCCTATTTGTTTAATTTGGATTTTAATTAAATTGCTCCTAACGCGAATGCCTAATTTACTTCGGAAAATAGACAGACTTGAACTACTTTAAGTTAATGCTGAGGAAAGATTGGGAATTTATCTGGAAGAGTCGTTTTCATTTAGTTGTAACTTTGAACAGTTGTCTGGGTGGAAAAGATATCGCTTCTCCAAGGGCGTAGGTGGTAGATATTTTATGAAAAATTCAATGCTTTTTATTTTATAACTAGTTGGTCGGAGAATTCATGAATAGTGATTGTTTCCATTCAATGAGCCGCATTTTAAAAGTGCGTGTACTAATTTCGTTTTGTATACCAGCTGTTTGATTCAGCAGTATTTGCAAAATACGTCCGATGGTCGGCTTTCGATCGTAAAGGCACAAATTATATGCCGCATCGGCGCTTTTTAAAGCGTGATTTTTACATTGCAAATCCGTAGCGTAACGCTTTGATGTCGAAAAGCCCAGATTCGGTCTGTTTGCATTGATTTCGATCAAAGTTGACCTTTTTGCGATTCCACTTAACTTCATGAGTGTATGCTGCTGCAGTACTTTCGAATATTCTCTTAACTAAAACTGGTTTAATTATTTCAAAATTGATTTATCACTTATAAATTTAAATTAAAACAAAGCAGAATTCCTACAGAGTCTAGACTCAAAAGCATTAATTGATTGAGTTAATAAAACAAAATTTAAACTGGATGGAAGTTGTTGCTTACCGCCACTTTTCTTGCAAGCTAGAATCAACAACTACCAATCATACAACCAAGAATTATGCATGAAATACATTTCAAGTTTCAACACAAGTAATGCAGGCATTCTATTGAATTTAAATACTTTAATAAACCATAATATATTTTTGCGAATTCATTATTCATTGTACAAACACTCAAAATAACGATCTAAAAAAGACACTGAACCAACTCAACAGAAACATTAAAACCTTGATTGGACAATACCGACACGACAAATGGCTAGAAACATGTAAAGAAATACAAAAAGACAAAGGCAAAACATACTAGCGAAAAATTAAGAAACTAGCGCAATACAAAAAAACTAACACTACTGACACAATTGACGAAAACGGAATAGAACGGTACACAGACAAAGAGAAAGCTGACGAGTTCGCCAGACACTATCAAAGGGCCTTCAGCATATCGACAAACCCTAACTTCGACAATGACAACTGGAACTTCATCAACTACTGCTACTTGAACTATTTCAACAGCTCACCAAACTATACATACAAACTGATCACAGACACAGAATACGATGAAGCCCTAGCGCATATCAAAAACACAGCACCGGGAAAAGATAAAATAAAGGCAAAACTCCTGAAAAGCCTAACTCAAGAAACACACAAACTGATCCTAACTGAATTGAACAACTGCATCAGAAATAACAAAATTCCAAAAACATGGAAAAACGGCTTAATAATCCCTACACCCAAAAATGGACTGGACAATACACAACCGAGCAATTACAGACCAATTACATTGCTACCAGTACTTAGCAAGGTTTTTGAGTACATAATAGGGCAGCGACTGGGAAAACTGGTCGGAAAGTACATACCATCGTATCAGTTCGGATTCAAACATCAGCACTCGACTATTCACCCACTCTTCACTCTGACTAACAATATACAAACAACCCACCTAACTGACAGAAAGACAGCTTGCCTGTTTATGGACATTAACAAAGCTTTTGATAGTGTCTGGCATAGAGGCTTACTATACAAACTATACAAACTACACACACCAACATATCTACTACACACCATAAAGAACTTACTAGAAAACAGACAACTACAAGTACGAATTGACAAAACACTGTCATTTTCTTTTTCCCCTGAACAAGGGCTCCCTCAAGGATCCCCGCTCTCACCGTTTCTCTACAATATATACTGCCATGACATATACAATTACAACTTACCAGACAAAAATCAAATCGACAGATCGGCATACATATTACAATACGCAGACGACACGGCACTTATTGTACATGACAAAACTACTGAGAGAGCAGCTCAAAGACTCCAAACAGTAACAAACAACACAATGACATGGTTTTATAAATGGAGACTAACACCAAACGCGTCAAAAAACCAACTTCTGCTCACAAACCACAGATTCAACGCTGACTCCCCTACAATAACTGCAGACGACCAAACGACACAACCAAAAAACGACGTAAAATACCTTGGAATCACAATTGACCACAAACTTAAATTCACTAAACACATACGAAACATCAGGGCAGAAACAATAAAGAGAACAAAACACTTCCGATCACTAACCTACAAAGACAGAGGAATTAGCACAAACACCGCCACCAAAATATATAAAGCTATTTGTAGACCCTTGCTAGACTATGGACATATACTCATGACCAACGGAACAGAAAGGACAAAACGTTATGTACAAACAACAGAACAAATTGCTCTAAGACTAATAATACGAATAGACACCCAAAACCCACTACATTCCACATCCACCCAACTACTATACGAACGCACAAACATGACAAAGATTTCGGAAAGACTCATACATCTACAGACAAAATGGACAAACAACCCCTACAACTGAACCATACTGAATCCCCTTTGTCTTACAAGACCAACCAGACAATCCCACTTCCGTTTCCCTACATCAACGCCTCGAACACTTACAAACGCAACTGACTACTGGACAATAAAATAATTTTTTCGTGTCATTAGAATTGGAAAGTTTATTTAATCAGATTATTAACCTAGAATAAGAGAATTTTCATCTTTGTTTTTTATTTAGATTAAGACTACATGTATTAAACAAGGGCACAAAGACCGATAGGTCGATAGCCTTTTTTTAGAAATAAAGATGTTTACTACTACTAATGCAGGCATTCTATTGAATTTAAATACTTTAATAAACCATAATATATTTTTGCGAATTCATTATTTATAATCCAATCGCTGGTCGAATCGGCTCGAAATTTGACCTCCATTCCAAATCTCCATTATTTAATGAAAACTGTGTGACACTGTGAAACTAAAATTACATTTTACCGGAATAAATGCCGGCTCTTACGACTTGAAATATTCAACCTGTCAACAACATTTCCATGCATCGATTTTGAATAAACATTAAAGTGTAAGGCCTTAATTTTTAATGGATGCCATTGATTTGCCTAATTTTCCAGGCTGCTTTATTTCTCGAATACAAGCCCTAAGTGAAGGGTATCGAACGCGACCAATAGGGACTATCCGAAATTGCGGAAGTCGTAATTTATTTCATTTCAAAACTAGTCACACGTCCGTGTGCTGAATCCATTCCGAGCAAACCATTCCGACAGAAACAAAATACAAAGATTGCAGAGTCTGTCCACTGTTAAATCCCAAAACAATTTCTCGCTAGGATAGACGCAAATATGCGTTGTTTGTTCGGCTGAATTTCAGACAAAATAGGGGAAATGTAACCATGGACTATACAATTCCTACTATGTAGAACTTGAAGGAAATAAGCTTGATTGAGGACGACAACCTGAAGTTTTGTTATCTGGATTTGTGGGGGTTTCATATCAATGAAATACTAAGATCTGTATAACATTTTTACTTACTATGTTGAAGGAAAATTCAAATATCTTTTACAATAAGCAAAAATCTGCTTTTCCAAAGTTAAATGTATGAATTCCAATTTTCCATAAAATCACTTATTTGGCCCATAATTAATGACCTTCTATCTACCTTAACTGGACGGAATAATGATCGTAATAGGTCAGAGCGAGTAATTTGACCCAAATATTAATCATCGCGATATTGCAAAGATTTCTCTAGGGAGAATTGCGGGCAGCGGCTGGGAAAACCCTTAAATGGGGCAAAAATCTTGGGCATAAATCCCAAAATAATTATTTGTTCTTTGCGCGACCATTTTGGCGACACGGCTAAACGATGTGGTTTGCGGCAACGAGGGATTTTTGGGTTAAATTTAAATAAGCCGCATTAAGTTCACCTTTTTCACAGATTGTGGCTGCGAAAAGGTAAGTTTTCCATCGTACCGTAAAGTAAGTGCATCTGGTAAACTGAATTTTCAAACGAAATTTTCAGCACCTTAAATAACAATTAGAATTAGTTACATCAGTTAATCAGTTAAATATTTTAGCCCTGACAGTATTTATCGTGTTTTCAAGTGAATGATGGAAAAAACGAAGCAGAAAAAACTGAATATGAGAGTGAAAATAAACGTGGAACTATTTATATAAGTAACAAAAAAGCCGGTCTTGAATGCCACGCTTTTGTCTCTGAACAAAAACTTTCATTTTCGAAGCTGTCACGAGAATAAAGGACATCTGTCTAGATGTATTTCTAATAAAAATATAATAACATTCCTATAAGAATAAGAAAAATCCAAAGAAAGATATAATAAAATAGAATCGCTTTTGAAAAGCTGCATTTTCATTTCGAGAGTATCCAGATCGGATTTAGCCAGCGAGTTTGCAAATATATTTCATTGCCGTTTATTTGCTAATAATTTGTAAATCTGCTCGATTTTGCATGCACTCTCAAACTACAAGGCAGGATTAATTCTTAATTAAGATAAGAGATCCCCGTGATCATTGCTGAGTAAAAAACATATAATAGCAGGGTGCTATCCATATTAAACCGCGGGTGACCGTAATACCGGGATAATAAAGATAAGCGCAGTAATATAGTGTAAGGATATTCTCTATAAGTAAGGGTGGAGCCTGATGTTTTATTTTCATTATCTTTAAACCGCTTCTGCAGTGTATCATCGAATCTAGCCTATTAAGGGGGCACGTCCATGCCCTAAAGGGCGGTCAAACTGGAGCAGATTATCTTGAGAGGTGTATTTATTATTTGCAAATAGTCTGCAATAGTTTCCTTATTTAATAGTATCTTGTTTTGAATTAGGCCCAGGAAATTTGGGGAAATTTCACGCTCCAACTGCAACATATATGAGTGCTGAGTAAGTAACTTGATAACGAAGCTTACCAGCTATAATTCCGTTTGTTATAAATAAGCATTTCAGGCTTCCTGGCATTATTCTCACTTCCACACGCCACCGACACTGGATTTGCGGTTTTCCATTATTTATGAACAACAATATCAGATATTCTCTTACCTTGGAGTAGGAATATCTGATCATACAGTGCTATGAGCACGGTGCGGTCTGTTTTGAGACAGTGCCGCTCTAATATTTAAGCCATTGGAAGCATAACAGTCGGAAGAGCTTATAAAACTTTGATACAATCTGGTTGATGGAAATTTATGACAGCACAGGTCAATGCAACTTTGCCTGCAGTGGCATTTTTCCTGTTTGTTTACGGGCCCTTTGAAGTTCAGACGTTCAGATAAAATCACTTTAAACGTAAAAATATAAAAGAAAGAATCGTTGGCATAATATCATTTACATTTTAAATCCTATTTCGGTCGTGACTGCAGCCCAGTTTATTCCAATCTAGACTAAACGAGGTAAATTGTACCCACCAGCAAGAAAACTTATTAAGATAAAGAAGTTTCTATTCTGTATTTAGGTGGAAATTTAATAAGATGAAATGTGTTTCGCCCAAAGGCAGATGCTATTCCCGAGCGCAAAACAAAGTAAAACGATGATTTTAAAAGTAAAGTTTTACTTACAAAATTTTCTGCGTGTTTTCAAAGGAGTCCAATAATTGAAATGTCGTTAAATTGTTTCTGTTAGGAAACTCAATTTTGTTGTATCCAAATTTCTGAAATTGTCAGCGTTTTACCTACCGGTTACAAGTAGTAGAAAGAGCAGCCTTAGAGAGAGACTCTAAGGATTTTGCAATTTTGTACTGATTCGTTTCGTGTTTTCAAAGTAAATCGTTTTGTTATTTATTAGACGAGGCTTTTGTGAGGTACTCAAATACAAAAATAACTACTTCAAGTAAAATAAAGACAATATAAACACATACGAAACATCAGGGCAGAAACAATAAAGAGAACAAAACACTTCCGATCACTAACCTACAAAGACAGAGGAATTAGCACAAACACCGCCACCAAAATATATAGAGCTATTTGTAGACCCTTGCTAGACTATGGACATAGACTCATGACCAACGGAACAGAAAGGACAAAACGTTATATACAAACAACAGAACAAATTGCACTAAGACTAATAACACGAATAAGACACCCCCAAAACCCACTACACAACCCCTCCACCCAACTACTCTACGAACGCACAAACATGACAAAGATTTCGGAAAGACTCACACATCTACAGACAAAATGGACAAACAACCCCTACAACTGGACCATACTGAATCCCCTTTGTCTTACAAGACCAACCAGACAATCCCGCTTCCGTTTCCCTACATCAACGCTACTCGAACACTTACAAACGCAACTGACTACTGGACAATAGAATAATTTTTTCTTGTCACTGGCATTGGAAAGTTTATTTAGTAAGATTGTTAACGTAGAATAAGAGAATTTTCATATTTATTTTTTATTCAGATTAAGACTACATGTATTAAACAAGGGCAGAAAGACCGATAGGTCGATAGGCTTTTTTAGAAATAAAGATGTTTACTACTACTAAAGACAAGTTAATTGCTATCCTAAAAATGCATTTGTAGGAGAGTACGCTGAAGGATATATACAGGGCGATTTAAAATGGGTGT
Organism: Dendroctonus valens; assembly: GCA_024550625.1. NCBI lineage: Eukaryota > Metazoa > Arthropoda > Insecta > Coleoptera > Curculionidae > Dendroctonus > Dendroctonus valens. The sequence continues at coordinate 373,904 of JAJTJO010000075.1, read as the reverse complement.
CATTCCTTTTAAGATGTTACGTGCGTTAACTTGTAGAAAACGGAATAAATTGGTTTAATAGTCAGTTTGCAAACTGATTTTTATAGTCACTCTAGTGACGAGCGTTTAAAGTCCACTCTTAATTCTCGCTCAAGTATACAATCAATAATCCAGCCAAAAACTAATTAAAAATCCGCATTCAACTTAAAGAAGAAATAATTGCACGTTCCTGTTCCATTCATGGTGGTCATAAAAGTCCAATCTATGTGCTAAGTCGCATTTTAACAGAAACATCAAGATTTATAAATGCGCCGCGTCGTTTTATATTTATTCTTTAGCCGTTGCTCCGAGCGAATTACACCAGTTTAAAGTTTCATCAAGCTAAGATTTGATACATGGTCCAGCAAGACGTCTCTTCTGATTCCCAACTGGGAACTTTATTGTGATTAAAGTCCCGTGTTCTTTGAGATTAGCCGAAGGTCTGGGAAATGGGAAAAATAACAGATCTTGATAGTTACACTGGAGAGTTTCGTATAAGGGGAAAATTGTCGGGTGTTTCGAAATGATATCGTTGGCATTTTTGAGGGAAGTTTCTTCGTTGCATTAGAAATCGAGGCAAATTTATTGATCTAAATAACTTGCCAGTACTTTACCCAGTAATTGTTTTTATACTGAACGTTCATCCAACAGCTTATCGATTTTTCATACCCAAACAAGCCCTTCATTAGGCTTAATTTGCCGGCCAGAGGCAGGCGAGTTTTGCATTTCATTTCTTAACTAAATATCCCTTGCGGACCAAATGTAAATGATTGTCTACAGTTCTGGGCAAAAGGGATATAAATCTAAACAAGGCAAGTTAAATCAAACCGACCGTTCCCGAAAACCGCTCGACCCAAAGAACGTCTTACCTGGATAAAAGACGGTCTCTCGACGTGTCGTGTAATTCGCCAAGGGAATGTGCAGCTTGCAGGAGAATTCCTCGGGTTTCTCCAGCTCGGGCAACGTCACCTGGGCCGAGATTTCGTAAAGGTGGCCCTCCTGTTTACTTTGCACAATTGCTTCTGGTATATGCCTGAAATATCATGTACATTCAATTTGATGTATTCCGAGTTGCGAGCAGGATTTATGTTATGAATTTGTGCTACTTTTGGTTATTTACTGCCCCTCAGTTTTATGCCTGAAGCCTTTATGCCAAATAGCAAAAATCAAGTATAAAAACACTGAAAGAAATTTGCTGAACCAGGACGTTTTTTTTTACTTTTCCATCTGCCGATATGTGTAAATGCCGACCGCATCCCATTAGCCATTAGGATTTCTGGTCGGAAATAAGAAAAAGCAAGGCAATGGAAATCAAACCAACCTTTTAACTTCTGGCTGTTCAAGCAGACTTTCAAAGCCAGCGACGATTAAATATTTTGCTTCTACTAAAACGGGACACTGAACAATCAACAAAATAGGTAAACACGGTTCTTTTAAAATCGCTAGTCAAAACCGTTTTTTCAGAAAATACAAATGTTTGTTAGCTATCAAACTCGATACCATTAAAACGGCATTTCGAGTGTTTGTAAATACTGCATTTTTCATGGTCGATTTGCATGTTGGGCGAGTATGTGCATGTTAAATTCTGCATATTGTTTGTTACTAATCTTGGGTAATAAACGACCGATTTTTCCGATCCCGCAAATACGGTGCTGGGATTTTGTTTTGTTTCCAACACAATTAGAAAAAAACAGTAAATTTTATCAATTAAACTAATGTGGGGCCCAGAAAAAGTATGCAGTTATGTATGTTTCGAACTGCACCTTGTTGTATGGTGCTCAAAACGTGCGGCCAAACATTTAATGACCAACACTAATATTAAGCTACATCGAAAATCCGGAAATTACACATCCAAATCTTGACGCTAACATTCGGCTTAATTATCTGGTCTGAAATAGTCCGTGTGGTACCGGAATAATAACTCGTAACAGAATAATAAACTGCCAAAATCCGCTGCGCCTATGGTGGCCGATTTAGAGCCCAGATATTATCTTCGGGGGGTTTGAGCAGAGTTATAAAACTGTTGGAAACGTGGTCTACATTATCAGTCTAAATGATTGCTGATTGCGAGAATAACTCGTCGATTTATTTATGCCCTCCGTTTTCGGACGTGGCGCATAAATGTGATTTAGGAAAAGTGGAATTTTATGATCTATTCGCTTTTAGTGTGGTTTGTTCCGCTTTTATTGTCCGTGAAAAGGCAATGCTGAACGTTTTATACTTCCTGGTTCTACGGCGAGTGTCGTTTCGAATGGCATCACGCAACGCGAAACTAATGGTTACATGGATTCTAAGCTAACCACATCAGTTCTTGCTTTTTCAATTCATTTCAATGAACATCCACATTAAAAAAAAGCAATTAACTATATCGAAAAGGCAAAAATGTATCTTGGCTCAGTCACAGTATAGGTTAGTTTGGGTTAGTTTCGGATTAGTTTGAGTCAGTTGAGTGAGATTTCGTTTAGTTTGAGTTAGTTTGGGTTAGCGTTTTAGTTCAGACGAACCTGGTGAACAAGAAGTTGCAAAATTTGATGATTTTGAATGACCGCAGCAACAATTTCTTGATTTCTTGTAAATAAAAATAATATAATAAATTCGTAAATATGTGGGGCTGGCTCCATCCTGTATTAAAATTGTGTTTTCCATTCCCGCCAATCGATTTGGCGACTAAAATTTATCAGCAATAGTTACAAAATTCCCAATTTTCTCGAACGCTTATGGACTAATGATAAAATTATCTGTAAAACCGTGCCAAACCGTAAATTTGGTACACAAAGGTCTTGCCGAAATGTTTCATGGGGCCCATACTTCACAGTTTTGAGTATAGAGAGTAAGAGAGTAATAGAGAGAATAATAAGAATTTCTTCAACCTGGATATCATAAATTGATTGTTCAAATAATAGATCAATTGGAGAAGATGGAGCAATTTTTGGGCCACCTCTATCACCTGACCTGAAGAATCCGGATTAGTAGTAGTAGTAGTAGTAGTAAACATCTTTATTAGTAATAAAAGGCTATCGACCTATCGGTTTTTCTGCCCTGGGTAAGTTAAAATAACATTTATACGGAAAACTAAAAACTAATATATATAATGCAGTTAACAAACATGTACATGATTTATGTCTGGAGATGCTCCAATAGGGTTGAGGCTGGGAAGAGGAAACGCGTTTGTCTGGTCGGTCTTGTTAAACAGAGGGGGTCCAGGAAGGTGAGATTGTGAGGGTTGTGTTTCCATCTTGATTGCAAGACGAGTAGTCTTTCCGAGATCCTTGTCAAGTTTGTGCGTTCGTAGAGTAGTCGGTTTGGTGGATTGTGTAATGGGTTTGCTGGGTGTCGGATCTTCGTTATCAGTCTCAGTGATATCTGTTCTGTTGTCTGTAACTGCCGTTTAGTTTTGTCAGTAGCGTTGGCGAAAACAACATGCGCGTAGTCAATTAGAGGTCTGCAGATCGCTTTATATATGATAGTTGCTGTCTTGGTGCTGATACCCTTGTTTTTGTAAGTAAGTGTGCGGAAGTGTTTTGCTCTCTTGGTTAGATCTGTTCTGATGTTTTGTACGTGTTTTGTGAATTTTAGTTTATTGTCCATTGTTATTCCTAGGTATTTCACATTGTCGGTGGGTTTGATTATTTGACCGTCCGTGGTGATGTTTGGAGAGTCTGGTTTAATTCGGTGGCTTGAGAGGAGCAGCCGGTTTTTTGATGCATTTGGTATGAGCTTCCATTTGTAGAACCATGCAGTTATTGTGTCTGTTATTGTCTGGAGTTTGTCCACTGCTCTGGCGGTCGTTCTGTCATGCGCGATAAGGGTAGTGTCGTCAGCGTATGGCAGCAGGTAAGCGTTTTGGTCTATACCTTCTTTGTCTTGTCTGTTGTGGTTGTATATGTCATGGCAATATATGTTGTAAAGCAGGGGTGAGAGTGGTGAGCCCTGGAATAAGCCTTGCTCAGGTGAAATAGGGATAGAGTAGTCGTCGTTGATTCGTACCTCCAGTTGTCTGTCTTCGAGTAGTTGTTTAATAATATGTATTAAGTAGTTTGGAGTGCCAAGTTTATGTAGTTTGTACAGTAAGCCCTGCATCCACACACTGTCAAAGGCCTTATTTATGTCTAAAAACAGGCTGGCAGTTTTTCCTCCGGTCAGGTGTGTGGTTTGTATGTTTTGTTCTTACTAATACAAAACGTGGATGTATAGTTGAGTTTTGTCCTGTGATTTATGTCCTTGAATGGGCTCCGCCTCATTTCTTCCCAATATTACATAAAATCGATCAATTGGAGTAGGTGGAGCAATGGCTGGGCCGCCTCGATCACCTGACCTGAAGAATCCGGATTATTTTGCGAACTTTCGACTTTTACCTTGTGGGCGGAAGAAAAGGGAGGAGTTCTTTTTGAGCCAATAAAATCCCTACACGAATTTTTGCTAGTTCCGATTTGTGCTGCCTCGACGGCAAAAAACTGAAGTTTATTTAGAATTTCTCGTAAACTGGTGATTGATATCCATGAAAAGGCTCCGCCTCATTTCTTCCCAATATTACATAAAATCGATCAATTGGAGTAGGTGGAGCAATGGCTGGGCCACCTCGATCACCTGACCTGAAGAAGTCCGGATTATTTTGCGAACTTTCGACTTTTACCTGGTGGGCGGAAGAAAAGGGAGGAGTTCTTTTTGTCAGTTGAATTGGTATAAGTTACGATCATGCGAGTTTTAGTTTGAGATCTTTGCTCTGATTTGACAATTGTGCAAAAGATGTATAAAATATATAACTTAATATGGTACCTATATCAGATTGCCATAATTTCAGATTTTTTTCCAAAGTTGACTTCTAAATTGCCGTCTTGAGATCAGTACAAGCGTCGAAAAACACAATATTTTTGCAATTTGACCAAAAAACATGTAGAAAAAACCCCTAAATTATTTACCCAAATGCATGCTTATCAATCCTGCTCCAAACAGATTTCGCGTTTGCCTCCGAATTTAATCAAATCTGTCTGCTAATGACTTTTAGCTCGTAGTTTTTCCTTCACACTAACCACCGAACTACAACTTCGGAAACTTTAAATTTCTCTCCTTTCGAAATATTCGGTAAAATTCGAAATCTAATTTCCTTCTGAATTCTCGTACTATTCGCTCAAAGTTCAGAAACTGACCATTCCCTTGGACTGACATGATGTCTTTTGTGAATTGAACTACTACACCAAAAGTATTCCATTTATTAGAGCATCTCTTGAAAACTGCACTCGGCAATGAAAAATGCCATCGCGCAGCTATAAATTGCCCCCGAAGCATTTTTCTTGGCCATCGCGTCAATGCTGTCGCAAAAATGGAGGATTCCCGTCCCCAACTCGTCCGTTTCATAATAGTTTGATTCAGTGGTGTGTGAAAAGATAAGAGTCCGCCCTGCGGTCACTAAAAGCGTTCTCTACCGCCTAGCCATAATTTGGAGGGTGCGGAGGGCCCAAATGGAATAAAAGGGTGATATATGGAATCGCTCCTTAAATGTTTTCCTTGAAATGAGCTATTTCTTTTCGGCCAAAAGTATTCAATTTCTCCTCAGTTTTTTGCGGCAAAGTGCTTTTTCCAATCCAACCAAATTCCCATATTGTTTCGTTTGTTTCCTTGACAAATTTGAAACGAATTTAACGACCCAGTGTATATCAGACATGCGGAAACTAGGAAAGTTCCACAACTTAAATGAACTGGAAATGCGACAGGAGATACGAATATTCAAAGCCAGACATCCATGCTCACACGCCCGTAAACCGGCTCAATAATACAATAAGCTTTAGAATCTGAACCCGCGAAGTTGTCGTTACACTAGGCGAAAAGATCATCTCGTAACTTCCACAAAGAAACCGACTTTTAACCCTTGGCTCGTAACGAAATAAGTTTCCGCGCGCTGAGAAACGGGAAACCCAATATAACTTTCATCAGACCTCAAGGCCCAGAAACCTTTACAGTGTATTGTCTCCTAACAAGAAAGATAAACGCAATGGCCTTTTGACATTTTCACTAACGTAAACGTAGTTTACGTTAGTGAAATGCCTCTTTCAGACTGATGATGATTAAAGTTCAGCTGCGTCGTTCTAGTTTATGAGACCTATGCTGGAAACCCGAAAAGCCCTGCCTCAATTTTTCATAAATCCGCTTGCAAATTGAGGTGGGTTACAAACGTTTGGAAAAGCTTAAAACCGAAGGGTTCAGTTTTTCAATTGCATTTGTAGGGTGATTCAAAAGTGGCGACATTCACCTAGAGGAATTGTAGGGGATTGTTTTAAAAATTCATAGTTTTAAGCGCCGTTTTGCGATTGTACTTGCAAGCGCGGCACCAGCAACACGTCAATCGCCCTCTATGTGTATTTTTTATTCAACATGTATGAAAAACCGACAATTTTTTGATAAAATGGATGAAACTGAGTTGGCTTGAGAAATTATTTTTAAACAGTCTCCTTTGCAATAACACTTTTTTGCTTTCAAAAACACATGGCTTATCGTCAAGAAGCCTCTTTAAAATTAAGGTTTTCTCATGTCGAACTCTGGTCAATTTTGTCAAAAACTGTTATGTTACTCCGATCCTGTATCTGTATGTATATGTGTAAGACGTAATTAGACACAGGACCTAATAAATTCTAAGAGGGTGCCCAGATGGACAGCAGAAGTCGCATTTAGACAGTTCGTCTCATTCATTTATACGTTAACAATACAAACCTCGCTAACATGACAATGGGCAATTTATTGAAGAGCGCCTTATTAGCTACCACCCGCAGTCTTTGTTGGTAAGTCACAAGGACGGCTTTCTTCATTACTTCCGAGACAACTTTCCCAGATGTTTAGAATCGAAGATCGAACTCAAAACCTAACTCCTACCAATACTCGAATCCGGGAACAAACTTGACCGAAACTCCACCCAATCTGGGGGTGGGAACATTGTTATAAATAAGGGAAACATTATTCGTAATGCCATTAGTCCCTGCTTAAAATCAGTACCACTTTCACCAACATTGATAGTGCCAGTCCGTGATAGTGTAAATTATTTACCAGGTGAGTGTTTCTCACAGAGTAGCCTCTTCAGCAAACTTCTATTTCGTGAACCATTAACGATAATGTTAAGTAGTGAGTGTTTCTCACAGAGTAGCCTATTCAGCATATTTCTATTTGGTGAACCATTAAAGATAACGTTAATTAGTGAGTGTTTCTCACAGAGTAGCCTCTTCAGCAAACTTCTATTTCGTGAATCATTAACGATAATGTTAAGTAGTGAGCGTTTCTCACAGAGTAGCCTCTTCAGCATATTTCTTTTTGGTGAACGATTAAAGATAGTAACCTCTTCAACTATAGTTCAATATTCATTCTGTCTTTCTTTTATATTTATTTACCTTTCTTAGTATTTAACTGTTTCTCTTCAATGTTCATTTAAAGTTAGATACTGTTAACGCTTCGTATAAAACCATAAAAAGGAAACGAGTGCAGCTCGTTAAGTTGTAATCTATATAGTCAGTTTGAGTAATATTGTTAGGGACGGATACAGTTTGCGCGTTGTTCCCGCAGTACCTGGGCTCTGAACACGTTGAGAGAGAGAACGCTAGTAGGCGGGTGCTGGCTGTGTGCTGATTCCAGCAGTACTTAGTACGGCCAATTAAGAGACTATTTATCATGACAAACGCCGATGACTGGTAAGGCTCTCCTGAGGAGGTATTTCGTGCGCTGTTCCCTTAATACCTCTTAACAACTCAGGAGTAGCGGTGGATGGAGGCTTTTCCTGAGAAGGTATTTCGCGCGCTGTTCCCTTAATATCTCTTAACAACTCAGGATTAGCGGTGGCAGGATGCAACTTCGGTTGTAGTCTTGCGGGGTTCAGAGATAGTGAAAAAGATCATCAATTAAAGTTTCCATAAGAATTATGGGTTGTTGGCTCCAAGTGGGGACTCTGGATTGAGTCATATCTTGTTGAGGCACGTTTGATGCTTGTAGCTGAACCTGATATATTTACTAGTTTTTATAATTATCAATCATACCCCTTCTTGTTGAACTGGTTACTCAATTACTTTTTTCTAAATTGGTTTCAGATGTATTATCTCGATCGACCACCTGACGAACTGCCATAAATTTAATATTGTTAGTTGTAACGTAAGTGTGTTGTAGGTGTAATTATATGTTTTTCAAAGTAGTTGATGTTATCTGTGACAAGTATAACCTAACGCCCTATATATGATCGCCCACCTTCTCTTCCTATTGTAAACATTCATTTAAAATTGAAATAAACAATAATAATAAATAACCGAATATAGATTTCATCTATGACACTCGCTTTAACTTCCTGTAAACTCGGCCTTCAGTCTCAATTCCCCAACGTCCTAATCTCATATGGCTGTCAAGTTTCTTTTCCGACAGGAAACGCATTCGCAGATTTATTTCTCAATTAAACGCGTGGCCCAATTCCTTTCTTGTAATCCCGACCGGTCGGTCTGTCAAGTTAAGTTTTACGATCACATTCGGTTCTCTTGCTTCTTCATGGCTGGCCACGTGACCTTTACCAAGGCCTATGATGGTTAATTTACGATGACCGCCCACTTCCTTCGCAGGAAGTTCTTAATTTCTTCCGAAACGGTACCGCCGGTGCGCGTATGTTGCGAAAGGAGGAAGCCAATTAAGTAATTAACGGCCGATATATGTGGGGAACATGGGAAGTTGTTAGACAGTTTAGTGGCGGTAAAACTGCCCCCGAGTTTTACCAGCTTGGCTCAATTGATCAATGAGAGTTAAAGAAGGGAAGTGCTTTCCATTCAATAAAACATGCAGTTAAAATCTCTTTAAAGCGAAATCAATTGGCAGCCAGTCGAGTCCATGCTCCAAAGTGAATTTTGCAGTCGTAAACACCTCATTTACGCTTAACGCCCTCACAGCTCCTTTAACTGCACTAACCAATTAACCCTTGACGGTCAATAAAGCCAATAGCGTTTCATGTAAGGTGTTTATTAGCAAACACAGTTAAAATTACCTTTGTTGTGAATGGAGAGTCATCACCGGCTTGGGGAATATTCCGTCTGCACGGCATTGTACCCTTATGAATCCCTCGTCGGCTTTTAGACGTTTGAGCTCGAAGAATTTCTCTGAAACTAAGAGCAACGTAGGTGTTAGTGGCGTTTCTATAATGGGCTATATACATTTATTACGTTTATGTTCCTAAAATTTAAATTTACGGCCCCGAACTGCCAAGAAAATAAAATCCGATGTCTAGCTTCCATTTCAAACGCTCCATCGAAAACTTAAAGCATTTAAAGTACATGAAGCATTCACTCTTGAGTCTTGAGTCAAACGCTTTCCACTGACGGCAAAACGTTTCGAGTTCACAAGGTTCAGTGCGATATTTACAGCACATTTATGAAGTGAAAAAATCGGTTAAAATTCCTCATTTCCTATTTGGAAAGTTCTGGAAGGGCGCGATAAAAAAATTCGCCGGCCCTTTGGAACACAAGGTCGGCATAAATCCGAACAAATGGCCTCGACCGATCCCAATTCGTAAATAGCGTTTCGAAATGATTTGCTTGTCTTAAAGCGACCGACTCTACAAAACCCGAAAGTATATTGGATCATAAAACAGCAAGTCCAGTGGACGTTACGAGGCGTGTAAGTTGGCCGCTGCAATAAACTTAGTTACAGAGAAAAAGGTCAAGCGGGAGAGAAAAAGAATTTCTAAATAAGGCCCAGAGTATTTATTTGGTACTTAAAGCGGCCGCTCGGTTATGAATGGCTTAAAATTCAATTTTCCCTTTATTGTTTTATAAATTTCAAGCATCATATAAGTTTTGACAAATTTTGCTGGTGAAACTTTTTAATGAAACTTGACAATTCTATTGAATATTATGGCACTGTAAAGCTGATAAATAAATGTTAAGCAGTATATCGTTCAAAATTCAATATAAATTGATTGAATATGCATATTATCAACTGAACTATCCAGTAGAGAAATAACATTCTGTTGACAAAAGAACATGGGGAAAAGGGACAGGGCAAATGCCTAATGAAATACGTGATATCAGCTAGCACAACGGGTAAACGACCTTAGATAAAATGGGAATTAGAAATTTGCTCTCTGGAAATGACCATGCTGTCCCAGATTTTATCAGAATTAGTTAGTAATGGACTTAGTGCAAATATCGGGCTTTTCAGGGCAAACTGCATCCGCTTATCTCAGCAGCTTGGATTCTTTGTTTTTTCTCAAATCTGAATAAATTCACGAATTCATCTATAATTTATCAGACACATGGCGAAAATCTGCTAAATCAATTTTAGCGGTAGTTATCTGTGAAACACTGCATTTTGTGCTTTCGGATATACATCCAGGCTAAATACATATGTATTCATAAATGATTTATAAATGTTTCCAGCGCTTTGGACTGTGACGCTTTAATCAGAATCTAGCTCGAAAATGGTCTAATGGCTTCTGTTTGAAAGCATTAAATAAATACGCCCTGTAATATTTCACATAATAAAAATCGAATATTTGATGCCGTTATTTAATTTATTAGAATACTTAAATCTCAAAACGACGAAAATTGGGTTCAGCTCTAAAATTTTATGCTGTATTGCTTATTTGGATATTACTTTATCTTTTATTGGAACTGCTTAAAAACGGCTCAAAATTGGCCATGTTTTGTGCGTTTTTTGAGCTGAATGGATCGTTGTCGACACAGGATACTCATATACAGGGTGTTTCAGACCATATTAGAGCAAATATAGAAAATTATAGTACTAATGACCACTTACTTACAGTAAAGATCATAATAGAAAAGTCGACCGAATATAACTTTCCAATACACATGGCATTCGTGGACTACGAGAAGGCTTTTGACTCCGTAGAACATTGGGCAATATTTGAAGAACTAGACAAAGCGCGAATAGACCATCGGTACAAGAACCTTCTTAAAAATATATATCAAAGAGCAAATTCAAAAATCAGGCTTCACGAAGAAACAGACAACATTGAAATCAAAGGAGGTATCAGACAAGAAGATTCAATAGCCCCAAAACTCTTCACCTTAGCTCTGGAAGGAATAGAAGGACTGAACATAAGTGGAACCAAAATATCACACTTAAGATTTGCAGACGATATTGTTCTATTCGCCGACAAAGACAGCGGACCTTGAAAAAATGCTTTCCGAATTGGACAGAGAATCTTCAAAAATCGGTCTAAAAATGAATAAAACAAAAACAAAGATAATAAGCCAGGATCAAATACAAATAACAGTCAACGGGCACATATTGGGAAATGTTCAAAACTATATATATCTGGGACAGCAAATAGAGATAGGAAAGGGTAACAAGGAGATAGATACCGCAATACCTTAGAACAAGAACATTTGAACAGTGTGTAGTACCCGCACAGACCTGGACTCTCACAAAGACAATGGTGAATAAATTGAGGACAACTCAAGGAGCCATGGAAAGAGTTATGATAGGAGTAACACTAAGAGATAGAAAGAGAAACGAATGGATTAGACAGAGAACAAAGGTCGTAGATATAGTGGAGATAGCCACAAGCCTGAAGTGGAATTTTGCAGGACATATAGATGGAATAGCCGAATAATACGCTGGAGACCATGGGAAGGAAATGGTATGACGACATAAAACGAGTGGCAGGATTTGGATGGACGAGAACAACACAAAACAGAGAGAACTGGAGGAGAGGAAGGGAGGCCTATGCTCAATACTAGGCGCAATAAAAGGCTTGATGATGATGATGACGATGATAGGAAATTAAAGATTGGAACTGCATAAAAACCAATCAGAATTACTACTACTCAAATTACACTACCCAAAAAATTGTGTACAATTTCACACATTTACGACGATTTTAGTGTTTTCCAAATGGTAGTAGGAACACAGAGGTACTTTACGATCTTTTCGTGCAAAAATTGAATTTTTACATGTGCGTTTTTTGAGTTCAATGGTTACTTCTTGTTCCTAGAAGCTTCTTGATGGTGATATACTGGGTGCTTGAGACCATATTAGCGCAGATAGAGGCATTTTGAAACCGTAAATTATTTAAACCGCTCAAAACTGGCCAATTTTTGCAGTTATTTCGGTTTACAGCGCTCTAGCAGGTTTACTTTTGTGCGCTGGTTGCATTTCTCACATCCTTCCAATGAAAATAGTGTACAATTTAATTCGGTTTCGACGACTTGGTGATAAACAAGTGAGCGACAATTTTGCGCTTGCAAGAAAAATCATCTAAAGTACTTCAAACAGGAGAAACAAGCAAATCCCAATTGTATTCTCAAGAGTAAATTCCACATAAAGTCATGAAATTGAATTAATTAACTTTCGAATTCAATTAATGAGAACCAAGTAAAAATTGACAACATAAAAATTAGTTTGATTTTTCGTGCACAGTACCTCTAATCAGGATTTATTCGCTAGCAAAAAACAAACTAAATTTCAAGTAAAACATAAATCAATAACAGAAATTCGGGCATTAACAAGCATACCCATAAAACATAATTACCGCTCGTTTTAATCCGGTTTTACAATGTTTGCTTGTACTGGTTTGTTTAGCGCTGCCTTTTTTTTTATTGAATTCGTTCACGAATTTACAAACGAATCCATGCTAAATGTCAGTAACTTAATTACCTAAAATTTCCAGTTGTTTTTAGTTTAGACCCTTTTTGGCAGTGCGAACCATTTAGCTGTGGCCGTTTGAAAGCGAACTGCCCTGATCCCGAGTCAACTTCAATAAAATTGGAAATGGAATTAATTAAAAAGGTTTCGCCATCTATTATGCTTCAACATGGCCATCGCATAAAAAATGTTATTTGCAGATTTACAGGTTGTCAAATAAATTATTTCAACTGCTGTTGGCGATTCACTGCAAACCGTACACAATGCCGCGTGTATCATACACGAATAGGTTATGAAACGCTTAAAATGTGATGTTAATTAAGGCTGCGGCATATGATGAGAATCGTTTTGCTAACCGCAGATCGTTTGCATCAGATTAAAAAGCAGTTTTAGGGTCATTTAACGGGCGCAAAAGAAAAGTGGGTCTTCAGCGTCAGAAGCCAGGAAATAAAAGAATAGTAAATTTTGGGCTATAACTTTCCCGGCAAGCTCACGGGCCGTCGTGCACTGAATTTACATCCCCCAGATTATTTAGATATGCACGGTCCGCTGGACGACACACTGGGCTTAATAAACGGCAACTTCCAGAGGCGGACAACTTTTTATGAAGTTACGAAACAAGTAATTAAAAGGCCGCAATTGGAAACAGCCTCACGAATTGAATTATGGGCCACCGTGAATTTCAAAAACATCAACTGCTATTTTTGAATTCACCGGTCACAGAGTGAGGTTTATTATAGTTGTGATGCTCGTTTTAAGTCGACTAGTTCTTCAGGGTTTTGATACACGGCAGAGTTGCAGTTTTAAAAAACGTCTTTGAACTTTCTTGAATTATAAAGTCAAATCAAAGTTAATTAGGATAGTGCTTCTAAATATATCCGAATGAAACATTCATTGAATTTTGCAGCAAACTGGAGCTCTCAAGTTTTCCATCACAGGCAAAACTCTTGACAAACTATCTAGAAGGAGCCTTGAGTTGTGCATTATTAAGATTCTTCCGGAGAGTAACAAATCAACATATAGAGTTCTGAAGCAAATCAAAGTTCCTCCTTTAAAATTTAATACATTTAGAGCAACATTTCCTGATTTGATTCGGAAATAATCGAAAAAAGTGCTGCGCTTATAACCAACCAGCGCAGAATTAATCAAAATAGTTTTTTAAACTGCATATTTTCAGCTTACTCTGCCAACAATAAAATAAAACTTTTAATATGCATCGATAAGTTTTGCATTTGTTTATAATGACATTTCAAATAATTTATTTAAAAAAATCCGTACGAGAATAATGAACGCTCTAAATGCATTTTTGCTGAATGCATTTATTCACATTATTAACAGTCCACCTGGAAAGCATTATAAATAACATGAATTCCTCTCTATCTATATTTACGGCCAAAATTTCATTAAAATTGAAATTTAAATTGGTCGATAAATCTATTGAATCCCATGGGAGACGGATTTCATTCAAAATTAAGTCGAGAAAATGGCACTAATATGATACATTCTAGATATTTCTATCGCCTATGAGGCGTCAGATTATTGCTTATGTAGCCGCTCAACATGAATAATTTATATCGGCACACGCACGCCAAACGTTCATTTTTATTGATATTAATAGATAGGTGTGAGCGGAAACTGCAACCATTATTCAGTGCGTTTTGCAATAAACCATTGCTGGTATCAATGAATCGAAGTGGGGCAACGAATGGTTATTAATACTGACCTCAGGAATAAATTAAAATGAATGCAGCCAAATTTACCTTATAGCGATTAATAAATTTGAAGCTCAACAACATAAACTTAACCAACGAACTTGGATCCGACCACCTGGCTATTACGTTTAACATAGACTTACAACATACCCAACCTACCTCCAGTACACCTCCTATAGAGAAAAAGTTAAACCTAACAAAGACTGACATAGACAAAGTGAAACAACATATACATGACTACATTCAATCGCAAGCACAGCCCATTTCAATAGAAACCATACAACAACAACTTTCACTAGCCATAGGAAAATTTAGCCCGGAAATAAAAAATGCTTTCTACCGACATACACTACCCAAATTCATACTGAGACTCATAAAACAAAAGAGAGAACTGTACAGACTATATACAAACACTCAAAATAACGACCTAAAAAAGACACTGAACCAACTCAACAGAAACATTAAAACCTTTATTGGACAATACCGACAAGACAAATGGCTAGAAACATGTAAAGAAATACAAAAAGACAAAGGGAAAATATACTGGCGAAAAATTAAGAAACTAGCACAATACGAAAAAACTAACACTACTGACACAATTGACGAAAACGGAATAGAACGGTACACAGACAAAGAGAAAGCTGACGCGTTCGCCAGACACTATCAAGGGGCCTTCAACATATCGACAAGCCCTAACTTCGACAATGACAACTGGAACTTGATCAACGACTGGTACTTGAACTATTTCAACAGCTCACCAAACTATACATACAAACTGATCACAGACACAGAGTACGATGAAGCGCCTAGCGCATATCAAAAACACAGCACCGGGAAAAGATAAAATAAAGGCAAAACTCCTGAAAAGCCTAACTCAAGAAACACACAAACTGATCCTAACTGAATTGAACAACTGCATCAGAAATAACAAAATTCCAAAAACATGGAAAAACGGCTTAATAATCCCTATACCCAAAAATGGACTGGACAATACACAACCGAGCAATTACAGACCAATTACACTGCTACCAGTACTTAGCAAGGTTTTTGAGTACATAATAAGGCAACGACTGGGAAAACTGGTTGAAAAGTACATACCATCGTATTAGTTCGGATTCAAACATCAACACTCGACTATTCACCCACTCTTCACTCTGACTAACAATATACAAACAACCCACCTAACTGACAGAAAGACAGCTTGCCTGTTTATGGACATTAACAAAGCTTTTGATAGTGTCTGGCATAGAGGCTTACTATACAAACTATACAAACTACACACACCAACATATCTACTACACACCATAAAGAACTTACTAGAAAACAGACAACTACAAGTACGAATTGACAAAACACTGTCATTTTCTTTTTCCCCTGAACAAGGGCTTCCTCAAGGGTCCCCGCTCTCACCGTTTCTCTACAATATATATGACATATACAATTACAACTTACCAGACAAAAATCAAATCGACAGATCGGCATACATATTAGAATACGCAGACGACACGGCACTTATTGGACATGACAAAACTACTGAGGGAGCAGCTCAAAGACTCCAAACACTAACAACTCAATGACATGGTTTTATAAATAGAGACTAACACCAAACGCGTCAAAAAACCAACTTCTGCTCACAAACCACAGACTCAACGCTGACTCCCCTACAATAACTGCAGACGGCCATACGACACAACCAAAAAACGACGTAAAATACCTTGGAATCACAATTGACCACAAACTTAAATTCACTAAACACATACGAAACATCAGGGCAGAAACAATAAAGAGAACAAAACACTTCCGATCACTAACCTACAAAGACAGAGGAATTAGCACAAACACCGCCACCAAAATATATAAAGCTATTTGTAGACCCTTGCTAGACTATGGACATATACTCATGACCAACGGAACAGAAAGGACAAAACGTTATATACAAACAACAGAACAAATTGCACTAAGACTAATAACACGAATAAGACATCCCCAAAACCCACTACACAACCCCTCCACCCAACTACTATACGAACGCACAAACATGACAAAGATTTCGGAAAGACTCATACATCTACAGACAAAATGGACAAACAACCCCTACAACTGGACCATACTGAATCCCCTTTGTCTTACAGACCAACCAGACAATCCCGCTTCCGTTTCCCTACATCAACGCTACTCGAACACTTGCAAACGCAAATGACTTTTGGACAATAAAATCATTTTTTCTTGTCATTAGAATTGGGAAATTTATTTAATAAGATTATTAACCTAGAATAAGAGAATTTTCATCTTTGTTTTTGTTTGGATTAAGACTACATGTATAACACGAGGGCAGAAAGACCAATAGCTCGATAGCCTTTTTTAGAAATAAAGATGTTTACTACTACTACTAAATTTGAAGCTATGCAAAATTGGCAAAAGCGGTTTTCGCCTTTTATACAAAAAATCTGAAAAAAACGCAAAAAACTTTCCAGCTTTTAGTTGCCATCAAAAATAATAAGAACTTGGATTGCCCTCGGTTCTCCAAGTCACAATAAATTCAGTTTCTAGTTTACGATCAACAGGCTTCACAAAAAGCTATTTCAATTGAAATCTCCGTGTAATTTAATCGGGAAAAAAATGTGAAACTGTTTCCTGTCCGGTTTAGCCTACGCTCAGCTTTCAGAAAGAAACCACTCCCTCGTTAGGTATAAATATAATACATCAACGAACCCACAAGCTGATTTGGAATCAGCTACATTGAAATCGAGAAACTTTATCTGTGAAAGCCAAATATAGTTTCACGATTCATTTATATCGTTAATTGCTTCCTAAATATTAATAAGCCCGTAGTCGGTTGGGCAAAAGTTTTGCAATTTTATCTGGTGCACTGAATAATTCCTAAGATGAACGGGTGGAGCTGCTTAGAACCAGGAAATGCGATGAGTTATTTTTAATTAGATTTAAATGCACTAAAGAAGTACTTAAATGTTCGTTCAATCAAATACAAAATGAAGGCACACAAAGTGAGAATTTTACTCACTTAAATTGTATCTTCAGCGATGCATTATGTACAAATACCAGCCGCAATGCTAACGTAGGGTTGGAACCGATAAAATGTTGTTTCAAACTTTCATAAAAATTACTTTATTTCAACGTGGAGGATGTTGCACATATTCGCAGCTTCTACAATTCTTAAAGTCATTTCAGCTTTTATCTTTCGCGAGGAAAACTTTAAAGTGCGAAACAATTTAAGTTTTGATGAACAGCTTACAAAGTTTATAGTTTAGCGATGGAGAATCGGCTTCAGCTACGCAAGTTGTGAACTGTCAGCAATACTTGTGGATTTTCACAGAAATTTATGTTTGCCATTCTCACATGATAAAGGTTGTAATTGGAAATTTGATTTAGTGGCAAAAACATATGGACAAGCAATGAATTCTACTGAAAGCGCAAAACAATTATTAGCGTAATTGGGGAAAACTTGGAACAAGCATTTATTTATTTGAGAAAATTGAGCAATTATTCGAAAAGGGACCGCCACCGCTTGACAATCGGCATTACCTAATTATTTTAATTCCTTAAAGGAAATCGCGTGATCGGATTTTTTCGAAATAATTGTTAGTGTTCGGTGAATGTTTCAAGTAAAGTCACGCAATATTCATTTCCAGTTGGAAATGTCTACGGCAATACAATACAATGCAATCTGAAATACGGAAGATTTAAGTGAAGGCATGCGATATCCTTGGGAACGAGATGAATTTCTAGAGCGAAGCCTTTCTTAATGAGAATATATGGAAGAAAACACACAGAGAGAATTGCCAAGAATGTGCCTTCTATTATGGCAATATTTTAATTTTGCTTCCAGTGAATGCCATTCCTTTACCTTAAAGTTAGATCCATGTTCAAACCAATTCCTCTAGCACTGACTAACCATTGACGGTGAAACTTTACAGAAAATAAATCTACGCTTCAGCTCTAAATAGTTTATCCAAAGTCCTCTATAAGCAAATCAGCTATTTACAGGAATAAAAACTCTGAAAACCCATAACATCTATAAGCTTTCAGCTTTTCCAGGATTTATATGTCAAAGTATTGCCCTTACCCTGTTAATGTATTTCAGTGGGCGAATTATGGCTTCTTCTAAATGGCCTCTCGTCCTTTCTCACTCCTATAGGGCCATAATTCTTTTTTACTTGCATGAAATTTAAATTTATACACCTAGAAGGAGATAGGGCGGTTAAGGGTCAATTTATAAAGGCACGCTAGGTCGTTATAAATTTCGGAAACGCTTTTTGCTTCTATTTTTCAATTGATCTATTGAACTTCTATAATGGGGCAATCTGGCAATTTATTTTCGCCTCATTTCCGCTTCCTGAGCAATGCATTCGACGGTTCTATTATATTTCCTCAATCAGCGTTTGGATATTAATATCGTTATAAATTGGACCATCTGTTGAATGGCAGATCGGTTTCCGATATTAGAATTCATCTTGGCGCTAACAACAACATTGTAAAATTTCACCTTGTTTCCACACAAAAGAATTAGAAGAAATGTTTAATTGGCGGATGGTTGCCAACAAGCTCCGTTATGCAAATCGAAGCCAAAGCCGCTACAGTTCCACCTGAATAGCGAACGAATCATAAATATTTAAGGTGCAATTAGTGACTTCCGTGCTTTTTCCAACGGTTCCCACTTCGTTTTACTTACAATTTTCACCACTATCCATTTGCATGGGGATTTATAACATGAACTATACACAAACAAGGGAAATGCTTCTACGGTCGAACGTTTGTCGCTTAGTTTATTCATTCAAATTATTGCCAAAACTGAATGATGCTACATTATTCAACGTGCAGTAATGTGGACAGTAACACCCGCTCATAATACTTTTATTCATCGGGTGAGTAATTGCCATTTCTGCTTGGCCTACAACTTAACTTGAACAATTTCCCTCGATTATGCATACGAGTATATAGAGTGTTAAAGGGATCAGAAACGCTCAAAGACATAACTTCTGATTTTTTCGAAGTCGAAGAGTCGAGAGTGTCTATTCCTGAACTCGTTAGATTTGTCGCTTTCTTGCGAGCATAGGAGCAACACTGTGAAGACGCAGGGAGGCTGCTGCGGCGCTAGAGAGGGTAGAATGCAGCTCTACATGGCATGACAACCACCCACGTCAGGGACATACAAAAATAGGGACCGCCAGGGATGCCGAGATCTTCCAATCCTAGGTGCAAAGGTGGTCCCACCTGACAGCGGACTTAGGTTCGAAAGGAAATTTAAGGTGAAAATCCCAGCAAAAGAAAGTTGGAATGCTAGTGACTGACCGAAAGGGGGTACATTGTTGGTACGCCGACGGCTCACGGGCGCCCAGTACGTGATGATCTGGGGCAGGCGTGTACCGGCAAGACACCAACAGGGGAGCGTCCTTTTCGCTGGGAAGCTGGACGACAGTGCTTCGGGCGGAATTATATGCAATCCTCGAGGTTGCCACAGATAGGGAAGTTACAGAAGGACTAGAGGGGTGATCGAGATCTACTCCAACAGCCAGGCTGCCCTCAAGGCACTCCTCAAGTGTTAAGACTGGCAGTAGACTGATCCAGGATTGCTAGGATGCCCTAAACAAAGTGGCAGAATAGAAACAAGTTAACCTGGTGTGGATTCCGGCAGGAAACGAAGGGGCCGATGCATTGGCAAGGCTGGGATCTTCTGAGAGCCCAACACCTGACGAACCTTACATAGGGTTAAGTAACCGACAGGTAGCAAGCGCTCTAAATGACTGGGCTATTAGTGGCACCACAGAGATGTGGAGAAAGGCGGAAGGGTGTAGACAAGCGAAAGAGTTGATTGGAACAACCAGTAACGCCAAGGCAACATCCAAATGGTTGATGTCAACGAGTTGCTGGGCCCTGAGAACTCTGGTTGGGGTCATGACAGGTCACTATGGTCTAAACAGACAACTACACCTACTAGGAATTGGTGATAGCCCCGTATACCCACAATGTGGAATGGCGCAGAAAACTGCCATCCCCTGATGTGCCATCGTTGGTCGACTACCAGGACGCGCCTCCTTGGGGCCTCCACACTCTCCCGCACCGAATTGTTAGAGAGCCGGACGCCTGAGTGTCGAAGCTCAGGAGTGATAAGGTGGGCATGGATGGAGGAATGGCGAAAAGGGCCTTTAAGGTCTACTCGCCGGACCCGTCGGGTCCCCCAACAGTACTTCTACTACTACATAGTGTAGAATAGACTCATTTTGGTAAGGAACTACATGACAACTTTTCGTCCAAAAATCGAAATTTCTCTTGCTAGTTTTTTTTTAGCTGAATTGATGGTTTCCAACCTAAGACGGTCTTCAATATGCACATAGAAGATCATTGAGTCAATAATGGAGAAGATATCGTCAGTTAACGGTCAAAACCGCTCAAAAAATCGTTCAAAACTGAACCATAATTTGAATTTATTCCGGATCAGAGGGCTCTGGCGTGTCTATTTCTGAGCTCGTCTGATTTGTCGCTTCAATGCGGCAAAAACCGTGTCGAATTTAAAGCATTTAAAGAAAATTGAATTTAAAAAAATTGTAAGGAACTGCCCGAGAAATTTTTCGTCCTAAAATCGAAACTTTTCTTGAAAGTTTTGTTAGGCGCAATGGATAGGTCCTTAGGTCTATAATAGTGCGTATAACTTCAGCTAACAATCCAAAGGCCTGAAAAATATAAGAGGAGCCATAGTGGACGGTTATTTCAGATGAGAAATGCCACATTTCTCTCGTTTAGTTTATCCATGCAAATTATTCCACAATAACTCCCGCTGATAAAGTTTAAATTTTCCTGATGAGTTGTGCAACTGATTCAAATTGAACAATTTACTTCAAAGTCTTTAAACCTTCGCCATATATCAGCTTATTTGAAATTTCTACAACTTTCGTGATTCAATTAAATGTTGACTTCTTTTTGATGACTGATTTTAGGGGTCAGGTGGAACGTTTAACTGCAATATCGATGAGGGTGGCAAAGTCCGGGGTGTTTACAATCGAAATTATTTAGTACGTTACAAGCCAGAAATAGCTTATCGATTTGATGCTCGTTTGGGTTTTCCGGGTGAAAACCAGCATTCACTATCGTTTAAATCACATTAAATAATATATTAAGTTTTTATAAGTTTCGACAAATCAGAACAGAAAAGTACATAATCAAGTAACAAATGGTTGAGAACTGCAATCAAAATTTGATCTAAAAATAATGAACTCTTGCCGATGGAAAACGTTCGCAGCAATGGCCAAACTTTCTCCGAATTTCCTAGTGAATTACCATTTGCATGCCAGATGAAAAATAGGTGCGGGGCCAAGTGTAAACTATATTAACGTGTTGGTTAATGGGAATAATATTTGAGTTGAAATTACCGGGAAATTGTTGGTTAAGGAACGGTAAAGTTCTCCGGCAAAGTTAAGCCTTGAATGCTAGTCGAATTAACTAGTTTTAGATTTGCCTAATTGTAATCCCGAATGGAAAACGCAGGTCATTTTTGAACGGTGAGTTAAAATATAAAAAAAACACTTATCCTTGCAGAAACACTGAATGTTAGGATTGTTTGCTTATTTGCTCCAATTCCACATATGCAAACATCAATTCAAAATCCAATCGCATATTCGAAATCCATATTTACCGTAACAAAGTGAAAATCAAAACAATCATCTACAAGGCTTAAAAATATTTATTAATATTTGCTTGATTCTGAACTGAATTAGAGAGAATTATTTATTAACATGCATTGTTTCTATCCAGCGTCTCCTCGTGCGATAAACCTTTTACAAGACTTCTGACTTGACCCCAATCAGCAAATTTCTTAGGAAAGTTCCGCTTTGCGATTGCCCTTTTCGATAAATTTCGCCTAACTGTGACATAAAACCTTTGACAAAGTTCCAGTCAATCCAGATATTGTCCGAGACCAAACCAGAACGTTCAGTGTGCTTATCTTCTGCCATGGCAGAGAAAATGATATATTTAAGTGCATTTTTTTGGCAAATTTGGTAACTTTTTGTACACGAAACAACGTAGCAAATCAAACAGGGAGTGTAATATACAGGTTTACGTACAAAAACAAACTGGTTTAAGTTTGTTCGGTTCAAGATAGAAACAGCTCTAAATTTGCCTAAATTTTCAGATATTTCAGTTCACTGTGGTTTGCTTGTTTAGTTTTCTTATATTGAAGATCGCAACCGCTTAATGTGAGTCAAAGTTTTGGAGTATTTCGAATCTGAAGAGTCTCATCATCAAATCGTCGCATTCCCTGCTTCCTTGCGATAAAAATAACGTGAAATTTAGCGCAACGAAAATAAAGAAAAATCGCAATAAATACCGAATGATAACCCGCGTTTGTTATCCGCACCAAAGTATTGTTTTTACGAAATAATTCACTTCTAACCACTTTTGTCAATTATAAATGAAACTTCGAATTCAGAAGTTTTCCTTCTTGCTTGTATAAAATATTCCCGTGACTAAACTCTATTGTACTAAGTGGTTCGAACCAAGAACTCACGATGCGCAACTTTTGGAAAAGTTTCGCAGAAACGTAGTTTTCCGGGAAAGATAATCACACAATATTCGTAATAAATTAAGTGGATGAAAAATAAATGATGATAATATTGAAAAACAAATGAGCCTAAAGTGATTGCGGAGTGACAAAGAGAATTGCTAGAACGGAAACGCTCAGAACGCAAAATATGCGCATGTTGTTGGCTCCACAAGAAAATCAGATATCAAACAATTGCTACCAGAAACACAAACATAAGTTCAAGATTTCATTTGATTGTGCCCAGGTCTAAATCAGTTACAAAATGCCAAAAACAAAAACCAGAAGCATGTCGGTTCTTATCTAGATTCTCCTGTAATTTTCTAATCTTGCCATGATTCCATGAGCTTTTCCCTATCGAATAAGCAGAATATTTTCTGGGGAAAAGAACCAGCACATACCCCCGATCTGACCTACTTGGTCTCAACTTTGTCACCGGATTTTATTATCAGATGTTGGATTAAACTTATCGAGCAGGTCGATCGGAAGGCATGCTGAATTTCGTGTGCTTTTAGCTCCAAAATGCCGATAGTTGAACTGGTGTTTTGCGATAAAGCCGGTGTAATATTTTAGCAGAAATAATTTAATTTCTGCTGCTCTTTTGGGCGGCAAATCGAAACGAATTTCGATTCAGTAGCCTTGGAAAACCAGCCCCATTAGACAAAAACAAAAATATTCGCTAGACTGAATCGCTTCCTGCAAACTGCTGATAGAAATTTAAATACATCACAGATGCGCAAATCTGACAAGCGAAATATAATATGCATACATTAAGCTTAGCCTGCATCTTGATGCAGTTCCAGATATTTACTTATTTACCATTCCGAGGTTGTACATAATAAATGTGCGAGTAAATGTAGGGAAACGGAAGAATGGTGGGCGCTGATTTGAATTTTGAGCAGTGACATTTTTGCATATTTTTACAAATCAGTATGGCTGCATTGCTGCTTGCTAGAAATTATTGATGAGCCAAGAAACCCGAAGGGAAACCGATTGCATTTAATATGCCTTTGAACGAGCCGCTTCTCATGCTAACTTAAAACCGGTTTTTATTCCACAGCCCTTGTTTGATATCAACAACCTTCAGAAAAAGTCCCGAAAATTCCTTCGCCATTGTTAGATTCAAAATAGCCTCTAATGGTGAATTAATGAAATGACTTCAGTTACGTTAGAGTTTATGTAGCGTGTGTTCTGACCACGCACTCTGCTCCTATGTGTTTAAATATCAATTAGATAGACCCGAAAACGAATTCAGTATTTAGTAGTGCGGCCGGCAAAACAAACAGAAGATTATACTTGGATTAAGCTCAGGTCAAAGTTGTATATTCAATCTTCAATAATTAATGAATTAAATCGCCAAATTTTTCAATCCTCAACTCCAATGACTCCAATAAAAAAGTGTTAACCAAAGCGATATAAACTGCATCGAATTGAATAATAATTGATTTCTTTCTCCAAATAAAGTTTGGATAGAATCAATGTTCCAGAGCAAGAAGCGAACGGTCTGCAATAAAATGTTGCGGGAAAAACGAGAAAAACTTTTTTGATCGTTTATTGCGAGAACAAAGGTTAACTTAATGCTTGTTCCACTTTTGCCAGATAGTAAAGCTTTGAACAGCAGCTTGCAGATTTAAGCTATGAGAATTTATGTCGTTTTTTGGCTGAAATGAATAGTTAATTCAGGAGATTTATAAGTTATTACCAGACAAAAATCAAATCGACAGATCGGCATACATATTACAATACGCAGACGACACGGCACTTATTGTACATGACAAAACTACTGAGAGAGCAGCTCAAAGACTCCAAACACTAACAAACAACACAATGACATGGTTTTATAAATGGAGACTAACACCAAACGCGTCAAAAAACCAACTTCTGCTCACAAACCACAGACTCAACGCTGACTCCCCTACAATAACTGCAGACGGCCAAACGACACAACGAAAAAACGACGTAAAATACCTTGGAATCACAATTGACCACAAGCTTAAATTCACTAAACACATACGAAACATCAGGGCAGAAACAATAAAGAGAACAAAACACTTCCGATCACTAACCTACAAAGACAGAGGAATTAGCACAAACACCGCCACCAAAATATATAAAGCTATTTGTAGACCCTTGCTAGACTATGGACATATACTCATGACCAACGGAACAGAAAGGACATAACGTTATATACAAACAAGAGAACAAATTGCACAAAGACTAATAACACGAATAAGACACCCCCAAAACCCACTATACAACCCCTCCACCCAACTACTATACGAACGCACAAACATGACAAATATTTCGGAAAGACTCATACATCTACAGATAAAATGGACAAACAACCCCTACAACTGGACCATACTGAATCCCCTTTGTCTTACAAGACCAACCAGACAATCCCGCTTCCGTTTCCCTACATTAACGCTACTCGAACACTTACAAACGCAACTGACTACTGGACAATAAAATATTTTTTTCTTGTCATTAGAATTAGAAAGCTTATTGAATTAAATTGTTAACCCAAAATAAGAGAATTTTTATCTTTGTTTCTTTATTTAGATTAAGACTATAGAACAAGGGCAGAAAGACCGATAGGTCGATAACCTTTTTTAGAAATAAAGATGTTTACTACTACTACTATAAGTTCGATGAAATGTTCATCGCGCATTTAGAGCTTCATTTGCTAGTTGTGAAGCACACATGAATTGATTTAAATGTGGAGCTCAGATGTTTTGTATCAATATTCAACCATTTGCAATCCATACAATGCGAATTTCGGTTTACTGTGCAGTTATATCGCTTCGATAGTAAACAACAATAATTGTTGACTGAACAATTAAATGGCATGCCCCATAAATTCACTATTAATTTTCAATTTATTTACTGTTATTGTTCGCTGTTTGTGTGCCATATTACATTTAATCGCTTTAGCTTTTTGAGGAAAAACACAAAAACACGGAAAAAAACCACCACAGTGTTGCATATAACTATGCAATTGGTGGTTACTCTGCTGCTAATTGCAAACCATAATAAAAAAAACAGGCAAATTACATAAGCAAATATCGCAGTGTTTGCCCAGTTGAAATCCCCTTTCCGAAGCATGTTTGAAATATTTCCCTGTCCATATTCTACGGGCATATTGTAGAGCTGTGATGCAATTTGCGGTATAATTTGAATACCTTTTGTGCGATGGTAAATCAATTTGGTGCGGATTCATATACGAGTTTCATTACAGAGGTGACGAGAATTAAACGTCAAATATTATTAATAATTTCCGATCATTTGTAGCCCGTTACTAGATTCGTTCCTTTACATCGATAGCTGCAACGTATATGCATATTTGTCAAACCTTTGATATTAACTACTTTTCAAATAGGAGTTTTAAAGTTTTGTATTTAATTATTGTTGTGTATATTTTCCTCACTGTACTTCAATTTATTTCAAAAAATTCCTGGGTTTCAGTCAATTTTATTGTTTATTATTTAAATCGTTACAAATACGTTTCGGTGTCTTTCTCCACCATCATCAGTTTGTCTAAAATATATATTTACAGTTATCATCAATTTAAATAAAAAACTTTACTTTATTAAAATGACATTTTATGGCTCATGTTATGTTAAATTTCGCTGCTCTGTACTCAAGTGTATTTTTTTACGTTTGGACCTCAATTTTTGCAAGAGCACTTTGGCTTGGAATAACGTATGAGGTGAGATGTTCAACATTGAGATCAAATCAATATCTTGGAAAAATGTTAGGTGTTCCAACATGCTACTAACCTGCCATGATATTAAATAAAAATTTATTTCAAAAAATTGTTTAAAAAATTAAAATGTCATTTTAATATGTGTGTGATTTGTATTTTAATATGTGAATTTTGAAGAAAGTTTTTTATTTAAATTGATGATAACCGTAAATATATATTTCAGACAAACTGATGATGGTGGAGAAAGACACCGAAACGTATTTGTAACATTTTAAATAATAAACAATAAAATTGACTGAAACCCAGGAATTTTTTGAAATAAATTTGTATTTAATATCATGGCAGGTTAGTAGTATGTTGGAACACCTAACATTTTTCCAAGATATTGATTTGATCTCAATGTTGAACATCTCACCTCATACGTTATTCCAAGCCAAAGTGCTCTTGCAAAAATTGAGGTCCAAACGTAAAAAAATACACTTGAGTACAGAGCAGCGAAATTTAACATAACATGAGCCTGGAATGGGCTTGTTAAGAAATCGGACCCTCTACAAGGGATCGGGCCAAAGAAAGAATGTAATTGTGTTTACCCAGTGCCTCGGAAATTCGTCAAGTGTGTGTTTTTCGCTCGAAAACATCTTGAAATATCCTTGCATTAGATAACGAAACTCAAATACCACAGCCATACCGAAATATGAAAATTCGCACTGGTAAAGATTATTTCAACTGATGTAATTTGAGTTTAAAAAAAACAGCACACATTTTCTATCCAAACAGCTTCGATCGTCACAAATGGTACTGATACGTCTCCATCAGCTGTAATAATCTAACAATATAAATCCCTCCGAGTAGAACCTAAAATATATATTCGCATATAGCTCTCCTGATTTTACTGCTGGCGTATTTTATTTCGGAATTTATGCCCGAATACATTTCCTTGTTGAATATCTTCTTGCGGAATAAATTGGCAGTTTTATATATGCGTCGCATCGCATTTATCCCGGACACACAATTCGAATTACACACCCAGTTCACTGTAATAAAAGCGTACACTTTGTCTCTGTACTCACTGTTTAGTGTCTCCTATCTGTTGCTACAATTTTTCAACAAATTTCCCATTGGAAATATTCTTGGAGTAAATTGTACCCTCACAAGAATGTTAATGTGCATCAACTTGAATCAACCGATATCAAGCGATTTTTTTTTGCTTTGAAGTATAAATTTAGTCACTTTGTGCTATAATATTTCCAAGAAAAATAAACATGCTCCACAAAGCCGTAAATGCAAATTCCCGAATAGTCCCGTATATTATGTAGATGTACTCGGGATGTATCTTGCGGTGCACTCGTAAAAGTATGAACCACGCTACTTTTTGCAACTGAGTCGTAAAAGTTTAGTAGCGAACTGAATCTCAGATGCATCATGGATAACTGCAGCCAAAGATTTTGATATTTGCGCATTTATGTAAAAATCCCCAAATGATAAACTTGCCAGTTGGCGCTTTGAAGAGGTTCAGAGCCAAAAGCAAAACAGTCTATGCTCTTTTAAACCTCTTTTAAGGTACACGGGCAGGGATAAATTACAATTAAAATTCATTTACTCGCGAATATTGCTTCCGAGCAAAAAATAAACAAGGCAATTTACATGTCTGCATTATAATCCAAAGATTAGAGTGCCAGCATTCAATACGACCCTTAACAAGCCTGTTCAAATTTTAACACCCCCGATAAAACTCCATCCCTCCGTAGCAAAATTCATTTTCCATTAAGTACCATCATTTTGCGTAAATCCGATGGGCCAAACCGTGTTAAATTCCAGCCAAGTAGGCGTTCAAATTAATTTCATAACGGGAGGAGAAATTTTTACACAGGAAATTGAAGCGATAGGCCAATAAGTTATTGAATACGACTGAACATCATCAGCCATAAGCGGGCCTAAGATAAAATTTGGGTACTAAAAATTTGCTAAATTTACCAAACAGTAAGGAAAAATATCGCATTTATCAGCAGATAACATTTCCACTAGACTTTAGAAAAGCGAATAAAAAATGTCGAACTGTCTTTTTTAACCTGGCTGGAGCTGGAACATGTCTGAACTCCCAATAGCCCAAACAGTTGGAAATATTTCCGATAGCGCCTTTATATGACGTTGGGAGAGTCGAAAATCCTCAAAAATGGGTCATGGTTCTATAAATGGAGACTAACACCAAACGCGTCAAAAAATCTTCTACTCACAAACCACCGACTCGCTGACTCCCCTACAATAATTGCAGACGGCCAAACGACAGAACCAAAGAATGACATAAAATACCTAGGAACCACGATTGACCACAAACTTAAATTCACTAAACACATACGAAACATCAGGGCAGAAACAATAAAGAGAACAAAATACTTCCGATCACTAACCTACAAAGACAGAAGAATTAACACAAACAGCGCCACCAAAATATATAAAGCTATTTGTAGACCCTTGCTAGACTATGGACATATACTCATGACCAACGGAACAGAAAGGACAAAACGTTATATACAAACAACAGAACAAATTGCACTAAGACTAATAACACGAATAAGACACCCCCAAAACCCACTACACAACCCCTCCACCCAACTACTATACGAACGCACAAACATGACAAAGATTTCGGAAAGACTCATACACCTACAGACAAAATGGACAAACAACCCCTACAACTGGACCATACTGAATCCCCTTTGTCTTACAAGACCAACCACACAATCCCGCTTCCGTTTCCCTACATCAACGCTACTCGAACACTTACAAAAGCAACTGACTACTGGACAATGAAATAATTTTTTCTTGTCATTAGAATTGGAAAGTTTATTTAATAAGATTGTTAACCTAGAATAAGAGAATTTTCATATTTGTTTTTTATTTAGATTAAGACTACATGTATTAAGCAGGGGCAGAAAGACCGATAGCTCGATAGCCTTTTTTAGAAATAAAGATGTTTACTACTACTACTACTATTCCAATTTTTGGATCCGAAGCGGAAAACGTGAAAAAAGTTTATTTGAGAAATTTTGAGTGATATTAGTTTTTTTCCGCAAACAGAGTCCAAAATTCCAAATTGATATTTTCGTGCAAAAATCAACTTTTCACGTGAAGGAGGTTTTTAAAGCTCAATGCACAACTTTCATGAGCTCCACAATATGCACATTAGAAGATAAAAATGATTATTATTTTCTGTCGGTAAAAATCGGGCGAAAACTGTATTAAACTAGTGTTTGACAGCTATTAAAACACTATCCGGAAATTAAAAGAAAATCCGTGTGGTACGGTGGGAACGCCGCTGGGATCAAGAATACGTAATTGGCAATTTCAGGCTGATCTCCTCTTACGAAATTTTAAAAGGATATTGCTCTTAGAATGGTGGCAGTGAAGCGCCATAATTCTGTTTACTCACTGTTTTCACGTTTATAACGCATGCTTTTTCACTAACTCAATTATAAACTCACCCAAACAATTCCACAATTCCGCAATTTTAGTAAAGCGGCTTGAAAGAAAACGGTTCAATAAAATACTACAAAAGAACAGCTAAAAACGCGACAACAAATAAAATTAATATAACACTAGTGAAAGCCGCAGAAAGTTGGTAAACATTTATTGCTTCTCCCCGATGCTATCTGAATAAAGTAAGCCCAATTGCAGCCAATACGGACCATTTATTCCACAGAAAAAGTTTACTTTACAGCAAACACCCGCATTCAAGCTGCACTTTAATATCATTAGCAAAAGGCGAGGAAATTAAATTGTCGGACGAACATATGAGTTAAAAGTCCTTAATCCGATTGGGCGAAAAGCAGAAAGTGTACGAGCTAATTAAGACAGGTTTGAACAGTTTTATAGATCTTGGAACAAAAAAATGAATGGCAATAAGTCGCATTGGAAATGTTTAAGACCTGGTCTGTTATAAAACTAAAACAGAAAAAATGTGTAACAGTCTAACATAAAAAAACGAAAGATGCAAAAAGCATAGCGCATTCTAGCGCTATGCTTTGGCGGATAGCTTCTATTGATTAAAATGGCGCAGCCAAGTGAAACGTCTTTTTTTATTCTTTTCATCACATTTCTAATATAAAACCGCTAATATTTTCTGATCACATTTCGAAAAGCACTTAAACCGTTGATATAAAGAATATGTTTCCAGGATCGTATAAATTATTCAGCACTCATCTGGAGAGCCATCGAACTCCCTATAATTGAAAATCGCCTCACATATCACCATAAATTCCAACTTTCTAAATTGCCTGTTTTCAATAAGGCTTAAAAACTAGATGACGCCGGTTGAATATTCATTTTTCCACCGTCGACCATTCTCCGTTTAGAGAGACGGTCAATTTTATATTAATGAATAATTCATTGTTTGCAGTGAGAAATTTGGCATAGCCGGTTCGCTAAGATACGTTTCGAAAAGTTGAAAGGGGAATGAAGTTTTGTTTATCTTCAGTAATCATATTCAATGTAAACTCTGCAGAGGATTTAAGTGTTTCCATGCCTTATTTTTCGGCTGAGCGAATTTTAATAACGGAAGAAAACAGCTAATAGCCAAGTGAAGGACTGAATTATATTTACCAAAGGAAGGATCTCAGAACAAATGGGGGCTGATAATGGAAGTAGATGGCTTGAAATTAACCAATGTAGCCCTAAATTTGATAATCTAAGAACCGTACAGTAGTAGTAGTAAACATCTTTATTTCTAAAAAAGGCTATCGACCTATCGGTCTTTCTGCCCTTGTTTAATACATGTAGTCTTAATCTAAATAAAATACAAAGATGAAAATTCTCTTATTCTAGGTTAATAATCTTATTAAATAAACTTTCCAATTCTAATGGCAAGAAAAAATTATTTTATTGTCCAGTAGTCAGTTGCGTTTGTAAGTGTTCGAGTAGCGTTGATGTAGGGGAACGGAAGCGGGATTGTGTGGTTGGTCTTGTAAGACAAAGGGGATTCAGTATGGTCCAGTTGTAGGGGTTGTTTGTCCATTTTGTCTGTAGGTGTATGAGTCTTTCCGAAATCTTTGTCATGTTTGTGCGTTCGTATAGTAGTTGGGTGGAGGGGTTGTGTAGTGGGTTTTGGGGGTGTCTTATTCGTGTTATTAGTCTTAGTGCAATTTGTTCTGTTGTTTGTATATAACGTTTTGTCCTTTCTGTTCCGTTTTACCTGAGTATATGTCCATAGTCTAGCAAGGGTCTACAAATAGCTTTATATATTTTGGTGGCAGTGTTTGTGCTAATTCCTCTGTCTTTGTAGGTTAGTGATCGGAAGTGTTTTGTTCTCTTTATTGTTTCTGCCCTGATGTTTCGTATGTGTTTAGTGAATTTAAGTTTGTGGTCAATTGTGATTCCAAGGTATTTTACGTCGTTTTTTGGTTGTGTCGTTTGGCCGTCTGCAGTTATTGTAGGGGAGTCAGCGTTGAGTCTGTGGTTTGTAAGCAGAAGTTGGTTTTTTGACGCGTTTAGTGTTAGTCTCCATTTATACAAACCATGTCATTGTGTTGTTTGTTAGTGTTTGGAGTCTTTGAGCTGCTCTCTCAGTAGTTTTGTCATGTACAATCAGTGCCGTGTCGTCTGCGTATTGTAATATGTATGCCGATCTGTCGATTTGATTTTTGTCTGGTAAGTTGTAATTGTATATGGCATGGCAGTATATATTGTAGAGAAACGGTGAGGCGGGGATCCTTGAGAGAGCCCTTGTTCAGGGGAAAAAGAAAATTACAGTGTTTTGTCAATTCGTACTTGTAGTTGTCTGTTTTCTAGTAAGTTCTTTATGGTATGTAGTAGATATGTTGGTGTGTGTAGTTTGTATAGTTTGTATAGTAAGCCTCTATGCCAGACACTATCAAAAGCTTTGTTAATGTCCATAAACAGGCAAGCTGTCTTTCTGTCAGTTAGGTGGGTTGTTTGTATATTGTTAGTCAGAGTGAAGAGTGGGTGAATAGTCGAGTGCTGATGTTTGAATCCGAACTGATACGATGGTATGTACTTTCCGACCAGTTTTCCCAGTCGCTGCCTTATTATGTACTCAAAAACCTTGCTAAGTACTGGTAGTAATGTAATTGGTCTGTAATTGCTCGGTTGTGTATTGTCCAGTCCATTTTTGGGTATAGGGATTATTAAGCCGTTTTTCCATGTTTTTGGAATTATGTTATTTCTGATGCAGTTGTTCAATTCAGTTAAGATCAGTTTGTGTGTTTCTTGAGTTAGGCTTTTCAGGAGTTTGGCCTTTATATTATCTTTTCCCGGTGCTGTGTTTTTGATATGCGCTAGGGCTTCATCGTACTCTGTGTCTGTGATCAGTTTGTATGTATAGTTTGGTGAGCTGTTGAAATAGTTCAAGTACCAGTCGTTGATCAAGTTCCAGTTGTCATTGTTGAAGTTAGGGTTTTTCGATATGCTGAAGGCCCTTTGATAGTGTCTGGCGAACGCGTCAGCTTTCTCTTTGTCTGTGTGCAGTTCTATTCCGTTTTCGTCAATTGTGTCAGTAGTGTTAGTTTTTTTGTATTGCGCTAGTTTCTTAATTTTTCGCCAGTATGTTTTGCCTTTGTCTTTTTGTATGTCTTTACATGTTTCTAGCCATTTGTCTTGTCGGTATTGTCCAATCAAGGTTGTAATATTTCTGTTGAGTTGGTTCAGTGTCTTTTTTAGGTCGTTATTTTGAGTGTTTGTATATAGCCTGTACAGTTCTCTCTTTTGTTTTATGAGTCTCAGTATGAATTTGGGTAGTGAGAACCGTACATTTTTTGATTTTTTCAATATTGCTGCAGGCTGCATCTAAACTCTGTTAATGGTTGAACGAAAGTTCTCTACTTCCGAAGCTCAGATTTTATTGAGTTTTAAATGCTCGATTGAACTTTTTTTACCATTTGGTTAGATTTTTATAAATTTCCTGCTTAAATCCATTAATTGTCAGCGGTTCCATAAAGAGGGCTTTATTTGGAGGGAACCGCAGGCGATATGTAAAACTTTGGCAACAACCGTGCTAATAAAATGGGATTCCCAAAAAAGAATAATCCCGCATTCCCTCCAGCAGAAAATTCACCGTGTGATTTGCAATGCGTTTCTGATAAACCCGATGCAACCTACACATGAAAGTGTCAATCTAGTTGGCACAGACATTCAACCGGAGGATTTTTCATCGAGCATAAATTGCGAAATAAAATGCGATAGCAACGAAATCACGTGACGTATATGCTAAAATATGCTTTAAATTCAAGTCGGTCGACGAGATTCTCTCGAGACGTCACATATTTTTTATGGGTTTTGCATATTTGATGCAGAAGAGTAGTGGGCAATAGGCTCCGGAGGATTTGCCACAACTTTGCCGCCCAAATATCGATAATAATTCCGGCTTTGAATATACATCGGCCGACGTGAATATAGAGGCCCTTATTCATACAATATTTCCTCCTAAATCCAGCAAAATTAAACCGAATAATGGAATTCTAGTCGTGCATCTTTTGGATTCACAGTTCAAAGAATAATTTAAGCCCCAGCCTAGCCCTGCGACGGAAAATTGGAAAACATCTCGGAGAAACAACCAAATTTATTCGCGGATAGATCTGAAAAATTGTTAGCAATTATTCACAGCCGAAAAGATCAGGGTTTGTCACCGATTTCTCAAACAACGAGGATCTATTTGGCTTCAGTGAACTGGAAAGTGTGGATTAATCTATTGGAACAGCATTTCCAGTTTATTTTCAGCAAACAGTGTTTCCGCATTTTGGTTCATTCTGCATTCTTTTAGCATTCAAAAACACCGATGACTAAAACCAGCTGTAGACTAAATTACCAACAACAATGTGAAGCCATCGCCCAAAACCTCCAGACCATGATTGCACTAACAGGATGATATCGTCACTTGATTAGATCTCTGATGCAATTAGGTTCGAAAGATCAGAAGCAGCGAAGCGTTATTATTTCAGGCCAATCTTAAATGGAACATTTGAAATCAATCCTCATGGCTGACAGCTCGCGCATATATTTGTAGACGATAATGGTCAATTAAATTATTAAACAATGCCCGCCATCAATTACGAAGCTCGAGTGGAATGCACTAGAAATGCATAGCGGTCAGGATTTGCAATTCCCATTGTAGCGTGCTTCGTGCCGGATTGCTGACTTAAATTGAGTGCTGACTCAATACGCGTTTGAGGCCTAAAACATGTCTGCCTCTAAAATAAGGAAGATATCGGCAATTAGAGATCGCGACCGCTCAAAAATCGATCAAAATCAGCCAAGAATGTCGATTGTTTCGGATCAGAAGCTTTAAGCGCCATTTTGAATGAGCTCGTTGCATTCCTTGCTTATTAGAGATGAAAAGGAGGTAAACTTGGAGGTATTTTGACCGATTTCATATTTTTTGAAAAAAATCGACCTTATGACCGACACTTATGAAAGTTCAGTCAAAAAGAAAATTTTCACATGTGTGTTTTTTAAGCTCAATGAATTGTTTTCGACCTCAAAAGCTCTTTAATGGGTATATATAAAAAGTTTGCGCCGCAAATAAGGAACATATCGTCGATTAAAGACCGTGACCGCTCAAAAATCGCTCAAAATCAGCCAAAAATGTCGATTATTTCGGTTCCAAAGTTTTAAGCGCCATTTTTAATTAGCTCGTTGCATTCCTTGCTTGTCAGAGATGAAAAGGATGTAAACTTGGAGGTATTTTGAGCGATTTCATATTTTTTGAAAAAAATCGACCTTATGACCGACACTTATGAAAGTTCAGTCAAAAAGAAAATTTTCACATGTGTGTTTTTTAAGCTCAATGAATTGTTTTCGACCTCAAAAGCTCTTTAATGGGTATTTATAAAAAGTTTGCGCCGCAAATAAGGAACATATCGTCGGTTAAAGACCGTGACTGCTCAAAAATCGCTCAAAATCAGCCAAAAATGTCGATTATTTCGGTTCCGAAGTTTTAAGCGGCATTTTTAATTAGCTCGTTGCATTCCTTGCTTGTTAGAGATGAAAAGGATGTAAACTTGGAGGTATTTTGAGCGATTTCATATTGAAAAAATCGACCTTCACTCTTATGAAATTTTCGGTCGAAAATCTAAATTTTACAGCCGTGTTTTTTGGGCTCAATGCATTCTTTCCGATAATGTACATATAGAAATTGTTTCCATCTCTAATAACGAAGATTTCGTCGGCTAAAAGTCGCAATCGCTCAAAAATCACTCAAAATGAGCCGAAAAAGTCAATTATTTCGGATCTGAAGCTCTAAGCTTCATTTTCAATTAGCTCGTTGCATTCCTCGCTTCCTTGAAATGAAATTATGTAAATTTTGAGGCATTTTGAGTAACTTGATAATTTTCGACAAAATTGTGATTATTTTTGATCTGAATCTTAAGGCTTCTTTAAGATGAAAATGATGCAAAACTCGAGACATTTCGGGTCGATTTTCAAAGGTCGATTTTTTTCAGAAATAAATCAGCGAACAAGTTTTTGATTTTCTCTGCTGAAAAATCCAAAAAAAGCAATTACTATGCATGTTTCCAGAAACATGAATATTTTCTAAACATGATAATGTGCAGCATTTTTCGATCGGAAATTACATAAGATGCCAAACATACACAACCGGGAACAAGATCCTAATAACAGTAAATTATTCCCTGTCTACATGATCACCATATTTGTAATAGGGAACTTAAAGTAAATTTACTAGGTGTCATGTTTACATAATTCCGAAACGAGTTTCCTCGGCCGTTAAAGTTGTCGCCGAGCAAGATTTCGTGACAAACCATAATTACAGCCCAACCCCGTTTAAAGCATATAACAAAACTCTTTTCGGCCCTGGCTTATTATCGGAATGTGGTTTAGTGGATGGTTTGGTTGAGGTGGCATGGCCACATCATCCAGGCGTGGCTCCACTTTAATATTAAAGCATGGATAATTACAGGTTTTATGGAATGGATGATGAGAAAAATTTCGCCGTCTTGGAATATTTAAATTAAAAATTATCACAGAGAATCTTGAATATTGTATAAATGGAAAACGTGTAATTTGATTTGATTGCCAGTTTGCTAATGTTTTTCCAGTCGGTTCGATTTTTCTTTAAATAGCAGGTAGACATTCAAGAAATATCATGAAACAAATCCTCGAGGCTTAGTTCAGTGGTTTGGCGTCCGAGCAGAAGCCAATATTCTTTTCAACCTGCAATTGACTAAATAACATCAACTACCCATTACAGTCCTGCAAAACATGCCCAAGCTGCGCCCTTCTATAAAGCATTATTTGCGCTTATTACCAATTCAACGTGTAGTAGCATTATATTATCGGTGCAACATAATGCAAATAGAAGCAGCAAAGTATGCTATTAAATGGAAAATACGGAACCAAAAATAGAATAAGGACTGTCGGATTATGGCTCGTCAATAGTTCACTGAACCGATGTCTCCTTGGCTTGTTTGCCTCGATCTAGATGGACAGAAATTGGACATTTGCGAAATTCAATTGCTAAATTGTATTTCAAGCTCACAGACACGATATTTACCGTTTCGATATAGGGATATCTGACAAAATCAGGAATGGATAATGTCGATCTTCACTGATCTTTGACTTGTGCGAAGACCAACAATATTGAATGCCCATCAACCAGAACACCTTAAAACTCCAAAACCAGAACAACAACAGGAACAATTAAATTTAAACAATTTGCATTTGCAATGGCGCTCAAGAAAATATTCAAATTAGGGACGAATTCTCTATTGAAATTCCGAACGATTCGTCTTCATAAAACATCCGTCAACAAATTCTAGAGAAGTTGAGATGATTTTCGACAATTTTTCCCCAGTCGGCAGTCGTGTCGCGTTCCGCGAAAAGCGAGAAAAGTTAAACAATTTAAATTTGAACGAATTTGAACAATTACAAGGGAAAATTAGAGAACGATGATGAGAGGAGAACGGTTTAAAATCCAACGCATTTTACCCAATAGTTGTTCATTCAATTCCAAATTTAGCTACCAGTTGGTAAACACCTACAGAAAAAAGTGTTGACCAGAAAATCCTCATCATTAAGTTCGTGACTTCCAACTGAGCGAAAATCTCGAAAGGTTTAAGAAAATTTCGCATAATTCACGATCGTGTGATACACAGGTATTAGTTGAGAGCACGTACTTGTTCCGGCTTCTGTAATTAATTGGATATTTGTTTTGATTGTGCTTAGGCTAATATCAGCGCCCGAAGGATATAAGCCAACATTAATTTTCAGAGTGGCCTTCCAGCAAACAGTAATATTATCTGAAATGTCGGGATAAAGCGGCTGAGCAAACTTGACCCATATACAGTAAAAACGGATTAGAGTGTGACATCCCACGGAGATAGCTTAAGTGATTAGGTTTGCGAATTTTAATTCAAGCCCTTCATTGCGTTTGGGGAACTGGTTCAAATGGAAACTTGAAGTTGACGAAAGCAGCAATATTCCTTCCAATTTCCCGAAATAGAATTTGCTGCGGTTTTGAAAATTTTCGTCCATCAAAGCATGAATATGTAATGTTTCGATCGAATTTCTCAACATTTAACCCGACCTTCGCTAGCGGAGTTTTTTTGAAACATCAACAATTTCATTTAAAAACAAATTACAGATTTTAACATTGAAGAATTTCAATTTTACTTGCGCCTCCTCCTCTAGGAAAATTACAATGTAGTACACCATTTTTGTACGAGATGGCCACAATCTTCAAAGCTGAAAGACACCTGTCATTGCCCCTCCATAGGCTGGTCCCTTTGACAGCCCTTCATTACTGTTTTTTGTGCGCAGAGATTACCACGTTTGTGAAATCTTCCCAAACTATTTAACCGTTCGTAATAATTATGGGAAAAAAGGAAACATACCGAAAGTCGGTCGCGTTCGAGAAGCCCTAGCAAGTGGCTCAGGTCAGTTTTCGAAGAAATTAAAGTGCTTAGCAGGCGACGGGCCCAAACTGAAGGGCAATGACGGAAAAGATGCCGGCGTTTGTTCATCTTGCACGTAGGAGCCCAAAGTACCAGCAGTACTGCCAGAACTTCCAGTACTAAAAATCATGGTATGATATATAGGGAGCAAGACTCCAGACCTAATCTCGAACAAGCGATTAATAGTTCCTTCAGAAGGTAAGCGAAATCATTAGTTTCATACAATGACGACTCCAGGGGTGGACTATCGGGCTGTATGTCATAGTGACGACTCTAAACCTCGTATTCACCTGAATTGGCCTGGTGGTGAATGCATTCGTTTGCTCACCGTGAGATCCATGGTTCGATCCCTGGCCTAGGCATGAAAATTTTTCTTTTGCTTTTTACGCAGTCACCCCGTATTCACCTGAATTGGCGTGGTGGTGAATGCATTCGTTTGCTCACCCTGAGATCCGTGGTTCGATCCCTGGCCTAGACATTAAAATTTTTCTTGTGCTTTTTACGCGGTCACCTCGTGAAAAGCAATAATCGCCCGAGTATTGGCAAGCGTGTGGCACTTGGAGAAGAAACATGTTTGAAAATCATATTAATTCAATCCAGAAGAACCTGAATCCGATCCGACGATTAAACGACGTAACATGTATATATAGATATACATTTTTCAAAAGAGATAGACTTTCGAGGTCATTCCTTCAAACAAGTGGGTTTTTAGGACGTCGTTCGGTAGAATTTCTTCTTGACGTTTCGCAAGCACGTGCGGCTTGCATCCTCAGAAGTGGTTTGCTTGAACGCTTACACTGTTCCGATGAAAATAATAATAATATGAATATATTTTTTTTGCCCGCCCCCAGATAAATATCCTGGGTTCGCCCCTGGTTGGATACCAGTAACACCCCCTGAGCTAGGATCACAGAACGAATTGAGCATATTCCTTGGAGCCTTACGAGTTTAAGGCCATGCATGCTGTAAGTCCTTACGAGTTTAAGGCCATGCTGTCTGTAAGTCCTTACGAGTTCAAGACAAGGCTATAAGTCCTTACGAGTTTAAGGCAATGGTGAAAGTCCTTACGAGTTTAAGGCCATGCTGCAAGCCCTTACGGGTCTAAGGGCATGCTGTAAGGCCTTACGAGTTTAAGGCCATGCTGTCTGTAAGTCCTTACGAGTTTAAGGCAAGGCTATAAGTCCTTACGAGTTTAAGGCAATGGTGAAAGTCCTTACAAGTTTAAGGCCATGCTGCAAGCCCTTACGAGTTTAAGGGCATGCTGTAAGTCCTTACGGGTTTAAGGCCATGCTGTCTGTAAGTCCTTACGAGCTTAAGGCAAGGCGGTAAGTTCTTACGACCTTACGAGCTTAAGGCGATGGTGAAAGTATTTTCGAGTTTAAGACCATGCGGTTTGTAAATCCGTGTAAGGTTAAGTCAAGGTTTAAGTCCTTGCAAGTTTAAGACAATAGTGAAAGTCCTTACGAGCTTAAGGCCATGCAGTTTGTAAGTCTGTATAAGTGTAAGGCTAGGCTGTAAGTCCTTACGAGTTAAAGACCCTGCTTAACTCCTGAATGCAAAACAAGTGTTCTCTTTATTTGCCATTCGTCAGACTTATGAGCTTATGGTTTGTAGGTACTGCCCAATTACAAGCAGACCGCCTTACCCGAAATCTGGGTTGAATTGTTCCAATGGCAGTGTTGGGAATATGGAGGACTGTAAACCAGCTCTCCATGGTCGGTAAAACAGGTGTCGCTATCAAAAGGACCATTGCAGTCGGTAAAGCAGTCTTCTTTAAACAAGAAGAACATATTAATGTCAAACCAGTGACACTAACTGTAATATTATTTTGTTGTTCTCTCATAAGGAGTCACATTCAACTATCAGACAAAGATAATGAGCTAGATTATGACAGCTTAGAAGTATGGAGCTCGGAAATTACCAGCGATTCATCTTCTGATAACATTCACCCGACAGTAACCAAGATCCAAGCCAGGCGGCAAGGATCCGGATCTTGTCAAGCCACTGTTAGCCAAATACCGGCCAGTAGCTCATAAACCACCGGTTGCTTCCCCGAGAGTCAATCCGGATATATTTTTGTCAATGACAAAACACAAGAAAATAGTTGATATACAGAGCTGCAAGGATGCTACTATACATTATGCTATTGGCAAAGCAATCACCTCCCCTTTGGGGGGGGGGGGGGGCAAAACAAGACAAGGCCCTATTAGAAGACTTCAGGGCTCGTTGAAAAGCGTGAATTCAGGGCTCCCACATTCCGTTTAAAACCAAACCAGTAGAAAGAGAAAACATCTACCGAGTCTCTAGATCTGGTATGAAGATGAAAAGACAATAATTAGCAACGATATTTCTAAAATATCCGAAAGCGGTGCAATTTCCATGTGTTCGAGTACAACAGGTCAATTTATTTCACGTATTGACCGTTAAAGAGCCGGGCGGCTCTAGTAGGCATAAGACATAATACTGTCATTAAAACCATAATAGCTAACTGCTATATTGCAGCGATTGACCTGAAAGGCGCTTATCAGCTGATACCCATAACATTGCAAGACAGAAAATATTTAAGATTTCAATTTCTGGATACGTTATACAAGTATAACTGCATGCCATTCGGGTTAAATACAGCACCATGCATTTTAAGAAGACTCGTTAAATTAATCATTTTTTGATTTTTTAACTATAGGGCTACTTATGGTGAATTCATTAGAAATTCATCAGAACCGGGACTGCTGCCTCGCAAGCTAGGTCTTTGTTATCAATACCAACATCTGAAAGCATTTTTATACCAAAACAAGCTTACAAATATCTTGAGTGCATAAATACATATATGACAGGGTGAACAGGACTGTCAGTTTACCTGTAGAAAAGCAAGGTAAAGTAAAAAGCTTAACCCTAAAATTTGAAGACCAAACAAATTGCAAAATCAGGGTTTTTTGCGGGTCTATTGGAAATCTTAGTTCCCATATGTTCGGCTACCCCCATATGGATGGGCGTATACAAATTAAAAAGCTTGCTCAAGAAATTTGGTAGTTCTGTGAAGAGGGACGATGTTGGATTTTTGCGTCTTATTTCAAATCGAGTGAAAACAAAGAAGCTGACCTAGAACGACTAGAACCCGCGCGACTAGAATCTAGGCGACTAGAACTCGAAATAGAATACGAATTACTAGAATACGCATCCCAAGAATCTGCAGATTACAGTCATATCCAAAAATTGACCTATTTGCAAGCAGAGGAATATCTCATTTTCATGTCCTGGTATAGGGATATTATGAGGTTTGGATTAATGAGAAACTGGCTGACCAGCCAAGCCATAGAAGTCATGTTATCGTCATTGGCAGATTCTTCACATAAGTAATACAAGCTGGGGTTTTAATGGGGAGAAAAAGGAAAAATCAGCTGGTACACCGACTCTGTTGAAAAGTTCTCTGGTAGTTCTTGCTCTGCAATACCAAAAGAGGGCTTTCATGTGGTTCTTTAAACACATATGTCTCCGCTACATCTCTCATAAGCTCACCTATAATAGGTTCGGACTTTCGCATTGAGAGATTCTTTAAAGGCGTGCTCAGACTAAAGCCACATATCCCACAATTCAGGCTCACAGGGGACTCCAACATAGCTCTGATTTCTTTAGCCAATTTCTCCCCAAGTACTAGCATATCCTTAAAAAGGCTCGAACCTTAAGACAAAGCCTGAGGGCTTAAGTACCAGTTCATCGGGTCCGATACTTTGTCTTTATAGAATTGACCAATATCAATATAACCAAGAAGGCAGGAATCCAAAGTAAAATACCTGCAGGAATGAAGACCCCCGACCTCGGCGGATACCAAGCCACTTTTATTATACCATTCTGTTGCCAAACCTGAGATATGTACAGCAAGTGCGTTAACAACTTACATCAGTTGCACGAAAGACATCCGTGCACAGATTACTAAGCTACTAGTAACTTTTCGAAAAGGAACAACCTTTTGTTGAACAAACGACGTGACAATCCAGACGCTGGAGTATGAATGTTCTCTAAGGAGTGGTCTAGACACAAAAGTTTTGTTCTGTCCACTCCACTAGCATGCTGCTACCTCGGCTGCCCACAGGAAAAGTATGGAAATACAGCGGGCTGAAGCCAACCTTCTAGTGTCTTGGCAAAAATTTTACAACAGAATGCATTTTTACAACAGATGCAATTAATATTTGCTAGATAGCGTTGTCGCTCTAAGGAAGAGTGTAAGAGCAACAAATAATTCAATGTTGCAACTTGCTTTAAACATCTACATTGTAATTTTCCTAGAGGAGGAGGCGCAAGTAAAATTAGTAGATTAAACGAACTTACCTAAGTGAAGTTCTATCTTAATTTTACGAAGCGCCTCCTCCTCTAGGGTCCCACCCTATCCCTTACATAAAAGGAACCCTTTTTTGAACTGTTACCTGGTTGCAGTAGAACAGTTTATCCCCTTGTTAAGTTGCAACAACTAGCTTTCAATATAATGAAGGGCTGTCAAAGGGACCAGCCTATGGAGGGGCAATGACAGGTGTCTTTCAGCTTTGAAGATTGTGGCCATCTCGTACAAAAATGGTGTACTACATTGTAATTTTCCTAGAGGAGGAGGCGCTTCGTAAAATTAAGATAGAACTTCACTTAGGTAAGTTCGTTTAATCTACTAATAATCACGCCCAACGAGAACGTTTGTTAAGCAACAAAACAACACTAATTAGCAAAGGCCGCGTCAATAGTAAAATAACGTCCGATTCGAATGCTTCGTATTACAAATTTATCAAATTTATAGCAGCACAAACGGAGAAATAACAGGGACAAATAAAAGCAATATTTCCCATTCCGGAAAATAAAAATCCGCCTGCAAATTGGCCATTCGAAACTTTAACAGCGAAATTAGACACTTTATTCAAATTCGGATAAATACAGTGCATTACTAAAATACCGTTAAAACGAAAATAATTAGAGCCGTTTTTATTTGTGAATGTTTTAAGCTTTAATCGGCTATTCGAACGTTCGGTACACAGTGGTGTTTAACAACTGGGCCATTACCTCTATTAGAGGTAATAAAGGATTCATTCTAATTGAATATTTAGCAAATGACCCCATAAAGCTTAAGCTTAAAGATAAAGTCACTAAATAAAAATAAGGACAATTGACGCCAAGAAACACATTCAAAGCAAATTTAGATAAGAAGAATTAACAATCATTATTTCTTTAGTTTTATTCAATGTTGCGCTACTGTAATTGTGTAATTTAAGCAATTTTAACCAATCAAAACCATTGATTTTCAATTTTTCTTAAACCATTAATTGTGTCAAATTCCCAATAAATATATTACTATGTGAGTTTTAATGAACCCATTAGCCGCCTGAAAGCTTACACATATGCTTTTACTGTAAATACGGCTAATGGGCATAGTTGATAACGAACAATAAACAAATACAACGCAAATGATTTTAGTCGAACATTGGAAGCATTTGAGTAGGTGAATATATCGAAAAAATTACTGTTAAATTGAAGTCATTGAAAATAGATATTTACACCGTTTCGGTAAAACTACGAAATTCTTTGATTTAAACAAAACGAAACAGCTTAAAAGATTTTTACAAAATTCAAACACAAACCCAGATTCAACACCAGACGTTCTACTGCACACAAGAAACTTAACAAACACCATCAACAACATAAACTTAACCAACGAACTTGGATCCGACCACCTGGCTATTACGTTTAACATAGACTTACAACATACGCAACCTACCTCCAGTACACCTCCTATAGAGAAAAAGTTAAACCTAACA
This sequence comes from Dendroctonus valens, assembly GCA_024550625.1. NCBI lineage: Eukaryota > Metazoa > Arthropoda > Insecta > Coleoptera > Curculionidae > Dendroctonus > Dendroctonus valens. The sequence continues at coordinate 329,589 of JAJTJO010000075.1, read as the reverse complement.
AAGACTGACATAGACAAAGTGAAACAACATATACATGACTACATTCAATCGCAAGCACAGCCCATTTCAATAGAAACCATACAACAACTTTCACTAGCCATAGGAAAATTTAGCCCGGAAATAAAAAAATGCTTTCTACCGACATACACTACCCAAATTCATACTGAGACTCATAAAACAAAAGAGAGAACTGTACAGACTATATACAAACACTCAAAAATAACGACTTAAACAAGACACTGAACCAACTCAACAGAAACATTAAAACCTTGATTGGACAATACCGGCAAGACAAATGGCTAGAAACATGTAAAGAAATACAAAAAGACAAATGCAAAACATACTGGCGAAAAATTAAGAAACTAGCGCAATACAAAAAAACTAACACTACTGACACAATTGACGAAAACGGAATAGAACGTTACACAGACAAAGAGAAAGCTGACGCGTTCGCCAGACACTATCAAAGGGCCTTCAGCATATCGACAAACCCTAACTTCGACAATGACAACTGGAACTTGATCAACGACTGGTACTTGAACTATTTCAACAGCTCACCAAACTATACATACAAACTGATCAAAGACACAGAGTACGATGAAGCCCTAGCGCATATCAAAAACACAGCACCGGGAAAAGATAAAATAAAAGCAAAACTCCTGAAAAGCCTAACTCAAGAAACACACAAACTGATCCTAACTGAATTGAACAACTGCATCAGAAATAACAAAATTCCAAAAACATGGAAAAACGGCTTAATAGTCCCTATACCCAAACATGGACTAGACAATACACAACCGAGCAATTACAGACCAATTACATTACTCCCAGTACTTAGCAATGTTTTTGAGTACATAATAAAGCAGCGACTAGGAAAACTTGTCGGAAAGTACATACCATCGTATCAGTTTGAATTCAAACATCAACACTCGACTATTCACCCACTCTTCACTCTGACTAACAATATACAAACAACCCACCTAACTGACAGAAAGACAGCTTGCCTGTTTATGGACATTAACAAAGCTTTTGATAGTGTCTGGCATAGAGGTTTATTATACAAACTATACAAACTACACACACCAACATATCTACTACACACCATAAAGAACTTACTAGAAAACAGACAACTACAAGCACTGTCATTCTCTTTTTCCCCTGAACAAGGACTCCCGCAAGGTTCCCGGCTCTCACCGTTTCTCTACAATATATACTGCCATGACATATACAATTACAACTTACCAGACAAAAATCAAATTGACAGATCGGCATACATATTACAATACGCAGACGACACGGCACTTATTGTACATGACAAAACTACTGAGAGAGCAGCTCAAAGGCTCCAAACACTAACAAACAACACAGTGGCATGGTTTTATAAATGAAGACTAACACCAAACCCTTCAAAAAACCAACTTCTGCTCACAAACCACAGACCCAAGGCTGACTGCCCTACAATAACTGCAGACGGCCAAACGACACAACCAAAAAACGACGTAAAATACCTTGGAATCACAATTGACCACAAACTTAAATTTACTAAACACATACGAAACAACAGAACAGAAACGATAAAAAGAGCAAAACACTTTCGCTCACTAACATTCAAAGAAAAAGGAATTAGTACAAATACCGCGACAAAAATTTACAAAGCGATATGCAGACCCCTCTTGGACTATGGACATATACTCATGACCAACGGAACAGAAAGGACAAAACGTTATATACAAACAACAGAACAAATTGCACTAAGACTAATAACAGGAATAAGACACCCCCAAAACCCACTACACAACCCCTCCACCCAACTACTATACGAACGCACAAACATGACTAAGATTTCGGAAAGACTCATACATCTACAGTCAAAATGGACAAACAACCCCTACAACTGGACCATACTGAATCCCCTTTGTCTCACAAGACCAACCAGACAATCCCGCTTCCGTTTCCCTACATCAACGCTACTCGGACACTTACAAACGCAACTGACTACTGGACAATAAAATATTTTTTCTTGTCATTAGAATTAGAAAGTTTATTGAATTAAATTGTTAACCCAGAATATTTTTTTTTATCGTTATTATTTTATTTAGATTAAGACTACATGTATTAAACAAGGGCAGAAAGACCGATAGGTCGATAGCCTTTTTTTAGAAATAAAGATGTTTACTACTACTACTACTCTTTGATTTAAAAATGAATATCGCAATATCGTTAAATTTGGGGTTTTAAAGGAAAATATCGAGGCTGGCTAATGTCCCACATATTTCTGACGCGAGCTCGATTTTCAATGATCGAAACAATTTTTCGATTAAAAAGCGACCGCAAAATTATCCGCCGCAATGTTGGAAGTTAAAAATAATGGCGTTCCCGATACAGGGAAGACGTAATCCCGGAAAAACCAACAAATCCCGAAATGGATATCGTATGTAATTTGGACGCCTAGCGCTTTGGACTACTACCGGCCTGATTGGACCCATAATTTACCGGCTGGACCAAAGTATTTTCCAGAAAAGCAGTTTTAATTTGTCTTGCTAAGCTGTGGCACATCCGGGGGGTTTCTTTTTATTGGCCTTTATCGATGCTGTGATTCGAAAAACGGCGAAAGTCAATTATACGCTCGATGAAGTCAATTTATCTTTTTGTCGAAGAAATTGAAATTTACTTTTGTATACATTGATTTCAAGCCCATTCATTTCAGTCGCAGATTTCCGCAGGGAATAATGTACATAATCTGTTGAGCCGCGGGATAAATTCCGCATCGTTTACCTTTGCATTTCAACATTTGTCTCTAGAGTTTTCAGGAACGTCAGCTATATCAACGCAAACCCTCTTAAAAATCCTGTACAAGACACAGCGAAAAAGTCCAATAAAATCAAAATGAAACACGGCCCACCCTCCTAAAGAATTAGCTTACTTTACGCCTATGAATTGCAAGATGAAACCATCAAACGAGACAAAACTGGCAAAAGTGAGTTATTCACACTTGAGAGTTTCCTTTGCGGATAAAATTGTCAAAAAGCTTTAAAATTCAGGTCGGGTGTTTTTAGGAAAACTTTTCACCGTATCAACTGGATAAAAAGTTGAAGAATACGGACTTTTCCTTCTTAACTTAACGACAAAAGCCCAACTAGAATAAGTTGACTGTTTTCTTTACGTTACACAAGCAGCAAAAGTTGTTCGAATGAATACATCAAACGCACTAAAGTCCAACTAGCACGAAATGAGCACGAATAAATTAGTTGCCGGCAAGGATACAATTACTTTGGCATTTGATTTTCCTTCTCCCAATAATAATTAACGTTATTAGAATCGGGTTTCTTCCTCACTCACAAAACCTGAGAGCCTGATCAAAATGGCAATAAATAATCCGCAAACAAAAAAACAAAATGCCTATCTTATTTGAGCCGCTGTTATTAGCTCTCGAATTTATTACAAAATACCAAAAGTCGTCCTGTTGATTGTTAACAATACGATCTGAGCAAGCAGAGCTTAATTAAATTCTTATTGCGACGAGCTTCATTCGTGTGTATTGTAATGAAAAGAACGATTTTATTGGTCTCAACGGAGCTTCAGAATATTTCACAAAAACAAATCAAGCATTTACATCAATCTACTAAGAGATTTCGCAAAAAAGTGGTCAAGAATTGAATGGAATTCATCTGTTTGCATTTTGGTGAATTGATAGAGGTTTTTTTTGCTAAAGCATAGCTGGATGGCCAACTGAAGAACATAATTTAACTTTATCAGACTATGAAGGCTTTCACGGCCGGTCAAATCACATATAGAAATGTTTTTCGGGCTTTGAAGCCGTGGTCCATGGGAATTTCTTCCTGACGTTTCGTCCACAACTGCGGTGAACATTATCAAAGGCGATGAGGCAGTGGGGGAAGTGATCTCACGTGCTTTCCGACTAACACTGGTTCAACTACTAGATTCTTTGTCGTATTTATGCGGTCCGGCCGTGTGAGCTCATGCGTGAGGAGTAACTTCTTCTTGGTAACCAGAAAAACCAACGGAAAGCTGGCCCACACGGTGTACAGAAAACCGACACATACCGACCGGTACCTACACAGTGGATCAAACCATCATCCCAGTCAAAAGAGAGGATTCATTAAAACCCTCACCGAAAGAGCCAGAAGAATTTGCAAACCAAATGAGTTAGAAAGAGAATTGAAACACCTATAAAGAGCATTTGGTTGGAATGGATACAGCAAGAACGAGTTTAATAGAGCAATTCGATCAAGAAACAGTGGAGGTCGTCCTGAAGAAACAGATACGCATGATGAGCGTAAGGGTTGGGCTTGCCTCCCATACATACATGGAGTCACGGACAGGATCGGCAGGATACTGGAGAAACACAGAGTGAAAAGAGTCTTTAAACCAACTCGAACAATCCAACAGACTTTGAGATCGGCCAAGGACAAACGGGATCCTTTATCGGCACCAGGAGTCTACAGGGTTCCATGCAGCTGTGGCAGAGCATATATCGGCACCACAAAACGTAGTGTAAACACGAGGATCACTGAGCATAAAAGAAGTTGCAGATTAGGACAAGCAGAAAAATCAGCAGTAGCGGAACACGCACTTCTAGACGGCCACCAAATACGTTTCGATGAAGTGGACATTTTGCACCAATCTCAAGGGTATTATCCGAGACTAACCAGAGAGGCCATTGAGATCTTCAAACATGACAACAATTTTAACAGGAAAGAAGAAGTCACGGTCCTTAATCCAGATTGGAAACGCGCCAAAACCATTGAAGCGCCTTCCACTCCTCACACATGAGCTCACACGGCCGGACCGCATAAATACGACAAAGAATCCAGTAGTTGAACCAGTCTTAGTCGGAAAGCACGGGAGATCACTTCGCCCACTGCCTCATCGCCTTTGATAATGTCCACCGCAGTTGTGGACGAAACGTCAGGAAGAAATTCCCATGGACCACGGCTTCAAAGCCCGAAAAACATTTCTATATATAATTTAACTTTAACCATGTGGTACAGATTACTCGCAAATTCCACTACAAAATTTGAATAGACTGCAGAATTCCAAAACGAGAACGACAAATTACCTGCGAATACAAATCGCACAAATAGTCCCTCTGAAAAGCAGGAAATATGTTAATTCAACAGCACCCCATCAAACAATCCATATCCCTAACTTGTCGTTGATGGGTTGCAAAATGCTTATTTTGGAGTTTCCGCTAGTCTATTAGGGAGTTATTTATTTAGAAAAATGCAAACACAAACAGAGTCAGGAAGAAAGGACCGTTCAGAGGCGAATATACAAAATGTTTACGGTCTGGAAGGGACACAGCACTAACATACATCAGCGGAAAAAATAGTAGGGTTTGCCGGTTGGGGAGAAATAAAATATCGAGTTTGGGGCGTTTTCCTGGACGATTTTATATATCGGTTATATTCGCGCTGATGTATTTATTTGTTCCGACAAAATGTTAAATAAGCAGGCGACGATAGAGGCATGACATGCACTGAAATGCTAATGACAAAGTACACATAAGTTGCTGGGAACATTAGCAACGTTACTACGTTCAGTAGTTTTCCTTGAAGCTTTAACATTATTAATATTGTTTATTTATGGTGAAAATTAATTCAGCATTAAAATCAAAAAGTGCGAAAAGCCACAAAAGAAACAAATAACGATTTCGATGTAAATATAACGAGTGCGTGCTTAATGTGATGCAAAAGTACCACCACACATCCGGGCTGGAAAACAGATCATTGTCATCCATGCACAATAAAGACGAAACCAATTTCCAAGCGTTCACTGTAGGGAAACTATTCGAAACTTACAAGAGTCATTCCGCTGTGACGCCGTCCTATATCGGGATCCCAGAATAACATTTTGCCAATTGGGTCGTGAAACTTAATCAGAAAGATTTTATCGATGCTGCTTTTACCCGACCTCAGTTTGCTGGAGCTGGGTTTGGAAATGGGCGAGAATCGAATCCCATATAGTCATGGTGAACCTAATTTGCAATTGAAGCAACGTAGTGTGATTAAGAGGGACACAGACTCTCGATTTACTCACAACTCGGATAAAAGAAGGAATTCCTACTACGTTTAATTCTAAGCGGTGGCTATAAAAATTGAACTCATGGAGTTTTACATCAGCTAAGCCATCAATTAAAAAAGATTTGAAAGAAGGAAATGGGGAAAACCGCGGTGTTAACATATGCGGCTAGTACATAGCCACCGAAGATACGCAGGCGATATTCTGATATTTTCGCAAAGTTTACTAGAGTTAGAGGAAATGATTAAAGAACTAAACAGCAAATCGACAAAAATAGCACTAAATATCACATGACTTCATATTAGGAAAACTTAACGAATGCATCACGACTAACAAAATACCCAAGTCATGGAAGAACGGTATAATAATTCCTATTTTAAAGAATGGACTAGATGACACACTAACAAAAAACTACAGACCCTTCACGCTACTCCTGGGGTTGAGCAAACTGTTTGCACACATAATAAAAAACAGAGAGATAATTTAATAGGACATGATATCCCAAAATACCAGTTTGGCTTCAAGACTAAAAACTCAACTATACATCCACTTTTTGTTCTTACCAATAACATACAAATCACACACCTGACCGGAGGAAAAACTGCCAGCCTGTTTTTAGACATAAATCAGGCCTTTGACAGTGTGAGGATCGAGGGCTTATCGTATAAACTACACAAACTTGACACTCTAAACTACTTAATACATATTATTAAATAACTACTCGAAGACAGACAACTGGAGGTACGAATCAACGATGACTACTCTATCCCCTTTTCACCTGAGCAAGGCTTACGTCAGGGTTCACCACTCACACCCCTGCTTTACAACATATATTGCCATGACATATACAACCACAACAGACAAGACAAAGAAGGTATAGACCAAAACGCTTACCTGCTGCAATACGCTGATGACACTACCCTTATCGTGCATGACAGAACGACGGCCAGAGCAGTGGACAAACTCCAGACAATAACAGACACAATAACTGCATGGTTCTACAAATGGAGGCTCACACCAAATGCATCAAAAACCGGACTGATCCTCTCAAACCACCGAATTAAACCAGACTCTCCAAACATCACCACGGACGGTCAAATAATCAACCCCACCGACAATGTGAAATACCTAGGAATAACAATGGACTATAGACTAAAATTCACAAAACACGTACAAAACATCAGAACAAATCTAACCAACAGAGCAAAACACTTCCGCAAACTTACTTACAAAAACAAGGGTATCAGCACCAAGACAGCAACTATCATATATAAAGCGATCTGCAGACCTCTAATTGACTACGCTCATGTTGTTTTCGCCAACGCTACTGACAGAACTAAACGGCATTTACAGACAACAGAACAGATAGCACTGAGACTGATAACGAAGATCCGACACCCAGCAAACCCATTACACAATTCACCAAACCGACTACTCTACGAACGCACAAACTTGACAAGGATCTCGGAAAGACTACTCGCCTTGCAATCAAGATGGAAACACAACCCTCAACATCTCACCTTCCTGCACCCCCTCTGTTTAACAAGACCGACCAGACAAACGCGTTTCCTCTTCCCAACCTCAACCCTATTGGAGCATCTCCAGACATAAATCATGTACATGTTTGTTAATTACATTATATCTTTTAATTAACCTAGGGCAGAAAGACCGATAGGTCGATAGCCTTTTCTGAGAAATAAAGATGTTTACTACTACTACTACTACTAGGACTAAATATGAACAAAAAGCAAAAATCATGAAGAGGAGTACATATAATTTGGCCAACTTGTAAAATTAAATAAATAGAATAAAACAGCAGAGGTAAACAGGAGGTTAAGATTAACATGGACAGCATTTGGCAAACTGAGTTATATCTTCAGGTGATGACCAAAGTTTTTATCCAATGCGTGCTCCCCAATCCTAAGATATGGGGCACAAGTGTGGACATTCACTAGGGCTAAATTACAAAGACACAAAGATCAATGGATAAATCTATGCTAAATATAAAACTGACAGATAAAACGCGGAATGAATGAATAAAAACGTTACTAGAGTAACAAACGCTAGAAGACCCACAGCTACTCTAGCCAGACGAAGAGGAAGACCACAGATGCGATGGTCGGAGGATTTGAGGAAACACGAACACAAAAAAGAGTGGAATATGAAAGGGGAGGCCTATACCCAAAAATGAAGTGCTTAAGGCCTTCACATAGACGCCAGTATTTGGTAATCCGAGCTGGATATTCCCACCCAAAACAACGTGCCATTAATATAGAGAACCCAACGCAATACAATATTAAAACACATAAATATTTAGTGCATTTATGATATAAATTAATTGATTGAACCCCGGAGGCTAAAAATGATTTTTTTCGTCAAATTTGATTTAATTGAAAACGATCTGCTATATAATTCATCGCAGCTTTAATGGTGCCCGGCAATCCAAATCCAAATTAACTTTTACGCTCCCATATGTCATTCGATATTAGAGATCCAGCACGACAAGAGTTGCCGAGTTAGGAGCAGCATGGATGAAGCCTGATTAAATTTCACGATCCAATTCGCAAAGTGTTACAGGAGCCATTGTTTGGATTATATCCGGAAGTGGAGCTTACGAAAACTCTGAATATGGAGTATCGGTTAGTGTGAAAAGTACCCAAGTCGCTGTTATTGAATGTTTATTTAATCTATTAAACGTGCAAGTTTCGATAAAGGAGACGTTTGCTAATCAGCATCAGAAACCACCTACCTAACTAATACACTATTGGAGATTATTTGGGGTAATGCCGCGAATCATTTGCATTTTCATTGCCAACAATGAGCTCTGCAAAAACATAATTAGATTTAATGAAGACTTTACAGCGAAAGCCCTTCATTAAGCTGTCTTCAAACGGAATTTTCTTTTATCGTCGTCCTCTGGTTTTAGCGTCTCTTTCGTAATTAATAACTGATCTGCAGCATAATGCCTCTTTTAATTAAGGCCAGGAAGGCTATAAATAAAAGTTCCCTTTGTCAAACTTTCAATTACCATTTGGATTGCCAGGGTTGCGTCAGTAAAAGCTTTTTGCATGACCAAGCAATTGATCATAATGCTACCACTTACTCATCTATAAACCTCACTTCGTTCTTTAATGACAGGCCACTAGAATAACCATGATGAAGCGCTGATTTAGAGTTTGTTCATAAACAACACGCCCAATGATAGGGGACTGGCGCGTTCCAAATAGTAGATAGTTTATAAAACCGATAATATGTCAGAAATAACACCAATTACAATGAATCAGTTGATAAACCCGAATCGATCGCAGCTTAGTAAAAGAGAAATTGAATCCATTTTTACAGAAAACACTTTGGCTTAGCCTTTGAAATAATGGTTCCAATCAGCCTGACCGACCGATACGCGGGGCGTTCAAATTACATGATATATCCAATTTAGGAATTGCTCGCTTTTCCGGATTAGGTTTTCCATGATCAGCAATTTCTTCGCAATTCAATCATTTATTTTGATAATGAGCAATCGCAAAAATCTACAGTTGCAACTAAATTAATTGACCTTATCAAGGCGAGGCGGGTTTGTTTGATAGAAGCGCCATCGTTCCGCTGATACGCAATCAAACTAGGCGTAACCACTTTTCCTCTGGAATGTCGAAAGCCAGTTCCAGTGGCTAAATTATTTCCATCATCCATCGTATATCACGAGCTTTTGGCATGTAATGCAATCGTCAATCAACAGTACAAAAGCTTTGAAATCGTGATGAGATTCGCAACTAGAATTATTGAGGGGAAATAGTTTCATGTCTAGTTTCGTCAATGTCTGCCTGAAATTATCAGTTTTGTTGCTGTTCTACATCAATATGAATCTTGAAGCTTTTAAGGTAAAAAGCGAACACTGCTAGGTTTGATAGTTTTTTCTGGGTAAACCGCCACAGATCAGGTTATGCAAAAAACGGCAATTCAAATTTTACATGCTGTAACATGCAGAACATTAATTGAAACAAATGCGGAAAATCCCAGCAACAGACTGGGCACCATGTGTCAAATAAAGTGCCGTCCAAAGGGCGCAAAACATCCGAAATGAAGCGAAATCTGGAATTTCGTAACGATGCATTCTAAATGCCATAAATATTAAAACATCCCCAGCAATTCTGCACGCAATAATGTCAAATTCCACGTCTTGCAAATTAAAAATAACTGCCCCATCGCTAATTTAAAATATGCTTTTGTCCTTCACCAACAGAGTCATATCGTCCGTTCCATTTTTACCATTTCGGGCTTTCAACTCCATTTCCACCTCTTTAATTTTGGCTGCCCAACGAGTTAACTGTCAACTTGCGAGCCATTTTTCACGGTCCCATTCACAACTGGCAATATTGTCACGAGAGACAAAAGTTAGAAAAAAAGTGCATAAAAACCGGCACTAGTGCCCCTGTATGTGGCAACTTCGTTAGCGGAGGAATCCCAAGCGCGGTCATTTCTGATGTAAAGTGTCTCTGTAGAGACTCGGCAGTTCTTTTGGTTATTGTTATATCCTCTCGTTTCGTTCCCGAAATATCCTCTTGCCTGTAATGGTTTAAATTAAACTGACAACGACGCAAATTGAGGACAAATTTGCCAAACACAAGTATTTTAAAAGGAATGCTGTCATCTTAAAACTCCTATCTTTAAATGTTGCTTCCCAAACATCTTTTAACGGGCAAATGTCCAATGACCAAGTTGCAACTTTATTAGTTAAGTTAAGTTAGCTAAAACAGTCAAAATATTCTAAAAGTAACATAAAATATGTCAGTCTGGGCTTAGAATCGAAAGGTGATAAAATGAGACTAAACAAGAGCTGCTTCAACAACCAATGTTTAACATTTTGAACAACGTCATCCTTAGGCCCCCTGTCGTTGCATACTTCCGAAAGTTAAATTTGACTAGAAGTCATTTGAATTAAGTCTAGATCGTTCTATTCAAAGGAAATCTGAATTTTAATAATCTCGCAAATTCACGGTTGGCCGATTTTGCTGAAAATTCCAAAAGAAACTTAATAAAACAAAGTGAATAGGAAAACTTAAACAATTTCGAATCTTCGAGCAGATCCAGTTTAGCCGTCCTTTTTAACAGGACTGGGAAACCCTTTATTCCATTCTTTCGGCTATTCGGCAGGCTAGGAAAACGGCGCAGTACAATACTTCCACAAGTTTGCATATAAATTGCATATTAGCGTACTTTAGCTATAGCAGGACTAAACTAAATTACGAAATTTCAATCAAGTTAAATGGGTTTGATTACATGTTTATTACAAGTTTACTTTGTTTCATTCAAGCCAAGTAGGTGCCTTAAATTCAATTAAACCGGTTTATTAAAACAACCCCAACCATTGTTCCCTACTTCCGAAGATTGTTTAAATTCTACAGCGATTTCCGTACACATTTACCTGAAAAACTTGAACCAAGTGAACATTTCTTAATTGGAATTTTGAATTTTTTTAACAAAATTCTGCGATCTTCAAACATGCTCCCTCCGTAACAAAATTCAATAAATTTTCTGTTTCGAAAGCATGCTGCCTTCGTCAACAACGTAAAAATTATAATGAAATTCAATTAAGCCTTTTCGGAGACAAACCGTTCATTAAAAATGGTCCTTAGTGAAAAAAAAATCCTTTGCCGTTAGAGCAGCTGGTTTAGTGTAAAACTCGCAATTAAGCTGCTCGAAAGGGCCCTCATTTTTTTAATTAAAAATTTGTTCATTCAAGTACCTGAAGGAATCGAACAAAATATTGTTCAGCGGAGAATGTTTCACAGTTTGGATTTTATAGCGGTTTATTATTATGTCAGCAAATTTGAATATTTTTAGTCGGAAAACCCGATAAGCTGGAATAATTGATTATTGGCAAACGTCCGAGTGGCTTGATGATTAATAATTCAATTTTTCTCTTTCCGGGAGAAAATTAATGGAAAATATTTTTAAACGCAGAAAACAGCTCAGCAATGCACAGAAAGCAATTAGGTTCGAAACCACGACCTAATTTTCAGCGGAACAGCCAACATGAAAATGTAAAACACATTTTTGAAATTAAATTCATTCTGTCTAAACGGAAAATATAGAACTTGCAATTACATTATACAATCCCACGCTATGCAGTACAATTATACTTGAAATTCGAACCAATTATTTCATTTGGAATCTGAGAAACATGAAAAGAGCAATTTTATTTGGAAATAATGCGTCTCATTGAAAAAATCAGATTTACGAAAAAGAAATTTTACAAACTGAACCTTATGTATAATCAATATACGGAGTGATGGTGTCAATTTGAAAAAGTACAATAACTATATCTGAGATTGCCATTGCAAGTCTTCAACTGATGAGACACAAAAAGATCCAGCCAAGGCATATTGCGCACTCTATCCCACTCCAAAATAGAACAAAACATCCTGACTAAAGCATGTCTCTACAGATACTCCACCATCATTGGAGACTTTAACATTAACCGAAGCAAGACAACCCAAATGAACAAATTCTTGTCCAACACAGACGTCCAACGCAAAAGGAAACTGTATAGACTATATAGAAATACTCAAGACGATGAATTGAAATGAAAACTAAACGAACTCAACAGAAACGTCAAAACGCTAATAGGCCAATACAAACAGAACAAATGGCTAGAGGCATGCAAAGAAATAGAAAAAGACGAAGGTAAAACGTACTGGCAAAAAATAAAAAAACTGACACGATACAAAAAAAAAACATTATTACTGGTATAATAAATGAAAACGGTACAGAACTGTATACAGACAAGGCCAAAGCGGACGCATTTGCCAGACATTTTCAACATGCCTTCACAACCTCCACTAACCCTAACTTTGACGACCAAAACTTTAACGCAATAAATGATTGGTACGAGACCTACTTCACAAACGAAACAAACAACGCACATCAATTAATTACTGAAGCAGAATACGACGAAGCACTCGCACACATTAAAAACACAGCGCCGGGAAAAGACAATATAAGAGACAAACTACTGAAAAATCTTACTCCACAAACACACACACACACACTGAACCTATTCAACAACTGTATTGAAACTAATACGATACCAGATACCTGGAAAACAGGAATAATAATACCAATTCCTAAAACCGGACTAGACAATACACAAACACAAAACTACAGACCTGTCACACTACTCCCTGTACTGAGTAAAATTTTTGAAACTATAATAAAAAAATAGACTGCAACAATCAGTTGGACAACACATACCACAATACCAATTCGGATTTAAACCTAAACACTCAACTGTTCACCCACTTTTTATACTAACCAACAACATACAAACAACTCACCTCACGAACAAGAAAACAGCATGTCTCTTCATGGACATCAATAAGGCCTTTGACAGTGTCTGGCACAAAGGACTTTTATATAAACTTTACCAGCTTAAAACCCCCAAATACATAATTCACGCAATCAGAAACCTACTCACAAACAGACACCTAGAAGTACGCATAGACAACACCCTCTCCTTTGCTTTCTCCCCTGAACAAGGACTCCAGCAGGGATCCCCGCTATCACCCCTTCTTTACAATATATACTGCCACGACATATACAATCACAGTCTCCACGACAAAAGACACCTTGACAAATCTGCTTACATACTACAATACGCCGACGACACTGCATTGATCGTGCACGACAAAACTACAGTAAAAGCAGTACAAAAACTTCAAACACTAACAGACGATACAATTGTTTAGTTCTACAAATGCAGACTTACACCAAACGCCACGAAAAACCAACTACTTTTACCAAACCACCAAATTAAAGACGACTCTCCATCAATAACAACAGACGGAAACAGAATTAGACCAAAACAAGAGGCAAAATACCTGGGAATGACACTTGACCAAAAACTAAAATTTACAAAACACGCACAGAACGTAAGAACAAACATCATTCAACGGACAAAACACTTCCGATCACTGACGTACAAAGACAAAGGAATTAGTACAAAGACCGCCACAAAAATTTACCAATCAATATGTAGACCTCTGCTTGACTACGGACATATAGTGACAGCAAATGCATCTAGGAAAACTAAACAACACATTCAAACAACAGAACAGATTGCCGTGAGATCAATAACGAAAATAAGACATCCTCAAAACCAACTACGCAACCCCTCAAACCAACTACTCTACGAACGAACAAAAATAACGCGAATAACAGAAAGACAACTCCAATTGCGAACGAAATGGAAAAACAATCCCTACAACTGGACCCTACTGAAGTTTTAGTTAGAAAATTAACCCAATACATGTATATATGCAAGGGCAGAAAGGCCGAGGGCCGATAGCCTATTGGGAAATAAAGATATATGCGCACTCTATGGTATATGCGAGAAAATTGGCTTTAATTAATTACCATTCAATTTCCATTAAAATTTTGCCTGAATGAATTTGGCGTAATTAAAAACTTTAAGCTAGACACAGCCCAAATATATCAATTAAGAAGTTAATTTGCCTCGTAAGTCTGACATCGTACAAACGTGCTATAGTGAAATTAGTTTTGGCTTTAGCGTCGCAAAAGTTACTCAAAGGCTTTTTACAAAGACAGCCTTTCCGTTCTTAATTAAAAGAAGCTGGTTTCTGCAGATCACTTATTAATTAGGACAAGCTACAAAACACGAAGTCGACTATAAAAGACCATTTCGATTAATAAGCAACGTTAATTATGCTGACTTAAATGTAACTGGGCACGAGAAGGCCCATAAAGTCTACTGTTTGAATACTAAGTTTGATTATTTTTTAATGGCGCTATATTATCAAATGACGAACAAAGTAAACTAGAACTAGGGCTTTTAATTGCAATTCAGAATTAATTCAATTCCATTTAAGATATAACACAAGAGCTCGAATTTTATTGAACTATTTCTCTCTGTAGCAGAGAATCTGAAAATCTACTCAATTCAATTGAAATGGGAAACAACTCTATTTGAGGATTAGTGCAGATCTCACGAAAAACTGCTGAACTGAAGTCAAAGGCAAATACAGTGAATAATATCAATGATGTGTGAAGTAGCAGAGATGATTGATATCAACAAGCTTCGAAGCTCTTTCACTTCGACTGAACAAATAGAGGCTATGATTAATTTACAATCTTTTCTTGAATATTGGCAATATCAGGATCAAAGGCAATAAAGTATATTGACATTCAATAGGACACAATACCAATATCATATATAAATACAACTTCCATAATGAATGAACGAATCAATTTCCGCAGCCATAAACGATCCAATATTTCTTTGCTCCTGGAAAAAGAATATGTTCTTTTTCATCAGTGTGCAAAATGGGCCTCTTCGCTTTGATCTGTAGATCTCATCACATACATATTGAAGAGCAAATTTAAAGGAAACTCATTACCTTAATGAGTGTCTTTTGGAGGTGATTTTTTATAATGATATCCCCTATTCCCTTTCATCGAAATTTCTGAGATTCCTAAATAATTAATCGTAACTCATCGTCCGATGCCCCTATAATTAATTATTCAGTTTTGCTTTTTTTGGAAACAAAATTAATGGAAAAATTCATTAAATATTTGCAATTTCCCCGGCCGCCAAGTGTAGTGAGAACGTAATTAAGAAAAAGCCGTGGATGAGAATTAATTTAAAGAAGCTCGAGAGATGCAGAAACGGATACTTAATTAATTTGACCTTTCGAAAAATTTTTATGATTTAAGCAAAACCCGATGGTTTACTGCTGTAATAAAACGCCAAACCCGAAGTTAAGATATAATACATTAAAGCAACGAGTAAGATAATTGATATTACTGCCACCATTTTAATAGAGCATACGGAAATTTCGCTCAGACAAAACAACAACCATATTTCATTTAAACAAATCTCCTCGATAATTTGCTTAATAGTGAAGCACATTAAAATAATAGCGAAACAAAGCAACTGAACCAACCGTGCTGCCATTGTTTATTACGGTTCTTCCGCGTGGAAAATTAAACGTAAAGGAGTAAAATATTCTCTACTTGCTCTAATTGGCACAGCAACTAAACTCATAAATTTTTATTAGGTTGTCCTATGGGGACTCAACACTTGCATAATTTTACTAACTGGGCAGAAATGCACATTTTCTACAGGCAGTCTCCTGCGCGATTAATTGTTCAATGTATTTCCTGCACACGTCAAATAAAAATGAAAAAGTCGATGTTGGAGCACATCGAAAGACGGCATTGGTTTTCACTGAAAAACAAGAACCTGAAACAGACAGGAGAAGAAACAAAAGATTCCCGACTAGATGGATTGGCAGAAGGGGACCAATTGAATGGCCTCCAAGATCACCAGATTTAACACCTTTAGACTTATTTCCTTGGGGACATCTAAAGTCCATTGTGTATAAGACACAACCTGCTGATATTGATGATCTTAAAAGGCGAATTGCAGCAGAATGCCGGTCAATTCTCGGTGAAGTTTTCCGAAATGTTAGGGAGGAGTTCGAAAACAGACTTTGTTATTGTTTACAGGAAAATGGACAACATTTTGAACAACTGATAAGGTAGTGCGTAAATAGATCCCATGTGTTTTATTGTAGAAACTTCTCTTCCGCAAATAAAAAGTTATTTTTGTCGAAGTAAAATAATCAATAAATGAGATATAAATTTCTGTTATTCGAGGATTTTAACGGTGTCACCTACTCTTCTAAACATTTGTACTGCAAGGAGAGCCAATGCTATAATTTTTGTGTAAACACTAACTTGGAAACCAACATCGCAATGTGGGAAAGTTTAATTGTTTCTGCAACTTTGAAACGCGATTAGTCGAAAACCTCCGGACAAAAAGCAGCAAAGTAGGACCCCACTGAAAAGAGAATTGAAGGCCCTTTAAAACGATGTGCCACTTGATCCCCTCCGAGCGGGTTGAAACAAGAAGCCTAAAAATATTAATTTAAACTGTCCCCCTTACAAATAAAATTGAGGTGTCTTTTGAATTTTTCGGGTGGGAAATTTTCAAATTTACACCCCGTATAAACAATTTAATTTGCCTTGCGAAAATGCGAAAGAATCACCCAAAAATCTATAGTCGTCGAATTACTTAATTTGTTGATTATGAGCTTGCAAATGAAAAAAAAATGTCAAACAAAGTATCTAAACTCCATTAAGAAGGTTGCCTCAAGTGGAGCTACAGAACATTAGTTTCCAAAATTAAATATAGTCAAAATCAAAGTATACAATTTCAACTGACGTTATAAGACGAAAATCCACAAAGGAAAATTGAAATGCTTTCCCGTCAGTTAGTTCAGATGGTTTTTAAGTGCATCTGGCTTCTGCCTTGAAGTCATTTGAACAGAAATGTGAAAATTGCTGAATTAAAACCAACAGCTTATTCAAAATAACTTTCTTAAACTCGACACATCAAACTAACGAGGAGGGAGATTACAATTTAATTTCAGTGAAACATATAAGTGCTCTTAACACTCCCGGAAGTTTTCCGGTTTCACGGCGACGATATGAAAAGAGGAAACTCGAAGTTTCCAGCAGCCATTTTGACTGCAGCTATTTAATTTGAATCATTATCGTGTGGCTTTTTGGTCATGAAACACCAACCCTTAAAACTGCGAAACTGTAGGGTGGTTTATATTAATTTAAAAGTTATTTACCAGTTCACACAATGAGGCCCGATCACTTCCCACGAGAGAAGTTACTGATGACGGTTAAGGTTGTGCCATCGTAGTTCTTTTAAATGTTATTTCAGCAGCATATTAATATTACTGTGCAAGACATTTGAGTAAATATATGAAAACGATGAGGGAACACGAGCGAAATTTCATAAAAGTTCTCTGAGGAACAATGTAAACAATAAGTTGAATAAATTTTTAATGAGAATTCTGAAATTAAACCAAGTTCCCGGTAACAGCTGGCTTACGGTAACGGCAAGCTTCGAGTTAGACAAATTAAACAGCAGAAAATATAGAAATCCGCAAGTTTATTATAAAGACAAAAGAGCAAGGGAAGTTAGTTTTGGTAACATTTGAATAACGACCCTCGAAGGAACGAACTTGTTGGAAGTTGGCAAAAACCGCTGCTCCCTCATGCGTCAGACTAAGCACCAGATATATCAACATTTTATGACCTCAAAGAGATCCGTTTTTAATAACACACTTAGTGAGCGTGAAATTTTACTTTGAATTTGCTACTACACGCTGAACCCTGAAAATACATATTGCGTTTAGGTGTAAAAGGCACGTGTGCTCATCCAAAATAAATATGCCATTTGCATAAAAGCGCTGCTTAGGAGGAATGCCAATAAAATTCGCTTTGAAATACTGTGGGGAAGGTTTCTAGATTGGCCAGAAAAACTGCTGGCAAAAACAAAACCGAAAGCTTTCAGAGTTTTTGGTTTCATTTCCCACACAAGCAGTGTCCTGAAATTTTAAAATTCCTGATACATTCGCTACTTTTAGGAAAAACACAATTATGCTTCCGCGAATTTCAATGTGAGGAAGTCGAATCTTGTTAGAGCACGCCAAACTTATCCATTCCGTTTTCAGCATCTGCTTAAAACTTTCGAACACCCGTAGACACCAATATTATAAAAATACGCTTATAACTTTTATGGTCCAAATGCAACCGTACACGGAGTGGCAATATCGCAGTTCAATTGACAAATATATGAAAGTCTTTTCCAGAGTTTGCAACTTTATTTCCGTGAGTTCTACCATTTCGTGCAATCAGGTTCGATAATGTTTTCTGTATGCAGTTTGCAAACGATCTAATAGCTAGCAGCAGTGTGATGGCTATTATAAAATGTTATTGATATTTTTATATCGGATGAAAGATATGGACATTTTCGGAAAGATTGAATGTGTAAAGAAAAATTTATTAAAACGAAGTTGGAAAAAGTAAAACGGGTCTCAATTATTACGAATTGACAAAACACTGTCATTTTCTTTTTCCCCTGAACAAGTTCTCCCTCAAGGATCCCCGCTCTCACCGTTTCTCTACAATATATACTGTCATGACATATACAATTACAACTTACCAGACAAAAATCAAATCGACAGATCGGCATACATATTACAATACGCAGACGACACGGCACTTATTGTACATGACAAAACTACTGAGAGAGCAGCTCAAAGACTCCAAACACTAACAAACAACACAATGACATGGTTTTATAAATGGAGACTAACACCAAACGCGTCAAAAAAACAACTTCTGCTCACAAACCACAGACTCAACGCTGACTCCCCTACAATAACTGCAGACGCCCGAACGACACAACCAAAAAACGACGTAAAATACCTTGGAATCACAATTAACCACAAACTTAAATTCACTAAACACATACGAAACATCAGGGCAGAAACAATAAAGAGAACAAAACACTTCCGATCACTAACTTACAAAGACAGAGGAATTATCATCAATTCAACATATCTGACCCCAGATTAAAAAAAAACTGTTTTTACTGACAAGCAGAACATTTTTTGCAATAGTTTTTTAGTTATTTTACCCGAAAAACGGGGTAAAAATCAAAGATTCACTAAATCTAAACCGTTCCGCGTAGTAACGTTTAAAACTTCGGAAACTCAAAGTAATTTTGCATCTCGCTTTCATCTGCTTTCATGAATTTGTCCTGAAATACAATAGATCATCCAGAGAACTTAACAGAAACGCTGGATTTGTATTTCCCTTTGCTCTTTATTTCCAGCAATAATTCTTCTGCACGTCTGAGATATTTCAGTGTCGTTGCTCGGAGTTACTGGATGTCATGAATATTTGATTTCACTTCTTGCGATTTGTTTTCAGAATTAATGTAAATTTTCCGCTGGAATTGCTTGAGAAAAAATGTATCAATTGCGGCAAAGGGTTTATTCGTGGCTCTTTTGTCAAAAAGGAAATATATAAACCGCTCAACAACAAACGAAAAACTGCTAACGGCGTTCAAAACTGCACTCGCAACAGTATTTCAGTAATTCGTCTCAATAAGTCACGTAACTGCTTGAACATAACATTCCAATCCACTTCTTTGTGTCGGCTTCGTCTTAGGACTTAATTTGACCCTTGCGGACTTGCAACATACTCTTCAAGCCCTTAAGTGTGCTGAAGCGCTCTTGGAATTTGCAACACTTTGCTCAAGAAACAAAAGTTCTTCAGCCACCAGGTTTATTTGTCAGTTGGATTATTGTCATTTGTGAGATCCAAAGGAAATTGTGAGTTTGAATTATTTAATTGATGTACTTTCAGCAGTTGATTTATTCGCCTAAAGCAAAGGGGCGTTAATTACAATCGGTTAAACCAGGAGCTGCAATTATATTTCCTTCA
Source organism: Dendroctonus valens (assembly GCA_024550625.1). Classification (NCBI taxonomy): domain Eukaryota; kingdom Metazoa; phylum Arthropoda; class Insecta; order Coleoptera; family Curculionidae; genus Dendroctonus; species Dendroctonus valens. The sequence goes on along the minus strand of JAJTJO010000075.1, from coordinate 309,222 downwards.
AATCTCACCTAGATTAAAGAAAATTCACTGATTAGCATTTTCTTCGTTGCCGACCAGGCAAAACGGTAACGTGTCTGCTTTAATATACCCTAAATGTTAATCCGCTCCCATCTAAAATTCACATCGTCCTATTTTAATATTCAGCGCCTCTAGCTTCTTATTAATTCAATATAATTTCCCTGGCTCAAATTAGCATTTATGTGGCGCCGACTAATTAATCCATCAATACCGATCAGTTTCAAAAATGCCTGCTGCTTAATAATTGACACAATGCTTCAGGCGCAACGTTTAATGCAAATCAGACCTGATCAAGCCCGACGAAATTGGCTGTAATCATTTCCAGATCTAACACCGTTCGATTTTTCCATTTTCCGATGCGCAAATGCACACACTAACTGACTTTCCAACATGAAAACAACCACACAGGCATAAAGCCTGATAAAAGACTCATTCAATTAACTAACTCCCATAAGCCGAAAACCTATTACGAAAAACGCAAATGCGCCATCAAGAAGCATTCAATGCATTCGTATTTGAAATTAAGCTAACACAATGTTTGGCTGAACGTGCCATTCGCATTAAGTTTTCATTGCAGCTCACGTTTCCACTCACCAATCAACCTGGAATATGATAATGATAAAGTCAGCTAATCAGCTATTCCTGCTTCAGTGACTAGAGGAAAAGGCGGTGCTTTAGACGCTGGATCCCTTAAATGTTAATTCGCTTCTTTCCCTAATTAACCCCGCTACGCTCCGGTGCTCAGTAGTTCTAATTTAAATTTAATTCAGTTTATCTACCCAGTACAGAACGAGATTATCCCTTAAATAATAGTTGCTCTGTGGCATAAGTTGCGAACCGAAATTGTATAAGCAAATTTATTTAATAAGAGTTAATGGAGCTTGCTGATGTAACCAAACGACATGTGGCACAATGCTAAGAACGGTCCTAGATAGTTTTTCGTGCTTTGAACAAAAAGAAGATTAATGGTTGGTGGTCTCAGGCAAAGCTAGGAGATGGACCAGTAGAAAAATTTGAAGATATAGAGTGAAGAGCAAGAGCAAAAGTGTGAGGTGTAAAGAATGGAGCGTTGGTTTTTCAAATATTTCTTGATCAATTTCGAGTTTGTTAAGACCCATGTCAGAAATCAGCTTATTGCCCTTTAGAATATTTTAATCACCCACTAGCTTCTTAACATATCAGCTTGAGGATTTCATCAAAATGTAAATACCATCTACCAACATACAGTTTTAATTATAGTCTGACGTCCCCACATTAAAGAGCCTGCAGGTAGTTTTCAATTCAGCAAACAAATATCTAAGTTGGGCAATAAGCGAGGACAGGTCAAGTCGGAAATTCGAGGCGGTCGCTTTGATAAATCGCGGAAATGAGCAACCAAGCAGGCTCTCAAAGCCCATTGGTTTACACTTTCACCCTTTTTTTCACTTCCTGTGTGCTAAATTACCAAGCCATTGAACACAGTGTTTTTTCTTGTGAGAATAAAAATTTTTGTGGATGGGGGGGGAAAACACATTTAAAGATTCCAGATAGAAACTTGGAGTATTTATAAGAGATTTTATCCCAGACGTTTATTAAGTAAATGGCCAACTAAATGTAAGTGGTCTACGAAAGCCTGCAATTTTCTGCAAGTCCAAGTTTCATGTGAAATTCAATTATTTTTGCCAAGCCAGAGGTAATTGCTAATGGTCCCGAGTTATTAAGCCCAGGATTTTTGAAAGATTTTATCACTTCCATTAATTAATGAACTTCGGAGACTCGCGATGCGTTTAGTTTAATCGTATCTATCTAATCGGCCCCAGTATAAATTAAAAACGGAATTATCCATAATCTGCTTAAATTGTTGCTAGATCAAAAGAACTAGCGGCCACTGCTGGCAAACTGATTAGTTTTTTGAGGCCTTTCAGATGATCGCGGAAAATAGTTTAATTTCTGACGTTTCGCAGCCACAAATGGCTTGCATCCTCAGAGGTATTCGCTCAAAACTGGCCTGACAGTGGAAGCTTTCCACCAAAACACCTGCTTGCATCCACTTATTATTTTCCACGCCCGCCTAAAAGCTCAACAAATTCACCAGTTCTTGGCTAGTTGTTGTCTTATGGCATTAAATAGAAATTCAATTAAAAAATACCGAAAGGAATAATACAATGATAATCCCCGTTATCGCCTTGATGCGAGGGTTGATATAAGTGCGCACCCTAAAACATTTTATACAAATTCGAAATTTTTTTCGCTTCCAATTTTCGCTTAATGGATACAAAAAGACGAAAATTTATTTGAATTACGGTAGATTTTAAGGAAAGGGAGCAAGGCAATTCGATTATGCCATATTTTAGCCAGTTCCTTTCCCTTTGATTTTTTTTCGTAATCCATTTCGCAACAAAAGAGCGTGTATTTGCGCTTAATAAGTAATTTGCTGTGTTTGTTTGCAATTTAGTGAAAAATTCCGCCTGAAAGCTACTAAATCTTGTGTAATAAAACGGCGGTTTTTCTGCAAAAAATATGTCGACTCGGAACAAACTCTTATCAAAGTGAACTTCAATCAGTTAAAACATTGCAAGAAAGCCGCTGCTACTCACATATTATGTGAATGAATTGCCAATTTTCTTCGGCTACAGAACGTCTCTGGAATATTCTAAAATGCCCTCGAGCCCATACATCGGCGATATATCACAATAAATTATTTATTCTGGTATTTCGGAAATTGAAAAATAAACGATGCGGCCGTCATGGCGACGCTTAAGCAAAATTTGTCCTCTCTCTTAGGCTTCCAAAGAGAGTTATGACTCCGAATAGAATGAAAAAGGAGAATACAAATAAAACTCAACATTTCTGTGAACTTCCCCGGATGATCTATTGGGAGGCATGACAGGCTATGAAAGTAGATGAAAGTGCGATGCGGAATTGCTGAACGATTTACGAGATTGGAGAGTGAATTTGCCAAAGACTATTTCGACCCGGTTTTTTAATGGAAGGGTCGGCCTGCTTAATTGCGGATAGCCTGAACAATGAATAACACACAAATCATCCAAATTCGTGTTTGAATAGTTGAATAGGGGGATAATCACGTTCTGAAAAATGTCCTGCATAGTCAAAATATAGAATATGGAATGGTTGTAGTGAGCAACTTCGCACCTTTAGAATCCTGCAGTTATCAAGTCATAAACTTTTTCTTAAGGAATATTGTCTATCAAACGAGAAACATGATCTATTATTCCACATTGGCCTCTCATATTGAAGTGTTCAATTCCGAACGTTCCATAACCAAACAGAGAACGCGGCTGATGCAATTACGGCTTGAACATTATCCTAATATGCTCCAAATTAATAGGTCAATAATATCATCAGGTAAGGTATCATTAAGGTAAGTTAATGATGTCGAAGTGCATGATGTATGTGTCCAATTTCATCCAGTCACTTAATAGGATTTGATGGTTTTAATAGAAAAAAATATCTCAAAAACTCAGTTATCGAGCAAATCATCCTGATTACACAAGAAACTTAACAAACACCATCAACAATATAAACTTGACCAATGAACTTGGAGCCGAGCACCTGGCTATTACGTTTAACATAGACTTACAACATACGCAACCCACCTCCAGTACACCTCCTATAGAGAAAAAGTTAAACCTAACAAAGACTGACATAGACAAAGTGAAACAACATATACATGACTACATTCAATCGCAAGCACAGCCCATTTCAATAGAAACCATACAACAACAACTTTCACTAGCCATAGGAAAATTTAGCCCGGAAATAAAAAATGCTTTCTACCGACATACACTACCCAAATTCATACTGAGACTCATAAAACAAAAGAGAGAACTGTACAGACTATATACAAACACTCAAAATAACGACCTAAAAAAGACACTGAACCAACTCAACAGAAACATTGAAACCCTGATTGAAATACAAAAAGACAAAGGCAAAACATACTGGCGAAAAATTAAGAAACTAGCGCAATACAAAAAAACTAACACTACTGACACAATTGACGAAAACGGAATAGAACGGTACACAGACAAAGAGAAAGCTGACGCGTTCGCCAGACACTATCAAAAGACCTTCAGCATATCGACAAACCCTAACTTCGACAATGACAACTGGAACTTGATCAACCACTGGTACTTGAACTATTTCAACAGCTCACCAAACTATACATACAAACTGATCACAGACACAGATTACGATGAAGCCCTAGCGCATATCAAAAACACAGCACCGGGAAAAGATAAAATAAAGGCAAAACTCCTGAAAAGCCTAACTCAAGAAACACACAAACTGATCCTAACTGAATTGAACAACTGCATCAGAAATAACAAAATTCCAAAAACATGGAAAAACGGCTTAATAATCCCTATACCCAAAAATGGACTGGACAATACACAACCGAGCAATTACAGACCAATTACATTACTCCCAGTACTTAGCAAGGTTTTTGAGTACATAATAAAGAAGCGACAGCTTGCCTGTTTATGGACATCAACAAAGCTTTTGATAGTGTCTGGTATAGAGGCTTACTATACAAACTATACAAACTACACACACCAACATATCTACTACACACCATAAAGAACTTACTAGAAAACAGACAACTACAAGTACGAATTGACAAAACACTGTCATTTTCTTTTTCCCATGAACAAGGGCACCCTCAAGGATCCCCGTTCTCACCGTTTCTCTACAATATATACTGCCATGACATATACAATTACAACTTACCAGACAAAAATCAAATCGATAGATCGGCATACATATTACAATACGCAGACGACACTGCACTTATTGTACATGACAAAACTACTGAGAGAGCAGCTCAAAGACTCCAAACTCTAACAAACAACACAATGACATGGTTTTATAAATGGAGACTAACAGCAAACCCTTCAAAAAACCAACTTCTGCTCACAAATCACAGAGTCAACGCTGACTCCCCTACAATAACTGCAGACGGCCAAACGACACAACCAAAAAACGACGTAAATACCTTGGAATCACAATTGACCAGAAATTTAAATTTACTAAACACATACGAAACATCAGAACAGAAACGATAAAAAGAACAAAACACTTTCGCTCACTAACATACAAAGACAAAGGAATTAGTACAAATACCGCGACAAAAATATACAAAGCCATCGGCAGACCCCTCTTAGACTATGCACATATACTCATGACCAACGGAACAGAAAGGACAAAACGTTATATACAAACAACAGAACAAATTGCACTTAAGACTAATAACACGAATAAGACACCCCCAAAACCCACTACACAACCCCTCCACCCAACTACTATACGAACGCACAAACATGACAAAGATTTCGGAAAGACTCATACATCTACAGACAAAATGGACAAACAACCCCTACAACTGGACCATACTGAATCCCCTTTGTCTTACAAGACCAACCAGACAATCCCGCTCCCGTTTCCCTACATCAACGCTACTCGCACACTTACAAACGCAACTGACTACTGCACAATAAAATATTTTTTTCTTGTCACTAGAATTAGAAAGTTTATTGAATTAAATTGTTAACCCAGAATAAGAGAATGTTATCTTTGTTTTTTTATTTAGATTACGACTATATGTACTAAACAAGGGCAGAAAGACCGATAGGTCGCTAGCCTTTTTTAGACATAAAGATGTTTACTACAACTACTCATCCTGATTATTGAAAGCATTAAATTTTCTCGTTCCCCGAACAATAATTCCCGAAATGTTTCTGCCTAAGTCCGAATAGGCCCGCGGGGGCAAATAGTTAAGTGATCGATACTGAATGCAATTGTCTCGAAGCGAATTTACTATGCGGTTTAGTCTTAGTGGTAAGGACAGAGCACGGATTATGCTATTTCATTTAAGTCGATTCTAGCGCGCTTTGTTCACATTTCGACTTTCCCAATTCAAGATGCTTATTTCGCATTGTTTACATAGCTGCACAGCGCCATGAAATGTTACAAAAGCCATTGATAGTTGCGGAAATACTTTGGAAACTATCAATGATACACTCTAGAACTCTAGAATTCCTATCTAGGAGTTTCACTACCGAAACACCAGCTTCAAATATTGGCACCAGAAAAAAAAAAGGCGGATAACTCTGAAACTTATAAAATCAACCTTCTGGTGGAGAAATGCATTAAACGCCGACCCCATGGTTGATGAGGAAATTGAAACTTTTCGAACAACTGAATCATCTAACCACTTACAGAGTTCGGAACAGCGTTTTCTGCTACTTAGTTGCGCTATTCTTGTGACACGATTTAAACTTTGTCAAATAAGAAATTTCAATTAGGAAGTTCGAGCTGAAACAAAACGCACTCGACAGTATTTTAATGCGAAAGCCCGATCCGCGCTGTGTACTCAGCACTTCATCTACAACCAAAACTCCATTACTCGGTACCAGTTGAATTGGATAAAGTGCAAAGGTTTGTTTTCGACTGTTTAGATTGACAAGTTTTGCAAACTCGGAAAGTGGATTTAAATGATTCAGTCGGACATGTAGCGACAGACAGCACATTGAAATTGTTAAGATAGTGTAAACCATGCAATTGGTGACGGATTTTGCAAATGCTTTTAGTTTTTGATGGAAAATCGGGCATTTTCCCATGCGGCTCTTTTGGTTGCTTCACTTATATAATGATGTGAAAAACGTGCTTTACAGTTGGCGGATTATTCTAATCACTTAGGCATTTTATGGAAGGCACAGCCAGGCTTTTCTAAAGATGAAATTGCATCTCGGTTTTAATAGTAAGTGATACGGTTTCTCATTCTAAAAATTGTCAGGCTTTTTGGGAAATTAAAAATGGGTTTCCTTGCTAACAGCCTCAGTTCACTTTTCATTTTTTTAACTCCAGTTCATCACTTTTAGATATTTTAATCTGCGGAAAATGCCCATAGCTTTTTTCTTATTGTTGGAATCTTCGATGTAGTTTACGAAGTTTTTCCTTACTTAATCTGCACTTGCACAACAACACGGATTAAATGTCTCAACAGATTTTCCCGAGCCTCAATTTGGCCTAGTTGGCGCCAGAATAATCCACGATCAAACACTTAACTACATCAACAAGATCCAGTTTCCCTTGAAATTGCCTGCCTCGGGCACCTAAATTATCCCTTAGTGTTTTATTGTGAAAGTACTTACCCAAAACCAGCATTCCTTTCGTCTTCTCGTCCTCGCTTTCCAAAGTCGAAACAGAACAAGTAAAGTTTCCAGATAAATCGGGCCCAGTGTTGAGAATGTGTAACGCTCTATGGATACTGTTTGCGTCGACACTAGCTTGATGGTTCAAGTTCACGCGATCTTTTAACACACCCAGACTTTGCGGCCGATTTTTCGTACCTGGAAATGTATGAAAAATATACCATAAAACAAACCGATCAAAACCGATATTTTCGCATGTAAAATCGGTGTTTAGGGGAAAAATAAAACCAATTTCAAAACAGCGCAAGTGAATATATCTCCCCTTATTAGTGCCTCAGTGAGGTCAACTTATGCTTTCAGTCTGTTGGTCCAATGCCAATCCGGCGGAAAATCTAACAGAACACCGATAATTCGCACGAAACCCTTCGCCTAAAATAACATTGAACTTACTTGGAATCCACTGATAAACGAGGGCCGTATTGAAATACCACTTGACCACTAGGTCAGTTTCGCTATCGTCCAACGTGAAATCACAGTCCAAAATGGCTTCGGTGCCATATTTCACCATGTCCGGAACGCGAAGTCTGTTTATTTTCACTGCTTCTGCCAGGTTTATCACAGCTGCAATAAAATAAACCGGTTTTAGGGCAAAATTTTCAAAACAGGTTTTTCATTCATCAAACGGTTTTGATAGAAAGTTGGAAAATTGAATCAAGCGCAAAAGTAACTGGTTGCGAGAAAACAGCCCGTCGACAAAAGAAGATGGACTGGATCTTTGGTCAGAAACTGAAAAACTCACAATCTGAATACTATGTTTGCTTGAAATATTCCACAAGATCCACAAGTCCAGCGTTTTGCTGTAATTTTTCTCGAACCATCATGGAAACGTAAAGGAAATATTTTGTTTAACCGTTTTGAAATCCCCCTCAAACAGGTGACCTACCTTTAGATCTAAAAACGTCAATCCAAACTGGCCCACTAACCAAAAAATGTCAACACTGACCAAGCAAAATGTCCAATAAAATCGCTGATGTGGCTACGGCAGCACTAGAAATCACTAAAATGGTACTGGTGATCGCAGCCAACACCACTTGCAAGCTGGTGAGTGTGGGACGACACGAAATTGTTAAGCAGTACCAGGATTACCAGAAGAAAGCGACACCACAACAAGCTGGCAGCCCTGAGGATGTTCAAAGACATGTCGGCCAAAGGTACGCAAATGGCAAAGACGGAATTAACAGCCGCCAAAGGGAAAATTGAGCAGACCAAACAGAAAATTGAGAAGCCATCAGAAAAACCTAAGAAATAAATGATGGGAAATTTTTCAAATCATTTAAATGTACTGTCTCGTCCTTTGTTGGTAAATATATAAAAACACGTGAGCAAAAAGAGCATCTTTGATGAATTTCTTATAAAGTAAAACCGTAAAATACCAGAACCCAAATGTATATGAAAAGCTATTTGCCTGGGAAAAGTTTAAATCAAAAACTCTTTCATCCCCTATTTGCACTTATCCCGCAAATCTGCAGGCAATTTCCCAAAAGCATAACCACATATCTAAGGGAAGTAAAGTTAGCAGATCAAAGTAATATTTTTCCTTTATCGGAAAAATCATTTCCTTTAAGGCTAAAAGAACAATAGTAAAATGTTGAAAACACAACTACCACCGCCGATTTGGAATCGGAAGGAGTAGCGCAAAGTCGTTAAGGAAACGTACTCCTTTTGTTTGTCGTGGCACACAAAACAATCACAAACAGAATTCGGAATTCCATTTTCCCGAATGTTGTTCGGATTTGCATAGCACACATATTTCCCATTTAAACCTCGGTCATATCTTCTCTCTACACCCAAATCCGCGGAAAATGGACCGCAAGCGACGTCTTTATAAACAGCAAGTCGAATATTTACTGCAGATTAAAATGCTCCTAACCAAAAAGCGAATAAAACACAAGATAAAAGTCGGTAGACTCCACTGATACAAGCCGGAACAAGGGACGATATGAAGAATTAACTTAAATGCTCCCTGGTGAGTACTTTGAGGGCCTCGGGCTAGCAAAAACCCTCCACGTCCTTCCTTTTGCTACTTAAAATGTGATGCTCTGCGGTGGACCGTATTTAACCTGTCCAAAGTAAGGATTACCGTTATTTACTTAATGCTCTTTCTGGTCGGGATTTAAAAGTGAAATACTGTGTGGCCATTTTATATTGTTCTTGGCCAATTTGCGGCATTCCCGTTTTGTACATCGAGGTTCTCACAAGTTTTGTTTAAGCCCTGCAACCTTTGTGGTTACACTAACTTGGTTCAAATGAAAGCCACTTTAATCGCCGCTTATTCAAGTACTATACGTTTCAGTCTTTGAGCATTGTTTTCATCGCATAAACCACACCAATGATTATGGAAGCGGTTATTTATTGCTTTATAAAATTTGTTGATCTATTTATAAATATTGGAGCAATTTTGTAATCCTTATGTAAAGAATGAAGAAATAAAAAGAGCTTTGCTTATTAAACCTCTTAAAGGCATATCCAGATTTCATATTATTGTACTTCAAAACTTTAATTTCAGCAAGGAAGAGCTAATAACACAGCTGGAGATCTAAAACGAGTAATTTGTCCTTTGGGCTTTTTGGGCAGAAGTTTGCCGACTAACTTTTCGGTCAAACTCATTAGAAAAATTAGGATGCTTTCACTTTAAAAATTTCTTTTGGCATCAGCAATATTTGCTCCCTCGTAACTAAATATATAAATTCATAATAAACGCAAATTTGACTTCTGCCTCCTGCGTGTCAGTCACTCGAAACATTCAGCGGAAGATTTATATATATAATCTTTACTTCCCAATAGGCTATCGGCCCTCGGCCTTTCTGCCCTTGCATATATACATGTATTGGGTTAATTTTCTAACTTAAACTATCTTAACTATAAACTTAAAATTAATACAAAGCAAAAACAAATCTCTCTTCTATGTCATGTCTTTTCATCGTCTAGCAGGTTGGTTCAGTCGTGTTGGAAGCGTTCAAGTAGTGTTGTTGTTGGGAAGCGGAAGCGGGATTGTATCGTGAAGCAAAGGGGATTCAGTAGGGTCCAGTTGTAGGGATTGTTTTTCCATTTCGTTTGCAATTGGAGTTGTCTTTCTGTTATTCGCGTTATTTTTGTTGGTTCGTAGAGTAGTTGGTTTGAGGGGTTGTGTAGTTGGTTTTGAGGATGTCTTATTTTCGTTATTGATCTCAGGGCAATCTGTTCTGTTGTTTGAATGTGCTGTTTAGTTTTCCTAGATGCATTCGCTGTCAGTATATGTCCGTAGTCAAGCAGAGGTCTACATATTGATTGATAAATTTTTGTGGCGGTCGTTGTACTAATTCCTTTGCCTTTGTACCTCAGTGATCGGAAGTATTTTGTCCGTTGAATGATTTTTGTTCTTACGTTCTGTGCGTGTTTTGTAAATTTTAGTTTTTGGTCCAGTGCCATTCCTAGATATTTTGCCTCTTGCTTTGGTCTAATTCTGTTTCCGTCTGTTGTTATTGATGGAGAGTCGTCTTTAATTTGGTGGTTTGGTAAAAGTAGTTGGTTTTTCGTGGCGTTTGGTGTAAGTCTCCATTTGTAGAACCAAGCAATTGTATTGTCTATTAGCGTTTGAAGTTTTTGTACTGCTTTAACTGTAGTTTTGTCGTGCACGATCAATGCAGTGTCGCCGGCGTATTGTAGTATGTAAGCAGATTTGTCAATGTGTCTTTTGTCGTGGAGACTGTGATTGTATATGTCGTGGCAGTATATGTTGTAAAGAAGGGGTGATAGCGGGGATCCCTGCTGGAGTCCTTGTTCAGGGGAGAAAGCAAAGGAGAGGGTGTTGTCTATTCGTACTTCTAGGTGTCTGTTTGTGAGTAGGTTTCTGATTGCGTGAATTATGTATTTGGGGGTTTTAAGCTGGTAAAGTTTATATAAAAGTCCTTTGTGCCCGACACTGTCAAAGGCCTTATTGATGTCCATGAAGAGACATGCTGTTTTCTTGTTCGTGAGGTGAGTTGTTTGTATGTTGTTGGTCAGTATAAAAAGTGGGTGAACCGTTGAGTGTTTAGGTTTAAATCCGAATTGGTATTGTGATATGTGTTGTCCAACTGATTGTTGCAGTCTATTTTTTATTATAGTTTCAAAAATTTTACTCAGTACAGGGAGTAGTGTGATAGGTCTGTAGTTTTGTGTTTGTGTATTATCTAGTCCGGTTTTAGGAATTGGTATTATTATTCCTGTTTTCCAGGTATCTGGTATCGTGTTAGTTTCAATACAGTTGTTGAATCGGTTCAGTATGTTTGTGTGTGTGTTTGTGGAGTAAGATTTCTCAGTAGTTTGCCTTTTATATTGTCTTTTCCCGTCGTCGTGTTTTTAATGTGTGCGAGTGTTTCGTCGTATTCTGCTTCAGTAATTTGTTGATGTGCGTTGTTTGTTTCGTTTGTGAAGTAGGTCTCGTACCAATCATTTATTGCATTAAAGTTTTGATCGCCAAAGTTAGGGTTAGTGAAGGTTGTGAAGGCATGTTGTCTCTATACAGTTCTGTACCGTTTTCATTTATTATACCAATCAATTATTATTATACAAATCTTTATCAAATACCTGGAAACCTGTTATTTGGCCAAATTCAAATCTACTCATCAAGTTTCAATCCTCATGTTTTTTGCCTGCCAGAACAATCTGATTTTATGACCGCCAATGTATGCATGAAAATACACACTAAAGAAAGTTTAAAGCATCATTTATAATAGAGGCAGTAATGTAAAAAGATGACAAAACAGTGTCCTAAAAAAGGCATCAAACAGCTAAGAAGACACTAATTGAGTTAGAAAAAACTGAAAACCGACCGGAATACGAATCCTCTAAATAAATATCCCAAGCCAATTTGCAAGTGCGAATGCCCAAACATAATCAATTCGACGATGAATAATTTATGCAATGCGACAAAAGGATTTGCAAATAGTCGGCTTGGATAACGGCAATTCTCAAATAAATGATGCATCATTAATCAATCCTAACCAATTTCTGATCCGTCCGATGCCCTACTTATCGCATTAGTTATACATGACCAAAATCCTATGAACACAAAGGTCAACAGTAGAGGAATATTGAAATTCTAGCAGGCTTTTGAGGTCCGGGCACTTTACCGCAACAGCAACTGAAAGATCCATTGTACGTTAATTTTCATTTGAGATGGTTGCAATATTGTAGTTTCTACAGATCTATTGTATTCAAGTGGTTGGATTCAAATGTATTATTATTATTGATGTTTCAAAGGCTAAAGTTTGGGTAAGCTGGATAAGCGAAACAACGCGAATGGATTGATCGATTTAGCTGGAATTTCCGGTTGATGTTTAGTTCATGGTTTAATACTCTAATGGAAGACAACAGCGGTAAACCTTTTTGGAAACAAAATTCATGAAAAGTCCCATTTGTTTACACAAACGTCCTTAGAGGTGCCGAAATTCAACCCTCAAAATACAACCAGCAAATTAAATAAAAACAATAAACATCATGAGAATAATAAGCTCGTATATCATCACTTTCTGTCAACGTGTGGGAATTATTATGACAAAGTGTTTAATATTCAGTTCCAACAGATATTTGATATGCGACAATATTAAATGTGTTGATGAATGTCAATTGTACATCGAAACGATATTTGCGAAAATAATAATTAATATTGGCAGCTAAACGGATAAACGTAGACACGAACTTGTGAGCTGTGGGTATGATAAAAAAAAACAAAGCCTGAGTATTATTCTTAGTATTCCACCTGCCTCATAAGTTTACTACCATACATCTCAATTTCTATGCCATTTTTCACATAAAATGTAAAACAAAAGTTGCTCTCAAAGTTTTTATTAGGCACAGAGGCTGTAAATCTACTCAAAACGAAAAGTGAGTTATAATGTGAGTCAACATATTTACGAGGTCATATTTCAAAAGTGCTTATGAGAATAAACGACAATCAATATAGATGGTCTTTCGGGGGAAATCTGTCTATTACTGGTTTTGACAAATGTCCATGCGAGGGTTAATTTATGGAGAATTTTAGTGGAAACCGGAATTCTCGTATTATTGGTGTTTCCCTAGTTGGATTTGTGCTTTTCACCGTCAACTCTAACACATCCACATATGCAAATCAAAACTTATATAAGCTCGGCTCCATTAAAAAGCTTTTAATGTATTACTTGCAATTTTGTGCGTATTATACGGGAGCAGGAAAGCCCATATCTTGACACCCCGCTGTTTAATTCGTAGTCCAAATGCAAATCACGTTTGAAACGAAACTACCCTGGTCATTTCCTCAAATAATAACAAGTCAAGGCATCAAATATCACTGAACTTTAACCTATTTTTTACACAATGTAATAGATTCGCTGGCTTTTGATGGCAGGAATTTTTGTTTGTGCCCTTAAAGCTCCACAGTCACGACACGAAGCTTTTTGGCGATGAATTTCCCATCAAAACAGTGGGCAGATTTAATCCAATCAAATCATTAGCGGAAATGGAAAAACGTAAAATTTAGAGCGAGAAACTGAATATTCCTATTTAAAACAATCAAACAAAAAAATCTGTTTTGCTTTCGCCTAATTGGAATGCTGACTCTTTTACAAGCTAGAAAATGTCCAGAGACTGACATTTGCATAATACGTAATGTTGGCATACTGCATGTAAATTAAAGTTAATAAACAAAAGGGCAAATAGGAACAAACTCGAACATAACTAAATTGAACAAACAGAAAATTTGCATTTAGCAAAAACCGGTCTACTTTGTTTAAAACTATTTAATTCCACTAACTGCTGACCTGGAAACAGCAGAATATTAAGTCAGTATAATTTATTATACAATTTTAGGAAACTGCGAAATACCGGGTGTCCGCCGAGGTATCCGAGGTACTTCGTGTTTGGTACACCCTTAATATCTTTCTTGCAATTAGAAATATGAAAAATCCGAAAGGCACGTCAATTTTATTTGTAAGGGGACACTTTAAATTAATATTTTTAGGCTTCTTGTTTCAACCCCCTAGGAGGGGTACATGTCACCCTTAGAATCTTACATGGGAATGGGGGTCCAGTGGCACATCGTTTTGAAGGGCCTTCAATTCTCTTTTCAGTGGGATGACCCTCCCTTGCCTCTTCCTTGCTATGCCCATGGGTGGCGCCGTTTCAAACTTTATTTGAAAATTATTATTTCTAAACAACATTTCGATCGTTGACTTGGAAGCTGCACCCAGACATGTGACTGCGGATTAGCCGGATTTGGTACTCTGCCTTGATCATCTTGGCAATTAGGCCCTGATGACAAACCCTTTCAAACGCTTTTGCCATATCCAGGAAGACGGCTCTTAGATTGCATTGCTCTTAGAACACTGTTAACCGGTGAGAGTGTTTGTGCCATGTCCACTTGCTTGTCCTCTATTGTATCCTGTAGGTGGTTCAGGATACACCTCTCCATGTCCTTGCTCAGTGTAGGCAGTAGACTGGTGGGTCTGTAGGACGTGAGCAGCTTCCTGTTCTTGCCTTTTTTGGATACCAATACCATTATTGCCTTCTACCAGGTGATCGGGAAATATTGAAGGTCCAAGATTCCATTTGCCACTGTGGTAAGGTTCTCAATAGCTGTTTGCGGTAGCTTTTTGAGGACTTCGTTTGTGATTCCATTGTGTCCAGAGGCCTTTTTTCTCTTGGCCCCCTTCATGTTGTCCTGTATTTTTTTTTGGTCACTCTTCTGGGTTTGGTGGGCTGCCAGTTTTGAAGGTGAACGGCTACCAGCTCATTGACTTTCTTGTACTGGGTGATCAACCAGGTTTTCCCGGAACTGGAGCTCTAGGTGGGTGGCAAAGAGCTCAGCTTTTTCCTTGGGATCCACAGTGGTAATGTGGTTTTCTTGGATTGGTGGTATTGGCTTCCTTGGTCCTGCTGTCGTTCATGAGATCTTCCCAGAGTTGCGATCGAAGGATTTTCATGTCCTCCTTGATCGCATTCTGGAGGCGGTTAGCTTGTCTCTTCAGGTGTGGGTCTTGCGTTCGCATGGCTCTGTGTCTTATCCGGTTTTTCTCCCTGATTTTTGCTTTTAACTAGGAAGGAATTTTGTCCATTTGGGCTTTCGGAACTACAGATAGACTTGTTGAGGCTGCCATGGCGTTGTTGGTATCCCTGGTGCGTCCTTCGGCTGCCTGGTCCACGTGTTCCCTTGTTTTGAGCTGATGGATCGATCCTGCTGGTGCTTTCCAATATTCTCTGGAAAGCCTGCCAGTTGGTGATCCTTCGAGTCGCAATGGAACTGTTGACGTTGTTTGGTCCAATTTGCATGAGAATTGGCAAATGGTCCGAAGACAGTTCCTGAAGTACTTCGGGGCTGGACAGTCTTCCTGCGTTCTTGTACAGGAATATATCCAGGATGTCATCTCTGCCATTATGGGCGATGTGGGTAGGCTCTAGAGGTGCGGCTATCTCAAACATTGCATTTCTGGCTTCGTTTGATAGCATGATGGCTCTAGGAGTGTTGCAGTTGCATCCCCAATTGGTGTTTATGGCATTGAAGTCCCTGCCTTGTAGTGTTGCCCTGTCATCTAGGAAAAGCCTTCGAACATCGTCGGTTTAACATATTCTAATTATGTGCTGTATTTATGATAAAAGCATGCCTCTAGTGTATTCAAATGATACTAATAAAACCCACTGCCATCTTTCCTCACAAAACATTTCTAATTAAGCACATAATGAATAAAATTAATATAAAGTTCCATTCATTAAAACTGCTTATTGTTTCCCATTTAAAAACATGAATACTCTCAAATGCCAGGTATTTACATATAATTATTAAGTGCTGACATGTTGAATGTGAAATTGGTGCTTATAAACGGAAGGGTAAACACGCCGAAACAGGAAAATTGCACAAAGCAGGTGAATAGAAAATTTCCAGTCAGCAAAACTTCGGAAGCTTTGTCAGAATCCATTTGATCTAATTAGAGGGGTTTTGTTTCTGATTGGGGCGCTTTATCTTTTTAAACATTTGTCGGTGTAATTGCTAAAAATAGAGTACTAAAATCCGCTTCTACACAAACTGATTTTTGCAATAATCATCTGATCAAAGCTAATGGAAATCCGCATACGTTTCGAATAGTTTCATCAAATTAATACATTTTTTAACATCAGATAAATTTTCACTCGAAAACCCTTATTCCTTTAACACAATATTTGCAACCTCCAGCAGCAATTTAACCCCTTGGAAGAAACTTCGAAATAGCTGAAAAGAAGCGGTAAACATCTTATTTGATTTGACAGTCTCCCGGATATTTATATCAGGATGGTTAAACTTGGGTCCCACGCAAACCTTTCCATTTGCTAGTTTTGGGGCAAGAAAAAACAGCGACTTTACCACTTTTATTTATTAGGTTCGAGTACTCGAAAATATATCAGATTTTAACGGTTTTCCTTTGTTTTCACTGTCGGTTGAAATGTTTTTTTTATATTTTTTATGTCACCGCAAGCGAAGCCCTTGAAAAAACAAAGGATATTTCGCCGTAGCGTAAGTCGGGCGAAATTGATTTAAATGTAATGTTCCGTTTTCCACAATGTTTATTATCTTTAAAAATTTGGTAAAGGGTCTGAAAAGTCAACATGACTGGGTAGGAATTTAAACGAAAAGATTTTATTGAATTCAGAGAATGGCTTGTGAGGATAATACAAGCAAGTTTTGCTTTAAAAAAAATTATTTAGATTGTATTTAGTTGCAAAATGTATTATCAATGTTTCATCCTGTTGGATTTTCCTCATTATTTTATTACTTTCAGACTCAGACAACCTCTATATTCATGCTTTTTTTGGAAAAACTGCAGCCCAGTTCAAGTAATTTCGTTCGTTTCGGTTTAGGATTTTGAATACATATCAAAAGCATTGAAAAGTATGCATGCATTTGGTAGCTGGGGAGCGTAATTCGCGCATTAGAGCAACACCTCAAAAGAAAGTTTCCACACTGGAAAGCCCTTTAAACAAATGAAAAGGAAATTCGTCTGCGTTACCTTTGACAGCGTCTGGATATTAATGTTGGGATCATAGCTTTGGAAAATGTAACAGAACTTCGGTAATTAAATTTTATCAGATTTTAGAGTCAGTAGTTGGGGGCTTTGCTAACGTGAAACATTAATAACTAACACGATATTCTATTTATTTCATCCAGGATTATTCAGCTGCAGTCAATATAACATTTTAATTAATTACTCATGCCCCAAAAGACCTACCAGTAATTAGTTCAATTTGAAATGTTTCGTTAGGATAATTCTCATTGCCAACATTCTGCGTGGAAATTTGAAAAATCAAAATTTCCACCGCCAATGCAATTGCATTTATTCACAACTATGCAACAACGAGCAAATTGTGTCGCTTCAGGTTGTGACCAGAAAAAAATTGATTCAAGCGTCTCAATGGAAAACTACAAGTGATCACATTCTGGATTTCAAAGTGTATAATGGAAATCGCCAGTGAATCGAATGGAATTGTCGAACACAAACAACAGCCAATTGCACTCATTTACAATTCTATTCTGGCTGCAACTGGTGCTCGTAGCCCTAAACTTCATTATTATCCACTAAGAACGTTGGAATAAAAATCAACCAAGTCATTTGATCGAATTTCCACAAGGTCTCTGCGTCCATTAAATTTGACCTGATTTGTTCAGCACTAATTTGCAAACAAGAAAATTGTATAGCCAACGTAACGAGCTGGCGATCTATTAGAGGCTAGAAAAAATGCATTAAACGAAAAAAAGTGTTACATGCTGCAATTGCCACCGAGGACGTGAAAAATTCGACTGAACATACATGACTAAGTAACTTTATTTTTAGCTATGCAGGTTATAGAAAAACCAAATAAACTCATTCAATATTATATCAAGTAACTAAAATACTTAAAACTGTGAAATTATTTAGGACCAACTAATGAAAGAAATTTGAAACAGACACAGTATAAGTTGCGCCTTGCACGATCACTCTTTCGGTGCTTTCGACCAGAAGCTTGTTTGCCTTTTTTCCACAATTACGCAGAATGAATTTGGAATTTTGCGAGCCAATTTGGTTCCCATGCAAATAACGCTGCTGGATTTGCGCTATATTAGGCTTAAGAAATTATTTTCACAAATCTTGGAGTTTTGTATGCCAACGATGTTTTATGATAATTTCCAAATGGAATTCGAATTCAATTTTGACATGCCTGAGAGAATTTTTCGAATTACTGGCAACGTAATTTCTGGAAAACACTGAAGGACACTTGAAAAAAATTATTTAAATACTGGGTGATTTAAAATTGTCTTCATTCCTCTGGGGGTGTTTAGGGAGTACAGGGAACATAGTAAAAAAAATTAAGTCTTTTCAAAAACTGAGATATTTGCAAAAAACTAGATCAGAAGGGCGGCAACAGTGTTTTTGAAGGTAATACGACTCATTAACATAACTTAAATACCTGTTGCTTCTTAAATATCAAAAGCTCAAGTAACCGTAAAAAAACACAGAAAGTGGCAATAAAATAGGTTAAGGTGGTCGGTGGGGTAAACCAATGCCATAAAAGGTTATGGATCAATGAGCTATTCACAATTAAGTGAAGAAGAAGAAAGTCAGTAACCCAAAAATAGAAGAAACATTCTGGTGATTGTGGTGCAAATAAATTCTTAGATATGGATCTGTGGGTTTTGAAATGTGGACAACGCACAAGAGGTGTTCGAAGTTCTGCCCGTTTAACTACCAATATGTTAATATATTCTAGAAATTTTGGAAAAAAAATGTTTTCAATATTTTTCTCGTACTCTCCTATTAAGCGAATCACCCGGTTTAAATAAATATTTGAATTTTATATGCTGTTAAACGAAAAAAAAGTTCGCTTTAAAACTGGGGTTCATTATGATATTTCAGTGAACAACAAACTTTCGGGAGTCTCTCAGTCTGCACTTCATACAAATGGGAAAAATTGCAAATGTTTTTCGATCTATTTCGTCTATTATTCCCCGAGTCACATGAATGGAAAACACTAGAAAAACAGTGGCTTTGTGCCTGGTCCAGGAATTCACTTAAAAACTCGAAAGATGATAAATAGGTGTCCTCTCAAATCCTCGCAGTAACGCGCCCGAATCCTTCAGTGTATTCAGTGGACAAATAATTTCATATTTTTCTTTTGAAGCGTAGATGATAAACGAGCGGCTTTATTTGGGTGCCTTTATCTCAAATTCATTTGGCCGGGTGTAAATTTCGTCCGTTTTATACACTGACACCAGTGACACCGACATGCCGTGAGTTATGAGGAGTAATTGAAAAGTGGTCGATCTTTCTCAAAATAAATCCGCATGAAAATGTCAACATCGAGTGTCGACAATGTTCAATTAGTCTGCAGACTATTTGCTCAAAATTCACTACTGAGTTAAATCTGGATATTTATTTAAATTCGTAAAAAGTTATCAAACTAATGCAAGCGCGCTCTATAATACATCACGGGGTAATTAAAGTGAAGCGGTTAAGTCGCATTTTATTTGAGCATTATTTTAAATAAATTTCACACCATTTACTCCTAAGAGTTAAATTACCAAACGGGGAATATGGGAATTGGATGGCGTAACCGATAAATGGACAGGACATTGAATATATAGAGCAATTTAAATATAAAATTTCCACAGCCCCATTGGACATGCGGTTTCATCACTTTTAGAGCACACACAGACAATACGTTAATTGATTATTGTGTTAGTCTTTCTACGCGTTCGTGCATGTTAATTTGCGCCCATCAAAATAACTATTTTCTGATAGAAAATTCATCAAATCTACAATGACCGTAATGGGAACACGTCTAATTTTTCGTGACATAAAAGTTAAATTGTGTATGTTTTCCTGACTGTATTTCAACTTAATTCAAAAGAAATTCCAGTTCCAGTCAATTTTATTGTTTATTATTTAAAATGTTACAAATACGTTTCGGTGTCTTTCTCCACCATCATCAGTTTGTATGTATGGCTGTTTCTACCTTCACATTTGGCAAGCCAGTAGTAGTAGTAGTAAACATCTTTATTTCTAAAAAAGGCTATCGACCTATCGGTCTTTCTGCCCTTGTTTAATACATGTAGTCTCGATCTAAATAAAAAACAAAGATGAAAGTTCTCTTATTCTAGGTTAATAATCTTATTAAATAAACTTTCCAATTCTAATGACAAGAAAAAAATATTTTATTGTCCAGTAGTCAGTTGCGTTTGTAAGTGTTCGAGTAGCGTTGATGTAGGGAAACGGAAGCGGGATTGTCTGGTTGGTCTTGTAAGACAAAGGGGATTCAGTATGGTCCAGTTGTAGGGGTTGTTTGTCCATTTTGTCTGTAGATGTATGAGTCTTTCCGAAATCTTTGTCATGTTTGTGCGTTCGTATAGTAGTTGGGTGGAGGGGATGTGTAGTGGGTTTTGGGGGTGTCTTATTCGTGTTATTAGTCTTAGTGCAATTTGTTCTGTTGTTTTGTATATAACGTTTTGTCCTTTCTTTTCCGTTGGTCATGAGTATATGTCCATAGTCAAGCAAGGGTCTACAAATATCTTTATATTTTTTGGTGGCGGTGTCTGTGCTAATTCCTCTGTCTTTGTAGGTTAGTGATCGGAAGTTTTTGTTCTCTTTATTGTTTCTGCCCTGATGTTTCGTATGGGTTTAGTGAATTTAAGTTTGTGGTCAATTGTGATTCCAAGGTATTTTACGTCGTTTTTTGGTTGTGTCGTTTGGCCGTCTGCAGTTATTGTAGGGGAGTCAGCGTTGAGTCTGTGGTTTGTGAGCAGAAGTTGGTTTTTTGACGCGTTTGGTGTTAGTCTCCATTTATAAAACCATGTCATTGTGTTGTTTGTTAGTGTTTGGAGTCTTTGAGCTGCTCTCTCAGTAGTTTTGTCATGTACAATAAGTGCCGGGTCGTCTGCGTATTGTAATATGTATGCCGATCTGTCGATTTGATTTTTGTCTGGTAAGTTGTAGTTGTATATGTCATGGCAGTATATATTGTAGAGAAACGGTGAGAGCGGGGATCCTTGAGGGAGGCCTTGTTCAGGGGAAAAAGAAAATGACAGTGTTTTGTCAATTCGTACTTGTAGTTGTCTGTTTTCTAGTAAGTTCTTTATGGTGTGTAGTAGATATGTTGGTGTGTGTAGTTTGTATAGTTTGTATAGTAAGCCTCTATGCCAGACACTATCAAAAGCTTTGTTAATGTCCATAAACAGGCAAGCTGTCTTTCTGTCAGTTAGGTGGGTTGTTTGTATATTGTTAGTCAGAGTGAAGAGTGGGTGAATAGTCGAGTGCTGATGTTTGAATCCGAACTGATACGATGGTATGTACTTTCCGACCAGTTTTCCCAGTCGCTGCCTTATTATGTACTCAAAAACCTTGCTAAGTACTGGTAGCAGTGTAATTCGTCTGTAATTGCTCGGTTGTGTATTGTCCAGTCCATTTTTGGGTATAGGGATTATTAAGCCGTTTTTCCATGTTTTTGGAATTATGTTATTTCTGATGCAGTTGTTCAATTCAGTTAGGATCAGTTTGTGTGTTTCTTGAGTTAGGCTTTTCAGGAGTTTTGCCTTTATTTTATCTTTTCCCGGTGCTGTGTTTTGATATGCGCTAGGGCTTCATCGTACTCTGTGTCTGTGATCAGTTTGTATGTATAGTTTGGTGAGCTGTTGAAATAGTTCAAGTACCAGTCGTTGATCAAGTTCCAGTTGTCATTGTCGAAGTTAGGGTTTGTCGATATGCTGAAGGCCCTTTGATAGTGTCTGGCGAACGCGTCAGCTTTCTCTTTGTCTGTGTACCATTTAATAATAATAAATAAATTTTAATAATAATGGCTTGCCAAATGTGAAGGTAGAAACAGCCATACATACAAACTGATGATGGTGGAGAAAGACACCGAAAACTATTTGGAACATTTAAAATAATAAACAGTAAAATTGACTGGAACCCAGGAATTAAATTAAAACCTCAATTGGCGAACGTCACAATTGTGTTTGCTTTCCATGCATATTCTCATCTAACAATGTCGAATAATACTCTTGAAGCATCAATAATGTTGTGATGACCTACTCAATGCCCATTTGCAACGGTGTCCTAATCGATTGAGAACTATTGTGGACTGTTATCTTAACCGGCTATTGTCCAATTCCTCTATCGAATCAGAAGCAGCGACGCCCTTACGGGGATCGATTTCCCTCATGTTAATTTCCTTCATGTTCCGCAAACGGTTTTATAGAAATTTTTTATCACATTGAAGGTTTAAAATCTTTCCTTATTGACCATGGATGGACCAATGTTGAACTCGATAGGTTTCCAGAAGCCCACGCTTTGATAAAACAGCAAACAAAATAGTGCAACTACATCACAACCCGGCTGAATTCTGCAGGAATTTAATTTCAATTACCAACGAGCTTCGAATGGAGTTGTAAAACGTAATTTATTTCACTGTTTCGAATGTGGCTTGAAATTTGCCCCTACTTCCTTTCGCACCTAGTAAATAATCAAGCAAGTTGATACCACGTTAACCAACTTCGCCAAGCTGGTTATAATTAAACCAGAATTAATTTTAAATCAACAACTACGCCATAGAGTTTTTGTTGCGTGTTAAACAAAGAAAACAATAATGCTCGCACTGAAAAATGCCATCAATATTTGATTATTTAATATAAAACTTTGCAAATTTGCAATATTTATTTAATTTGAATGCATGAAGTTCCATTTAATCGGTTAAGCAAACGAACTGATTGAACAAAGCGTACAAGCTGAATGCCGCAAACTATGAATATCAACCGGATTAAATTGACTTTTTGGCATGACTTTTGACCATTTTCGGCATGGAGCTTAATCACTTTTACAGAGCTTGCGCTTTCAATTATTCCGCATTACCATAAACGCCAATTTCGCCATTCAAATGCAATTTCATATACATGAATAGGATTATAAATACTAATATGTGCACATATCGCCGAAGTATATGCATGCTGACATGTTTAAATTATATAAAACAGGCTTGAAATTGCAGGCGAATTATTTTATTATGCGGCCGCATCAATATAATAAACCCTATCAAGATTGCTAAATTGAAAATCATTCAATGAAATGTGTGGAAGATTTTCGAAAAAAAACTATTAATTTCAAGAAAAAAGGTCCCCATGGTCTAAGGCAAAAAGTAAACTGTCGGCGAACAACGCAAGCAATAATCATTACAGCGCAGGCAATATGCATATAATTTGCATTTTAAAGCGCAGATAATTTCCAGATTTATGTTCACACTGCGTAAAAGCTGTTTGATAAGACATAAATGACCCTTGGAAAATTTTATTGGAAAAGTATAACGAAATTTAATTCATTTAGCAACAAAATGGAGAAGAACAGCATATACCAAACCAACGAAAAAAACAAGTTAGAAATGTTCAATTAAACAGCAAATGATCGGAAATAATGAAAGTTACTTGGCTAAAGTGAGCCGGACTCGATCTGGAGAATCAGTACCGATCCCTCTGGACCTGCCAGCGTCCGATGCAAAACAAGCAAAAGAACGGCAATCCTGCATGGTGTAATTTATGGCATCGTTTTCTTCCGCATCCAGACAAGCGGCATTTCAAATGTCTTATTTTAAGTTATTTAGTGTGCGCATTACGGTCTTTTTCTATTTCGGTGGTGCATCTGGCTTTTCAGTTATTCCCAGGCGAGTGCGATTTTTTTTGCTGCCCATCCAGATATATTGCGGTATACATTGTAATATCGACAAAACGTAGATGGGCTACGAATGGATCCGACGGATGGAATTATTGTTTAAGAAGAAATTTGCGAAGCATTATGGCGCGAATGAGAGCTTTATTAGCGCATTTTGGTTCGATGAGCTTTCCCTTAGGCTTATCTGGTTGGTAAACAAGCTCATAGAGAATCAAAAGTGTCACAATACGCATGGTTTATTAAAAGTATGGTCTTTATCATGCTCGGTTAACTCTATCAGCTATTTCAGTTGTTTTTCGGCTTCAACATATCAGAAAATTGATTTTTTTACGTGTTTATGTATATAAAAACTTTCGGTTAGAACGCTGAAACGAAAACTGTAACTGTAAAGTATTTTTTCGCAATGAAATATAATATAAACGAATTATTATTCAGTTTATCCATAAAACGTATCAATTCACTGCCATATTATATAACTGTGAATTTAAATAGCACTAATTACTTCTCCTATGTATTAATTAATGTACTCTATCTACCACAATTTCATTAATGGCCATAATTATAACTTCGGCGTTTGGGAGGATTAAAAATTCGATTCATCGCAATTTACTAAAATTTGTTTCGAGTAAAATGTGAACGCGGGGATAAATTCGGTCAGCCGGTGCGCGATTGTAAAATTTTATTTAAATTTCAGTGAAAATTTAGTACCGCTGAATAGAGAGAGCGGGCCCAGCACACAATTTCTGATTTCTATTTCGATTAATTTAATCTCTGACTATGCATTTGAGGAATAAACTACAGGTTTAACGCGACGCTGGAATATCTGGATGGTTTTTCCATTAGGTTGATGATAAATCCGTCAAAATGAAACTTTTTTTTAATTTAAACTGCCAGAAAAATACCCCTGATTTATTTCGGAATAAACTATCGGCGTAAGATAGAAAGCAAAGTACATTAAAGCGCATTTACGGCAATTCAACGCAATTAAAAGCTTGTATACGTACTACAGCGTTTAGTGTACGGCCAATTAAATTTGAAATAATTTATGCATCCGCCAGTTCTATTTCAACCTAATTTGAAGTTGAATTCACGAAACAACACAATAAATCAAGTTAATTAAAAACAATCCATTTTTGGCTCTCTTGGCTGGAACAATGGGTCAAATTAAGCACCAAAGCATTTTGAATTCGAACGAAAACAGCTACTGTGGGTTTGATTTATGAAATGCAACGGTGCTAATATGGCAGGTACATTAAATAGTTTCGATTTTGTTAATTGTTTTGTCAAAGCGTTATTAATTAGTCCTGTTGTGTTTAATAAGACGTTTCGTTTTATTTTATCTTCGATGGAACTTTTCCTTAAATCATTGCTGTAACTATCAACGCAAAACCATCTAATAGATTATCTGAATCCTGTGTGTCTTAGCCAGAGATATCTGCCACCATTATGCTTCCATAAATCCTCTCTTAAACAATATACCCGTCTCCTTGGAAAAGCCAACACACTTGAACATTCTCGGCTATTAGAATTTATATTGCAATATATCTGGCTTTAGGCGACTTGGCGACTATGGTACTTACAAGTTCGACATGTATAATTAATTTATTGTTGTTATTTTTAAAACTGCAAAAGTTTTTCACTCTGCTGTTGGCAGTTATCTAACTTTCTAACGAACCAGTAAACGAGTTTTTCGAATTTCTTGGCCGCTATATGTCTTCGAAAAGCGGCATTATGAAAAGGACTGCTGCATGATCTAAAGTGTCACTTTAGATTGGGGAGAACAATCCATCTTGGATACCTTTTGCCCATCCGAATTCGTTGGTCATGCAAATCGATCTCTGGACCGGACATCACGTCGCATCGTCCCAAGTCCCAAATATCCCTTGGGCTATTCTAATGACCCGGATACGACACGTTCTCCCCTGAGAAAGTGATTTTCGCAACAGTGCCTTTTGATTTATCTCGTCGCATTTTGTTTCGCATCCACATAAGTGGCGGTCTAACTTCCAATTGCTTAATTTTAACAGAAAGAAGCCGCAAAGATTTATCCGTTCACGTAGCGGTTATCTGGCTGTTAGTCATTTTTTTTAGTGTTTTGGGTTTGGGGAATTTTTTCGATAACCTGGATAGATATCAACTTTCTGAGCCTGGTGCCTCAAAAGTATAGTGCTCCTTTCCTGGATCTTTCAAGGATCCATATTTCTTTCCCAAGAAAAGCTTGTGACAATATCTCAAAATAAACAAGATGAAACCGATTGAACCAAGATATTCTCCTGGTCCAAAATACCTCATCTATATGGCTCTCGTCCTTTTCAATCGCCTTAGATATATTTTGGAATAAATAGCAATATCCCGGAATGCAAAAATGTTCTACATATTCCACAGAGACGGGAATATTGTGCAGTTGAAAATTTATAGACGCTGAAGTACTCTAGACATTTCTGAATAAGACAATATGGCGCCCCGATAATGGATTGGACATTTCCATAATGGAAAACGCTATATTGATATACGTACCATAATGATAGTGAGACTCATCTATATGAGTTGCGCTTTAAATAGGGCAGAATTTCTATTGTTTCAAAGCAAACCAACAACAAAATTTGCAATATATAACCAGAACCAAGTTGCTCAACTTCTACCAGCCAGTCAGTGTAAATGTAGGCATTAAAAATATCCATATTAATATAGAATCACAGGTGGGAATAGTGAGAGGTTTGCATTGAAAGACACTATAAGATTGCTGCTCTGAGTAAAATCAGAGAACCAGTAGAATATTTTTGGATAAAATAGAACGGGGAAACTATTCCGCCGGTTCCACTCCACATAACTTAGTGAAAAGGCCACTTGCACGAGTGGCACAGAAGACATTAGAATTTCCCGAGGGATATTAAAGAGTCGCGGGAATTCGGCTGATGTGACGTGTCCGGCCTCGAGATCGATTTGCATGCCAAAGAAATGGGAAAAAGGCGGCCTGGGATCGGGACAGGACGGAATATATTGCTGTTCCTTTGAACTGACTTGGGTAATATCATTTAGTTGATAATGCGGCAGTGTTTTGCTTTCCCGGACACCTTTTTGCCATAAAACCTCCACCGAGTTGAAATACTGCCTTTAATTTACTACTAGCTAATTTCCCCCGAGAAATCAATCTTCTGATCTGCAAGAAATCAGCAAATGCAACCTCAAGCTTTAGTGAAACAAACAAAATTGTGTTACCACTTTTCCAAAATTTTACCAAACATCAGCAAACACTTAGGGTACATTTAAAAAACTCAAGTGTAAAATGACCCACTTTTATGTAACTTTCATGGTTAGTCTCACACTCATAGGACTGTGCCAATTTGAAATTAAAAGACACAAAATCAATTGGAAATCTGATTTTACCCGGCAGGTTTTGCTGTGCAAATAAAATTCTAGTTTTATGGGATGAAAGGGCTTAAGTCAGCAAGAAACGCTCGCTAATGATAGTCAAATGGCTGAAGTAAAAAAATCTCTTATTCGATCATAATTTGTCCAATTTTCTATTATTATTTTACATAAAGATAAATATCAAAATACTTTCTGTTTATTTTAGAAGCACGTTGTTTGTTTAGAGCTTTATTTTTGTTAGATTGTTCTAAGGATTAATTGACAGAAAAAGCTAAATACCAACATGGCATGACCTTGCAAGGTTCCCATAAAAGAATTTAACTGATTTAATTTGAAATTAAAAGCGATAAATAATCGAGCTCGTTTTACACGAAGTTGAGCCAAACGGAATTTTTGCTTACACAGCAATTAATAATTTGGAACAATGTTTATCTTAAAAGTTTTATCGCAAAACCTGCGAATGAGCTTTTTCTAATGTGTTTTATACACGCATTTTTCGAGCGCATGTTTCATAGTTGCCCATTGAATATTTAAATAGCTGTTGTTGGTACTAAGACATTTTTTTTATATAAGTATTGCTACCGAGACCTCTGGAAAACTCAACTCGCATTTCTATGATTTTTTTAATTAATGGGGCTCTAGAAATGTGAAATAAACATACAAAATGGAAAGCTCCTTCACGAGCTAAACATTAGCTCAAGTAAATAAACGAAACCATAAAAAGGAATTAACATCAATTTGAACGTAAATAATCGAGGGAACACTTGGATGTTTTCAAGGAAAAAGTCTGATTTGTGTATTTTGCATACAATAAGCCAAGTAATGTGTGGCGAACAAACGCCACTCACGTAATGGGTTTGTGTTAATCGTATTTAAAGCGCATTAAAAGAAACGACTATAAACAACATAAAATATAATAATCGCAGTCACGCCTGACTTTTCAATTATTCACCATCGATTTTCTAACCCGGAAGGTTTAAGGGGAACGATTTAGACTTTTAACAACAGTGAAAACGAGAACACGCACAAGTGTTATATTTTCAATTCAATCCCGGCATCAGTTTTGTGTCGAACATGAATTTTGTTAAAAGGCTTAATTGGAAAAGGTGAAAAATTGGGCAACTGAAATAATCCAGACAGTTCTGACATACGCCGTTAAAATCAGGTTAATATCAGTGACAAAAATCGAAAATTCCAGTTGATGAAAAAAGCAAAAAAATGGCAGAATCAAGAAAAAGCATTTCCGACGTCAAACAGTCTGTGAGTGAGCAAGACGTAGAGCAAACAGTTTCAAACGCGACTAAAGACCTGACGGAAAAAGAGTCAACTCTTGTCTCTTCCTGGAAAGAGCAAACTATTCAAGAACTAAAAATTGTTCAAGACAACTACACGAAAAAGGAAAAAAATATTTTACGAGGTTTTCAACCCTACCACAGACAAAAACCACGACCAATCTGCAGGTATTGCCAATGAATACGAGATGATTTTGCAAGAGAATATCGACAAATTGAAAAACATCGCTAAACAAGACTTTAAAACATCCTATGCCAACACACAGGAACTAATTGAAGAAACGAAAGACAAACTACATATTCTCATAGCTCAAACGTTTAAACACGACGAGTCAAAAGAGCATTTCACCGAAACGGCTAATGCCATCTTTGCAAGCGTAAATAAGAAAATCAGGAGAGATTTAGTGGCGAAAAGTTCAAAAGCGGAACGGTCTCGAAACAGCTTATCTCCAGATATCGGTCAGGTGTTTGTAAATCCCAAAAATAAACCACCGGAAGAAATTGAAGCTGAGCACCTACTTCAGCAGCTATTTGAGAAAGAGCTGCTCGAATTTAATGAGCAAATTAGAAACGACTTTAATGAGATCAATTTGAACATGGCAAAGCTGGTGGATCAAACTAAGCAGACGTTTGATGAAAACATTCAATCAGTTGCAGCAACAGGACTCTTACAGGTAGGACCTTCAATGTTCTGGATTGTTCTAAAAAAGGATGAATGGCACACTTAAGAATTTCTAGATTTCAGCTTTAAGCGCTGCTGAATCTAAAAGCTTGCCAAACTTGCCAAGTGGAAGTACAGTTGAGCACAATCTAAATACGCTTCTCACGAAAGCAGGTGAAGACTTTCAGCAAGTTAACGACAATGTGACAGCTGATGTTACAAGGAATCAACAAGTCATTCAGGACAATGTTAAATACTACTCTGAGAAAATGCTGGGAAAGGATTTTCTAGGCAGACATCAAGAGTGAATTGAATGCTTAGGGAGAGGTGATTTTTCGGGTGCAGATAAGACAGAGCATCCCATTAAACACTAAAACTAAGAAGCAAAGAAAATTGTTTCCCAATAAATTATAACGAAAATATAGATAATTGAATCCCAGCAGGAAGGCGAGGTTTTCTTTAAATCATTATAACTTCGACTGAATGGCATGTAAAACCAAAAATGCTGTCATATCGTTTCAATTGTAATTTCCTTTTCAAAGCGTGTTTTACACTCACAAAGGCAAGTTTGGAGATTTGCTGTTAACAATCGGAATATGTAGGTGTCATTCATTCCGGTTCAATTTCCGGTATGGAGGCGAGAGACAAAGGCAACTCCTGCATTATATGGCAGGCGTACATATAATTTAATTGGAACCTGTCTTTTAATTTGTTAGAATATTTGCACAATGCCATTGACTCGTTGCAGAACGTTGCGAACTAATGAGGAAATACTTTGGAAATAATATTAATGTTCCAAAGTCGAGGAAAATTTGAAGATGACCTAGTTGAAATTTTATCGAACGGAACTACTCAAGAGAGATTGAAGAGGAACAGCTAAAGAATTTGTTGAAACAAAGCGCTACAAGTCTTTTGTTAAATGAAGTGAAGACATGACTTCTTCAGGCTCTAGCAGCAATGACAAAGTTAAAACAAACATTCCAAAAATTTTCAATAAAGCAATCAGTTTTCCCCTTCAGTGGAACAAAGTTGGTCAGCTAGAGTGTGAATGCGAATGCGAACAAAACAACCTCAGCGGCAAACATTCCACAAAGCTTGACCGAAAACATTCCAGAGCATTGCAAACATTGAAGCAGTTCACCTTGCTCAGATTCCCCCTTTTTTTCGCGCAAAGAATGCGACAACTAAACAATAAAAATTTAATCGGACAAGTCCGCCGGCAAAAAGGAGCTCAACTAGACGAAGCGGCAACGAAAAAAACATGCAAAACCGTTTTTAAATTCGCCCTGTTTCTCTAATCTTTCAACGCAGTCTATCGTGTTTCAGGCAGGGGGTTAAAAATTAATATTTCCGAATTTGAGTAATCTGAAACAAGTATGTCCCAGCAGGGTTGCGCTTTGGATTACACAATTTTTATGGCGGTTTATTTAGGCAAAACGTGGGTAGCGTTAAAATAGAGTTTAAAATAATTATTACCTCAAAAAAAAAGGTTTTTTCATAAACAATTTCATGTTTTCCGAAACGAATCAGTGCAAATGTGTGCAGTTTTTATTACAGAATAGTGATATGCACACTCACTTTCAAACTGTTATACGAGCAGTGCACATGTAACACAATTAGGCAAATGGGCAAAAGCTATCAATTTGCATTTGGAATAACTTCACACAAAACGGGAACAACGTTTTGTGTACCGTTGGTTATGTGATCGACAATTATAAACGATCATTTATTGCTCATATCGGAAATTAGATTCTTTTGACTTATGATTTTTTTTTCGATGTGATTGCATGTTAATTTTTCCTGTGAACAAACTCTGCTACTCTTTACTGAGTTGAAAAAAATTAAAATGTACATACAAACTAAGCCGCAATTTGAACATTGGGATCAAATGAAACCAAGGCGAATTTTCATTTCCTATTCAAAAAAGATCTAGCAAACCACATGTGCGTCAAAGGTCGTTTTTTTCATCAAACTACAAGCCAGATGGAAGAAAATTGTAATTAAAAGTTCAAAAGGTTTCTTGCTTCGAATTATTGGAAATACCGTGTATTCAATCAAGTGGCTTTGATCCTGATTGAATTTAATTATTTATCAAACCCCAAGGCGCATCGGTTTCGAATAAATGCGGTTTACAAATTATTTATGCCTAACCGAAATTAAAATGCAATACCTGGAAGCAAAATACGGTCAATGTTGGTGCATAAGTTCATATTAATGAACCGCAATCTGAATATTTCTGTAATCCAAGTCTTACTGTCTATCACACTTGTACTTTAATTTGTGTTAAATCACAAAAATCTACACTTGCGTGCATAGAAATCGGCCCACAGTAAACTTTTGATTTTAACTATTTTTTTTTAAACTATTCATCAGATCAAAAATAGAAATATTCTGTTTGAACGACAATTTAATATGCTTTAATGTGCGTATAAATTATTGTGAGTATCCTATGTTTAATATAGTGAAATTAATGCATTAAGCAAATTAAACTTTTTTATTATTAACATAATAGGGTTATTGACAATTTAAAACTTAACACTTAATTTTTTAATAATGGGTATGACATCCCCTTTCCCTAATAACTTCTCTCATACGATTAGGCATAGATCTAATCAAGTTTGCTATTGTTTCTGGAGGAATCTAAAACCACTCTTCTTCTACTGCCACAATAAGCTCTGGGATCGAGTTTGGGGTATGAAGTCTAGCTCGAATTCTTCGTTTTAGCTCATCCCATAAGTGTTCGATCGGATTTAGGTCAGGACTGTATGCTGGCCACTCCATAACCCGACAACCGACTTCTGCAAGGTAATCTTGCACGATTCTTGCGGTGTGCGGTCTGGCATTGTCATGCATAAAGGTGAATTCGTCTCCAATGTAGTCGACGTAAGGTAGCACATGAATTGCTAAAATCTCCTCGATATATCTAACAGCCGTTAAACCTCTTCTTCCGTGAACACGGTCGCCCCTACGAATGAACTCAGGGTCGGTTCGTGCTCCTATAGAAATTGGACCCCAGATCATACAGGAACCACCTTCATAAGCACTCCGCTCTTCAAAGCAGCAATCTGCAAATCGCTCTCTTGGTCTTCGGTACACTTTCCTTCTTCGGTCGCTACCATGGAGGCATATTCTGGTCTCATCTGAGAACAGAACAGATCCCCATTGTTCCAACGTCCAATTCAGATGATCCCGTGCAAAACGCAGGCGTGCTTGCCGATGAGCTGGAGTAAGTTTTGGACCAATCGCAGGTGTTTTAGGGGTCAGGTTATTTTCCTGCAGTCTTCGTCTTGCTGTCCACTGACTAATAGCCACCCCTCGCACCTCACGGAGCTGTTGTTGCACTTGAACGGCATTAAGGTGACGATTTCTTAATGTTGTTGACACAATAAAGCGGTCATCACGAGCGGTTGTAAATCGCCTTCTGCCTGCTCCAGTTCGCCTATGAAAGGATCCAGTCTCCTCATAACGTTTGCAGACTCTTCGAACCGCTGCGCGTGTGATATCCAATTGTCTAGCAACAGCTCGCTGACTAAGTCCATTTTCGATTAAAGCAATAACTTGGGCGGCTTTATGTGGTGTAGTATACATTAAACTAACACACTTAAACACTATTGAGATTATGAAAAACGAATTAATATGCAAATTTCAGTTGCAAACGCAATAATTTTAATATTTGACAATTTTTTTATTTTTGTTACAATCACCACATAAACACGTTTCATTTGTTTATCGCTTATTTATACTCACATTACATTACAACAGCATATTTCTTTTTTTGATCTGATAAATAATTTTTAAAAAATATATAGTTAAAGTCAAAAGTTTACAGTGGGCCGAATTCTATGCAGGCAAGTTTATATACTATTTTTCGACTGAAACACTGGTTTCACATGAGGTTTAATTCAAAAAATTGATGGAAGTACAAATTTGGATATGTGTTAATCTGAGGACAGGTTTCGGGCCTATTTTTTCAGCGTTCGCCTGAAAATGGTTGGAGATACGACCAATCGAAACGTTGTGATAAAAACATCCTTGTAATGATGTTATTTTCACGCTAATTTGGAATAAAAAAGTATGAAACTTATTAAAAAACGTCCATCGGTTCCTGAAACTTCGAAACTGTATCAAAAGATTATGTTGCAATTTGCTGTAGTTTCATTAAAATAAAAAATCCATATCTTAAAAGTAAAGCCTTAAGCTCTATGTATTAGCATAAAAGCTACACTGAACAAATTCACTGAGTGGTGAAAACTTCTTGGGCGACAATTAACTTTAATTAGGTATTTCTAAAATAATCTTTTTAAAGTATTCGGTATCATGGAAAAGTTAGTCAAATGCGGGTTTTAACAAAAGGGGGAAAACTTTACTGTTTTCAGGCAGATATCTTGACGGCAAACAAAATGATTTTGTAAGCTGCAGCGTTTTAATTGGACAAACTGATTCCCATTTTAATAAATATTTTATAAGCAGAATTATATTTTTGTGCTTCAAACTCGTTATTACGTACGCGATTTTTTTCACTTCTTTGAGCAGAAAATGGTTTATTGATTAAGACCGTATGAGCGACTTGGATTCGAAGCAATAGTAGAAGGAAGAGTATCAGCCACCTTTCGATTTTTCGACCAAAAATCAACTTTTCGGACACTTAATTTTTGAGCTCGATACAAAACTTTTTAACTTCGAAAGCAAATTCTAGGAATTGAGCTCAAGAAACAGTTCAAGAGTTTGTAATAGTGAAAATATAGTCAGAAGATCAAAAGTCCCCCTCTGGATAGTCTGTAGTCAATACCTGAAGCATTAGCAATCAGAAAGGCAGAATCCGAGTAATGTCCAATGATAAGTAAATAGTCCGCGTTGAACATTAGATAGGACGACAATGATTTGAAAATTAATTTCCAAAGTCAACGCCCTATTTATCTTAGAGTCCAAGAAGCGTAGCTGATTTAACCTCCGGTTCCATGTTTACACAGCCTTAAAATTGGGGTCGAAGTCAGTCACTAGATTAGTGTACAGCGTGTTATCTGGCATCCAGGCCCATTACCATATGTAAATATGCAAATTGTTGTTGTCTAATAAGTTTACTCGGATTCTCATGCAGGTCCCGTCTTGCCTCGGGTCTATTTTAGGGAAATTGGCGGTTCCTGGTAATATATGGGTGACGACAGGAGCGGCTTTTACCAATACTATCGCTTTTATAGGTGATATTAATGAAATGCGCTCGGTCTCAGTGAACCAATATTAATAAGGTTGGGCCCCATATTCGCAGCATTGCCGATCAGACCACTTAGTTCTTGAAAATTGAATATTTACGTGATAAGCTCGCGAAAATTGGAAGTAATGGCTATACAATGTGCACAGATTGCGCATCAATTGCCGTCAATAAGCAATCCATATACCAGCTAATTTTCAAAAATTATTCCTCCGATCCACATCCTTAAAATACATCAAGCGAGATTAAGTTGTATATCATCTAAATAGGAGCAACGAAGCCAATTAATCATCATTATATAAGCTTTATTAACTTGGAGATCATAAATTATGTAACGTGCTTGCTTGATATTTAGCAGGTTGGTGGAGCGACTAGTCTTACAAATGGCGGAAAGTCATACGCTCATGAATTATGAATCGACATTGCAATTTTGCATTTACCAAGTCAATGATAGCTTAATCGACAAATTCGATATTTATGCCGCATCAATTTATTTAATTAGTGGCGCACTGTGCACGGGTAAATTATTTTATTTTCAGCTCCTACTGGGAGAGTCACAGAGCCAAAAGTTGTTATTTAATGGCTATTGATTTCTGATTTTTCTTTCTCTAGGCAATTATTGGTAGGCTTCTTTTATTGAAACTGGCATTTTGCTGCAACAATCGAGCTGCCAACAAAAATGCGAAATAAACGAGTTAAAAACCACGTCACAAAGTGAAATTGAAAACCCCATACAGTCCACTGAGCGAAGCAAGTTGATGCTGACTGCTTTATAGAGTTTCACAAAGAAAATGTCATTTCTTGACCCTTTTATACTGCAAACTATTCGTACTTTTACCAACCCATTTACGGGTGTTTAGAAAATGTCTAGACTGGCGGAATTTCACACTGGCTGGCTGTTTTTGTAATTCTCTAAAGACCGACACTTCCATACGAGATAGCGGACTCCTAATAAACACCTCGAGTATCGACCCAACTGCACAATACTTCTAGGTCCATTGGCGGAGATTTTTTACATTTTCAATAAAAACTCCGGATTCAATTATTAGGAATATTTCCAAAGTTTCAGCTATTCACGAAACAGTCCAATGTCTACGCGAAAAACCAATTGCCTCAAAACCACGTTGAACCAAAATAACTGCGAAAAGAAGTGAAAAAAGCCAGCCAATAAAACCAGCAAGACAAACTATTAAACACGGGAACCTTAATCGGATTCTCGTCGTTCCAACAATGGCTGGAAATCAATCCATCGTCAAAACTCACTTGTCCCAATTAAATTCGGTCGGATTTGTACGGGTCAGGGCAGGAAGAACAAAGAAAGATACATTTCCATTCCCAAACGGCAAGAGAAAAACGACACGGAATATAAAATAATTTCGGGCATATAGTGGCCTCTGGGCTTCCGAAAAATACCCGTGATCAGTTTGCGTGACAGCTTCGACCAATCTGAAGCTCTATTCGCCTGGATTAATTCAGAGGACGGCTAAAGAGAGCTAATTTTGGATTCAAAATTTGTCGCTTCGATGACAAAACCACGACATCCGGAGATGTGCTGAGTAAGACGGGTATTTTCAAAATTCCACTATATTAAATAATAATACGATCGTTAATATTCACAGGATCTGCTTGACAGCTATCCCCAAACCGCTTTCAAAGGAAAGAGCGATTTCAGCTACCTGCCAACCGTTTTCAAAGTGAAACATCCTACCATCCTTATACACGAGCATTTTTACATCTTTTCGAAGTTTCCCAAAGTTTCAGGGTGAACTTATTTCCTCGCCTTATCTCCTACTTTTAAGTCATGAAACAAGCAGGCGATCGAAAGCACACTCTTTTAAATACTTTACTGCTCGTCGGCCTTAAGCCGCCATCTATAGAATAGTTAAAACATCCTAAAAGCACTTTTACTGGAACATTACTCCAAAGTCGATAACCGCTCGGAAAACTTTCGCATAAAATGTACCTTTGGCAAGAGCACGTATACTTAGCGTTTAAATATATTAGGAAAATGGTTAAAGTGTTATTCAGCTGGGGCATAAATTGCGAAATTGAATTTGCATCAAAAAAAATATTTGGCATCAAAAAAAGTCCTGAACAGTTATTAAATTTTATGAAAATTACAAAATTCTAGTCTAACTGGTAACTCCAGCAGCGCCTAATGAGATAAAGCATTCGAGCAAAGTGTTAAAGTTAATTCAAAAAATGTCCTTAGTGATATTTAATTATCTATTAAGTTTTCGTCGGTAATTAACAACAGCAAACAAAATTAAATACAAATTAAAAATGAAATTAACGGCAACGCTCAAAAGGAGGGACGGAAAGACAGTAAATAATCGTCGCACTTTTTGTTCGAGTTAAATAATTTTCTTTAAATATATCATCGGTTCTATCCCGCTTCTTCGTTAGAGGCTTTAATGAAAACGGAATGATTTATTAGATAAGGATTGCCAGGGGATATAGTATTTAAAACGTGCTGGAAGTTCACGAATATGATTTATTAATGCCGGTGCCATTTGATCATTAGAAGATTGGATGGATATGACTAGCAAATTTGTGAGATTAAACTTATTTTTCAAAAAAGTGTGAGGGTTTGAGCTGCTAACTTATTATTTTGTATGTATGTCTGTTCATCAAACTATTACAAAATTGCTTAATTTCCTTTTCTGGTTGTAAAAACAGACATTCAACAGCTCAACCTAAAATTGACTTTACGCACACTAAATGCAAAAAATCGGATGCTCCGGTTGTTAGCTCGAAAATACTGTACATACATTAAAGCTGTCTCGTAAAACTCTTCTATGCAATCGTTTGCCGGAAAAATTGTGTAATTTGTGAATTATAAATGAAAATTTCCTGTTAGCGAACATTTAACTTCTGAAACGCAAAGAGCCACGTGTTAACTAATTAATCCATCTGGCAACACGTTATTAATTCACGCAAGAAATTTAAATCGTACTTTTTGCAAACCTTGGAAATGGAACACGAGAAAGACCTATTTCGTCTACGTTGAGAGCCATAAATAATGCAAATAACCGTCTACGCCATTTAAGCGTGGAAGCAAATAAAGTCTCTATGTTCCTACTGCCGTAAAAATACTGAGGAAAACCTGAAATACGACAAACTTTAAATTGTGATGAAGTTGCTATGAAATGTAGCACTGTAGCTTCCTGACAGAGTTGCCAAATTATTAATAGCTAGGGTATCCCTTAATGTCTCTTGCCGACTGCGAAAGAAAACCGACTGAATTATTTATCGAAAGAGATCTTGGATGTGCTCGCAAGTTGACAAAGTGACCTAAATTATGCAACACCACAGGATGTGTTAAATAAATTTAATGCTGTGATAGAGACTTGACTTTTGGACAATTTAACAGTCGCTCCAAATCGTTTTTCCCTTCGTTGGATGCCTATTCAGTTGCAAGCTTTAATTCCTAACAGCTTTCTGAGAATGAAAATTAAAATAAATTTAATGTGGGCATTAAAATATAGAACTTTCATTGAAAAATTGTTATTTTGCGACACCTCAACGTTAATTTCTAGAGAAAAACTGAAGATTAAAATCTGCATTAGACTCGAAATTTTGAAACACTGTATTTCAATACTTTCTAATAGTTCAACATTCTGAAATTTCAGGCTTTCAGTTCGAAGTATCCACCTCAAACACCATGTTTGAATTGTGCAGTCGAAATTTCAACTGAGCCTAATCGCAAACTTTCTAGGAAACCCTGAAAGCTGGAAAAGTTTTAAAACTATCTTTCAGTGCAAAAATCTTTCAAAAATTCATCAAGAAGAAAATGCTGTGTTTACACTGCGAGAACACGCAGATTTCAAATATACATCCCCCGAATAAAGCCATTCAAGCGATAAAATATTTTATGTTTGCAGAATTCTTTAGATCAAACAACAATGTTATTGCCTTAAGTACGTCCTGCCAAAGCCGCTCAATAATTAATCCGTAAATCCCAGCGATAAAACTCTCGAAATTCCCTGACTTTCGGAGAAAGTGCCCCGAGATATCTTTTTAATGGCGCATCATATTTTGCCCCAACGGGCGCAAAAAGTTACAAAGTTCATTTGAAACTTCTTCCGTGGATATTATCCTTCTATTGCTTTGTGTACCTTTGTAACATGTTCCAACTTCCTCCGTTTTTATGGGGCAACTTTTATCAGATTAACGATTTTTTATCGTGGTCTGACAAGTTCGGGAGTTTTGGCTGCTTCCACTGCAGCTCGTTTTATTTCCTCTATTTCATTTCATTACAATGACAACAAACAGTAGATTTAAATGATAGTTTTCAACCCCCTAATCAATCAATCCCCCAATTCAATATAAATCTTAAGTCTGCCCCGATAAAACGGCATGAATCGGGAATTAGACTTCAAGACAGATAAAATACCTTTTCGAGAAAGAAAAAGGAGCCCGGTCACAATATTAGTTTTCATCTTAGGAACGCTTTCTTTCTGCAACTACACAAAGTGTTACAAGATTGCAAACGTGACCAGCAGCCGAAATAACTTTATGTGTCTCAGTCGAAAGGTCGCTCCAGGATGTTTTCTATGGGGAGGATTTGCTGCAAGGATTCGAGAAAATTGTCTCAGTAATGAGAATATAGAAAAACTGGCATTATGGGCGACATATCCCTTAAAATTATGACGTCTGGTTCCGGGAGCGAAATTATAAAAACCCATTTTAAAATTGCTATTTTCAGTTCAAATTTATTTCCTTCGTTCGTTTCGCTGTCTGTGGAAGATTTTACTGGAATAACTTTCCAGCTATGTTAATAGGAAGCTTCCAAGAAAGTTGGGAGTTATTATATTTTATCTGATGAAATGTGCTATGTACAAATAGCTGATAGTATGCACGTTACAAATGCACACAAGCATGCATGTTCTTGTTCTCTACAGGGAATTTCCGACGTTCCACCCAGTAGTTGCGAAAGGAATTCTAAAATGTTCAAAACTGAACATTGTCTTTGAAGCGTCTCTTCTTGGGCGGTGTCGTGGTAATTGGCAAAAACCCGCAGAAATAATTGGGCTTCAACTAAAACCATATCCGACCGAAGTTAAATTGCCGTTTTACAAGCACTGATCTCGGTCCATGCAGTTAGATATTCGAATAAATAAAGCAGTTTACTCGAGATAGTCAACTAAACTGAAAGCTGCGGCCATACGTATGTTAGGCAAGCTCTTGTGACTCTCTTAACGACCCAACTTCGTGGCGGAATAAAGTTAGCTACATAATGGCTTGATTAACACCCTTAATAGCTTCTGCTAATGCGCTGAGAAGTAGCTACCTAGTGACGGCGCGAATTATTCTAATTCAGTCGGACGTTGAAATAGTCGCATAGCTGGACTTAGCTAAGTAGGTATTCTATATTTACATATTATACAGTTTACATTTAAGATGCGACTTCGAACTTTGTCACGTTTTCACCTCACAATCAACCGAAATGAATTTGAGGCATTCAATTCGCCAACTTCTCTTCTAATTAAACATGATTTTCCTGCTCATTTCCCGGACCCCGTTTAATCAAATCCCGAAACTCCGAACAACCATTCACAATTTCCAGCCCAATTTTTTTCGGCAATTGTGTGTCGAGTTGGTAAACACGAATTAAAATGGCCAGTATTTAAGGTTTATTCAATTTAGGCATTTCAATTCAACATGATGAGAAATTGAATATGCGTTACGTATTTAGAGAATATTTAATTTAATTTTGAGCAACATTTGAGTAATAAGGTGTATTTAAAGAAGTGAGGCTAGAGGATAGCGCAAACCCTGCGATAAAACTGAACATAAAACAATAATCTGGTCGTTGTTTTATGGATAGATTATTACAGTAAAATAAGGCAATTAATATCACCATATTGTCATATTCCTAAATTTCAATTGAACAAATACCAGAGCAGCAAACAAATCAAATATACACGGCAGGCAACATTGGTTTAATTCAATAATAGTTATTGTTTAATTATATTTTAGCAGTGGTTATTTTTTTTACGTGGAAACATATTGTTATTTTTTCCTATTCGTTACAGTTACATTAATTTAATAAATGGGCGATAAATCGATAACTAAAATAACTTTAAAAAAATATGTTATCGATACTTACTAATTGAAAAAAACAGATATTTTTATATTCTTTTTCAACGCAAAAGGAACACAGGAAATGTTTATTTCGTCTCATATAAATATTCCATTTATACAGGGTGATTCAAAATTGGTGTCATTCCTCTGAAGGCGTTGTCAGGGGGTGCTTTAGGAGGACAGAAAAAATAGTTTAAAAAATTAATTGTTATTAAAAACTGAGAAATTTGCAAAAAACTATATCAGAAGGATGGCAACAATGTTTTTCAAGGTAATCTGCCTAATTAACATTGCCTAAATACCTGTTGCGTCGTATTTATTAAAAACTCCAGTAACCATGGAAAAATACAGAAAGTGACAATAAAATAGATAAGGATAAACGGTAAATTCAACAGGATTCGTTAAATGCTGAGATCTACTTTTTCGAAATGTCAATATTGTCAACGAGAAATAGTTCTTTATTGTCATCATAACCTCGAATTGAAGTGTTTACAAATAAACATACAACTCCAAACACGTTAGTTCCTGTGTTCACCTTCTTCCACCACAGTCACCTTCTTGTGCACTCTTCTTGACCAGCTTCTCGTATTCAGCTAATTAACAGCTGCTCACTTTGTACCGGTGTTCAGTAAACCATTGGTTTAATGTTGTTCTTTGTATCTTACATATGTGGTAGAAATGTAGTCCTTCCTCGGTATGTATTTGGTGCCTGGGAAAGTGTCAGTTGTGCAATGCTCCGAGCACTCCTGGGAAGCTCTGCTGCAATACCTGTTCCTCTGTGTCTGGAACCTGAACATCTATTGCCGTCTATCTTCCTGGAGCCAAAATTGAAATTCGATTGTCAACTGTTAATATCTTCTACAAATTTCCGGAAAAAGTGTTTCCAATTCTTTCTCGTAATCTCCAAGTGACCTCCTATTACCCCTTTCAAGGAATGACGCCACTTTTGAATCACTCACTCACTACATCTTTAATCACATTATAATTCACATTCGGTATTCTAATGCAAACAATAATTCCATTACACGAATGAAACTCATTATTTCCAATGACTGTGGGTCTTTTTGGAAAAAATGTTTTATTATGAAATTGCTCGAAAGCCCATAATATATCAGAAAATAATGAAAAAGACCAACGAAATTAGTCAAATTACTATTTGAACGCAAAAGCACTTTGTCAGTAAGTCAATGGGGAGACTAATATTTAATACTTGGTAAACAACCCAATATATTCAGCCGTTGTTAATATTCTAATGTCTTTTAAAAGCATTCAGTTCAATAATCAGTGAAAAAGCTCTAAAATAATAAATTATTGACTGTAATTTTACATTCCAACGTTAATTCACCGCATTATTGTTGCAGACAAAATCGGTGTTTCAATAATAAACACAGCCACAAAAAATAATTAAATTCAAAATAAATGAGTTTGATGAGGATAAATTAAGAATAAAAGAAAAGGGCGAGCTCAAAAGGGGCGCAACGGTAAAGAATTTGCATAAATAGGACTCTGAAAAAGAAGTGAAAGACAGTTTGAATAAAACCCAATGCTGAGGGAAAAGATTCGCGCATTATTGATACGAATAACGAAGGTAGTTTAACGCTGCCTTCCATTGCGAAGGTTTCAATGAATGCGGGTCGCTTAAAATTCTTAAAGAGGGTGGTTAAAGCGAAATAAAAGGCAATACTCCATTTGCGGCGATAGTGGGTAAAAGCTGAAAGGATTTGTGTAGAAACCGAAGCGATAAATATTTTAACGGTGAAGTTTGACGGAAGGAAACCTTATTTTTAAAATTTAAATGAAAAAAATACGTTGTTTATGAAACACTTTGCAAAATTCGATAGTTCTAAACATATCATTTTAGAACTGGTATTCCAACACTAAAGTCACAGTGAAACAAAATAATATCCAGCCAAACAATGTAACGCAGCAACACATTTATAGCGCAAATATATTATTCCCACACAATACCTTTTGCCGGAAAAAGAACGTCGTATATCAAAATTTTCAAAGCCATTCTCTTGGCAGAACAAAATAATTTTACAAAGAAGTTCATGGAGCATGAAAGAAGGGAGCAAGAAATGGCTTAAATCAAGCATGAACATTTTTTAGAAACTTGTTGACATTAAATCAAAACACATTCTCTCGAAGGAAATGTTGCAGATGAAAATTGTGTGGAAGTGACTTTTTCCAATATATGAACTGATATATGAAAGCAGCAACAGAACATTGGCGTGTTGTAATACAGTTTTACAAGCCTCATTAATATAATCACACAAAAGAGCTTCCACATTATTCAAAAAAAAAACACACCACTAACCACTTGAATGACAAACTTCAACGACTACATGAATCAACCATTAACGTAAGCCTCATTAAATCGCTAATAGTTTCGTTATGATATTAATAGAGATTGCACATTATCCAGTTCTAATGATTCAGCGTTATTATCCAGGCTTGAAAAACTCCAGTTTTATATAATTAATATTCATTCAACGATTGCACCGTGGAAACCGCACTTCATACGCTCTAATTAAACCGGAATTAAGAGCACAATACAGAGTTTAGTATGAATGTTCAATGGCCAAAGGAAACCAAATTGAATTCAGAAAAACATAGATCACAAACAAACCAAATTACTCACTGTTTTCACAATTTTTAATTTCATTTCCAACGGAAAAGTATTTAATTAATTTTTGTCTGTTGCCCTATTATATAATTTTTCGAACCAGCGAACTTTGTTTTATAAAGGAAAAAGGTCAGTTTTATGTTTCATAGGAGGTTTATTTGTAAAAATGGAGCTTTTGTAAAGTTGATGGACATTATGAGTAAAGTTAAACCTCCTAGCTGACCTGCTTTGGTCAATTTGAACCACGCTCTTGGAAACGAAAGGTCAGTAATATTAACTGAAATCCATAATCAAACAAAACAGCAAATGGAATTTGAAGTTTAACCAAGTACAATAGAAGCTTTTAGGGGGATTTTCATATCAGATGCTTCGCGCAGAGCGTGTAATAAATATATAATAATATAATAACATTTTGCCTGACATAAAACGACTTCTATAGAAATTCTGATGAAAAATAAAAACATTTTTACTTCAATTGTGCATTAAAAATGTTTTGAACGGCGGCTAATTAATTTGAAAACATTATAGTGAACGATCCGGCAAAACACGTGCAGCTGAAAAACGCATGAATTTTTTTAATGACCAGATGTTTTAGAAGAAGCCGGTCAAGCAGCAGAAA
Organism: Dendroctonus valens; assembly: GCA_024550625.1. Taxonomy (NCBI): domain Eukaryota; kingdom Metazoa; phylum Arthropoda; class Insecta; order Coleoptera; family Curculionidae; genus Dendroctonus; species Dendroctonus valens. The sequence goes on along the minus strand of JAJTJO010000075.1, from coordinate 265,475 downwards.
CTTTGGGGAAAATGAGAAAATATTGGCGGAATTGCTTTTGCAATCTTTAGAGCTACTGAGCCAATGATATTGTTGTAAAAATTTGATATTTCTACCAGACGTTTCGCTTGCAATTCGGGCAATTATTCTCAAGTGAGCTTTAATTCAACTGAAAAGTGAAAAACACGTGCAGCTGAAAAACGCATGAATTTTTTTAATGACCAGATGTTTTGCAAGAAACAGGTCAAGCAGCAGAAACTTTATTTCATTGCCATTAATAAATCAAATTCACTCACCCCAAAGACATGTCACCACCAAAATATTCATCGTGATCCCCGAATATTCCATTACTTAAACAAATAAATTACCACACTATTCAGTTCCCATATTACCGCGAATCACAATCACTAAAAATTCGGAATTCATGCCCTAACTTTCATGGTAAAACCGTGGCTGAATTGGGGCGAAAAAAAGTCACAAAACAACGCAAAAAGAAGTAAATTGTTGCCAAATTGATATAAAAACACCGGAAATTAAAAGAGAATATCGAAAATTTTCGCGTGTTTATCGTGTGCGGCAAATGAGCGTCGGCGCGCTTTGGCGGCGTCTTTAGCGAGGCGTCGCAACGATGAAACTGATGTCGCGACGCTAAACCTAAAGTTTGTTGAGCTTTGAGGAAGAACGAATGGCGCTTGTGACATGCGCTTATTTTTTTGCTAAATTAAACAACTCCAACGTATTTCAACAAGTTTCAAATGTTTACCTTGACTGATACTAAAACTAGACGGAAGTTTACATTATTAAAATATTCAAAGAAAGTTTATTAATCAAACTAAACTCTATATATTTTATATTTAAAAATGATTATTATGGAAGCATGGGCAACACGATTTTATATTAATGGATAAATACCTCCAATATCCAACTTATCTACTAAATAAAATAAAGTTCCATTACAGCTGAAAAACCAGCAAAGCCTCTTGAATTTATTTTCCAGGCAATTAATCGAATTGATTTCCAGTTGGTGATTAATTTAAATTACGAATATCGGGCCGACTGCAAATAAGTGGGCGTATCGAGGGTAAACGTCTTTATAAGTGGATTAGTGACCCAGAAAGACGCTGAGGAAAAATTAAAAATGTAAATTAATTGAACAAACATAAGCCAATTAATCGCGAATTAATCAGGATTGACATTTTTCAGATGAAAAACTCCGCTAGTATAAATAGGGCTTATGATAAAGTTTTTCCTCAATTTAACTTGAATTAATATTTAAATTGACTTGCAACCTCATTTAAAGCCACCATACGCCCACGTGTACTAAATATAAATTTAATATTGAGTAAAAAACGACTGCAAGTCCATCAGGTGTGACTAACAATCTTCTAAGCCTTTTTGGGGCAAAGCAACTAAATTGCAGTTAATTCTTGATGAAAATAGAAGGAAGCATGGACACGAAATCATCAATCTCTCGAAATAAATCAACACCACGTCGTCTATCAAAAGAGCCATCAGTTTTCATTTGGACGGGTGTCGATACAGCTAATAACAAAATATTTCCACGGAATATGGAAGAAGTTTCCATTAAGTCGGTTTCTCAGCTTTTAGAAAGTTTTTACTATTTTCCGCTCTGTCAATCTAGATTATGGTTTTGGATGGTTTTGCCGAAACGAATGTGTTGGTGTGCTTTTTATTAGATTTAATGTTTCGTACTAATTGCTATAACTTTATTGTCCTACTTCCTGTTCGTTAAATAATTGTTTTCCAATTTTAATATACAGAATTTGTCAGCTCTGGAGACATTTAAATGAAACACAATTTTAAAGGTATCCCAGCTCAAACAATATCGAATTTGCTCATAAAAGCGGATCAGAGCGAAGAAAAGCAAATGTATCGCTTTAAAAGCATCTCAATTTGTCCCATTATTTCTGTACGTGTACGAAATAAGAAAACATTATATTTAAGTGGATAGCAGTGGAGCGGACTGCCGGTTCGACTTAAGTCGCTACTAAATCCAATAAGTTCATAATTATCAATTGTTTTAAATGATTCATTGAATAGCCATTTAAAAAGCACCGAGTTTGAACAAAAGCCTGCCTCAACATAAATTGCTTCCTGTTCTTTGCGGTAAAATTTCGCAAAATTTATTCGCTGTTAATTATATTCATAAATACTGAAACAGAGCAGGGACAACGGTAACTTTGCATGTTTTAATCTAAATAAAACGTTTGAGCTTTCCATTATGTTAACATGAGATATGTTAATATCACTATTTGTCCGCCGATAAGGAAGATTTGTTGACTGTTAGTTCGACCACCTACTGGGGTAGTATTACACAAAATTCGTGCATAAGAAACATTTGCTGCTCGAATGATATTCATTCAACATTCATTGCAACTAATCATGCAGTAACGGTCGGGCACGTTAGTAAATTTGAAAAAAGTACTTCTCAAAAAGCTCAAAGAAACCCCTTGGAAAGAACAAAAAGTTTAAAATCCATCGAGTAAACTAGACACTCGTTCCTTCAATGCTTCAATCTTGTCAAATCTGGACCGTCAACAGCAGTGAGCTTTACACAGTCACATTAAGACCTTTAGAAAAGCCATTACTTACGAGAAAGATAATACAGAGATCGGATTTCCAGTTACTTTGTTTCCAATTTCCGTGTAATGGCGTCCATAATGGCCACTAACTACAAAAGTATTAACGACCGTTTATTGTTTCAGCTAATTCATCATGAAAGCCGTTTTATAAATGGGAGGTTTTTATTTCAATGAAACTAAAACCAGGACTTTGGAAAACTGGCTTGATGCAAACATGGTCAGTGCTTACTAAAGTAGCTGTAAATATTTAATATCAATAAAGGTACAAATGGGAAACTTACAAATATTGAAATAATCCGGGATGAAATTTAAAATTGAATTGTATAAATACGTTCATACCACGCTTGTTTGATAGCGATGTTTATGTAAATTATTAGGCAATGACATATGCAACAACGGCTTTTTCTCTAAGCCCGCTTCATCAAGCTCACTACCCATATCAAATAAGCGTAACTCTTACTTTGGATTTATTAGCACATTTATTTCTATAAACTCCGGGTTGATTCGAATTTGTTTATTTTATTTAAATATTATTTAATGTAATCATGCAAAGCACTAATATAAACACGCATAATTCTACTGTAGTCAGCGAGCCACATTTTTGAAAAGACGTGAATTACTCACTAATGACTCCCGAAGATGCTTGCAGATTTTTCTGTAACATGAATCTAATACCCATCCCTTCGACCCCTTAGCAAGTAACCAAACCGAGTCAATTGCAAAATCCTTTTCCTTAAACCTTCGCCTAACTTAAAACATAATTACAGTCAAGTGAACAGCTTCACCAATTTCAGATTCCGATATTCAAAATAATTACGAGCCCTGAACCGAAACTTGGCCCGGCTAATAGGTCTCATTTGACTGGGGTATTAAACTTATTCAACACGAATAATATGCCCGAAACGACGATGTTTGCCTGTTTCGAATCAGCCAGATTTTCCAACCAATTTCTTTACGCGGCAGAGTTTGATTGTTGCAAATTGCATTTCATGTTCAGGATATGTAGGCTAAAGTGTACGGCAATTTGGGGAAAATCGAGAAAATATTGGCGGAATTGCTTTTGCAATCTTTAGAGCTACTGAGCCAATGATATTGTTGCAAAAATTTCATATTTCTACCGGACGTTTCGCTTGCAATTCGGGCAATTATTCTCAAGTGAGCTTTAATTCAACTGAAAAGTACCCCAAACTAAAAAAGGTCTAGAGAATTGTTGAAGATATTGAGCCCAACGCATGTGAGCCTCTATAAAGCAGTCAATTTTAAGATGGAAAACCGCCGCTACTAAATCTGCATTTTTCAGCAACAATCCAAAACAGGCATCTCGAAAACGAATAAAATATTATTCCTGCAGAATTTATAGACATAGATTCTGACTTTTACTGTGCAACACGTATTGCCTTTGGTGATGTAGCACTATATCTTTGATATTTTCGAAGTTGCCCATATTGTAAATACGTGCAGGGCGGTAAACAAGCGAATTTATACGCCACTTTTTGGATTATACTACTTGCACAGGCATCGAACCTACAGTTTGTTACTTATTTTACATTATATTTCGTATACACGCCGTACAACTTTAGTAATATAACGAGGAAACGTGATTGCAATACGTAAGGCAAATAGTAGTTTTATACGTTTTGTCCGCTCATGCTATCAGCAAAAGATGCTGCTTTTTACGATAAAACATCTGATTATCTTTGAATGGATACTTAGAGTTTGTTCTGGATCGCATGCAGTGAACGAACCTGCAGGAATAAAGCAGAAGGATTCTGTTGACAATGGCACAAAGTGGTAGTTACACAGATAAACAGTTGAAAACCCACTTTTAATCCTCCATTTTGACTTCCAATAGTAACTAAAGTAGTTCTTAACATTCTCATGAAGACAGTCGTGTCTGGGTTTTTATACGCTCTATCCGATAACTCTTAAAACTGAATGGGTCGACGACATGAATATTTTAAAAACAATTAATTAATCCGCTGAAAGTTACGAAAAATTCAAATACCAGATGTTTCTCTTAAAACCGCATTTAACTAATAGCAAGTTTTTAATTGCCGCGGTCCTCCAGATTAAATTTCATTAAAACTAACTACGAAGTAAAGGAAGAAATTTTAAAAAACGCATCAAGGAAAAGTTTGCGTCGCTCTCATTTAAAATTATTCCAGATAACTTCCAATTAAATAAAATGTTCTTGCACTTCGGGCTCGAACAACAAAACGAAAAAAATGCCAAGTGCGCTTTCCAAACTTGTCTCGTCCCGATATCTAAATGAAATCATAAAAATTTATGAGAGATTTTCAACATTGCCTCTTCTGACGGTCCGAAAATAAAGTGGTAATTATTATCGGTTCGGACTGAAATATTTCAGATAAAGGGACTTCGGGAGCTTTATTTTAATTGAGGGATCTGAAATTAATTAGGAGCAAAATTTCCTGGCTGCTCTAAATAAGAATGATAACATTAAATCCCCCTGTTAGGGATGAGTAAACCGCTCAAAATCATCTTAGTCTTAGAAAATAAACTGGCTTTTGCTTATCTACTACTTATCTGTTTATTGAATGATTCTGTAAATGTACGTGCTTTGTTAAAGGCGAGTCGTTCATGTGCAGCAATAAATTTCCGTATGCCATTTCTGAAGAACACTTAGATGCGCTCTGTTTTTCCCAAAACAATTATTAATACTTAAAGATAAAACCGTTTTAAAAACTGTCTCGTACCCGAAAAGTAAAGTGGCATCACCCATAAATAAAAGCGAAGATACGTGTTCCCCATTTTTATTGTCGTACTCCTCTGCTTTCGCGAAATTTTCTGTAATTCAATATGGGAAAAGTGTGTTATGCTTTTAGACTACGACAATAAAAATTTGTTTATGTTCCAATCCAGTATCCGACAACGTTCTGAGCGGAAAGATTCAAATAATCAAGTACAAATTAAGTAAAAAGCCTCAACCTTTATTGAATGGGGAATATTAAAAATGAATGAGCCAAACGAATCAATCAAAATAGATGGCTGAAGCTAAATGGGCACTTGGCACGTGTTTTGGTTCAGAACACGATAATTGCGGGGCATCAAAATGAAATTCAAATAGCATGTTTCACGATCGAAACGTTTCTAAAGAGGCTACATGAAAAGACAAACAAGACGTTTGAAGGACTAAACACCAATCACTTTATGGCAATAGGCTTTTATAATATTATTGCAAAACCCAAAGAAGGCAAATAATTAAAATAAGTTTGGAAAACAAGTGCGGAATACACTACAAATTAAGCCGGACTGGTTTATTCAAAATCTGGCATTGTACCATATAGTTAGTTTAGATGTTCGTCCGTTTACCGGATGAAATATAAATAATGAAAAGCCGCTCACCTGTAAAGACTACTAAATAATAATAAATTCTGATGGTTGTGCGGCCTACATGACAGTCAAACATGGTGTATTTAGGACCCTCGCAATGGAAATGAAGAACCGGGTCATCATAAAGCCGCACATTAACTCCTTTTGATGAAGGGAATCGTAAAAATAATTTATCATAAACCGTAATGGGGAACATTGTTCATTATGGCATGAATTTTGCATTTTACTCATCAGCCCGTTTCTAAATAATATAAAAAGCTGCTTTGCAAAGCATGAATGTTAAGCCCGCAAATATTCGCAAGAAATATAACTGGACATTTGGTACAAAAGTGTTTATCATTTAGTTTTCTTGAATCACTGGCTTGAAAAAAAATTAGCGGAAGGCTATTATTTTCATTGTGAATGGAAACAATAGTTTCCAAGCGGATTTAATCATTAAATCCTAAAAGAGATTTAATAAATAAATGAGTTTCAGCAACTTAACGATCAAAATATTGAGAAAATGTATTTTGACGTTTATTTAAATCCATTTGCAAGATTTTTCCCTAATATTTCTTTCATCAGTTATTTGAAATGCGCATATTAATCCAGATTAAAAGCTGTCACTATCAAGTATTCTCGTGAAAGTTGCTTATTGAAAAAATCCAAATCACAATAAATAATAAAATCAAATCGAAAACTTTGAGGACTGATGTTGGAAGCAAAAGAAAGGGAAATTGAAAAAAGGTTGCAATTAATGCTGCAGTATATTCAGCGTTCTCAATCCCACTCTCACCACAGATCAGGCAGCCCTAAGAATTCTGGGGAGGGCAATAGATTGGTAATTAAATCAAATCAACAAAAACGACCTTTGAACAAAATAACAAATCTGAAAGTTGCGACCTTTAATGCTAGAACATTACTATCGGATGAGAAACTTATTGAAATGGAACCGGAACACAAACTGAGATCAATTCGGACGTTGTGGGACGTTGTTGCGAAGTCAGAAGGAGAGGTGAAGGTCTGGAGACACTAAAATCCGACCACATCATTGACGATAAGGGAGAAGAAGTCGAATCAGTGGGAGGTGTCGGTTTTCTTATACACAAAAAGTTGGCAAATGTTTCTGTATCCATAGACGAAATCCAAAATACCTTAAAAAAGACTAGCAACAATAAAGCTCCAGGGGAAGATGGTGTAATCACAGAAGCTATGCAAATAGGATGGCCAACATTAATCAAGAAAATTAAAAATCTGTTCAATCTGTGTCTGCAGAGTCACAACATTTCCGAAAAACTGGAACAACTCAATTATGATCTTGCTACATAAAAAGGGTGATAGATAAAGAGGGGAATAGAAGCTAAATTTGACTTTTACCAGTCCCGGGAGCAGGCTGCTTTCGGTTTTGCGTTCGGTACCAGCGGTCACCTTCAGTGTCTTAAAATCCTCATACAAAAGAGTATGGAATACAACTGTCCTCTGGTGTTGATATTTGTGAACTTCCAAAAGGCGTTTGACACCGTGGAACTTCCTGCAGTCTTGAGATCACTACAAGAAAGTAGAGTTGACCACCGATATTGCGAAATTATTAAAAATATATACGGAAACGCAACGGCCACCGTCAATCTTCACTCCACCACCAGTAAAATTAAAATCAAAAGAGGAATCCGACAGGGTGGCACAATGTCACCCAAGCTGTTCATCACAGTTCTCGAACACGCCTTTAAGAAACTGCCTTGGGAGAGTAAAGGAATATACATCGATGGGGAAAGTCTTAATAATCTTCGCTTTGCAGATGATATTGTCCTAATAGCAGACAGTCTGGGCGAAGCTAAAGAAATGCTCCAAGAAGTTCAAATTTCAACGCAAGAAATAGGCCTAAAGATGAAACTATCCAAGACCAAAATGATGACACTACTGGTTCCCAGTGAACAAATACAGATAGTACATATACCTGGGTCATGAGATGAGAATTCACAGAGATAATCAGACAAGCGAATTGACGAGAAGAATAGCGGTTCGTGAAAATGAGGGACAGGTTTAGGGCTGAGATTCCAATATCCCTGGAACGAAAAGCATTCAACCAGTGTATCCTTCCAGTCTTGACCTATGGTGCGGAGACATTGACTCTCACCAAAGCATCTGCAGAAAAGTTGAGAGTAACGCAGAGACGAATGGAAAGATCCATGCTTGGTTTGACTTTAAAAGACCGAGTAAGGAATAATGTGATCCGCAAAAGAACTGGCAAAACGAAAATGGAAATGGGCAGGCCACGTCGCAAGATTTGAGGACGGAAGATGGACAAAAAACTCTTTGAGTGGAGACCAACAGCCGACAGGCGAAGACGAGGAAGACTAGCCCCCACTCGCTGGGCAGACGACCTAGAAAGGGTCTCATCAAATTGGATCACAACTGCTCAGAACGGAAAAAATTGGAAAATTTTAGAGGAGGCCTATGTTCAACAATGAACGTAAAAGAGGCTGTTTGATGATGATGATGATGATGATGATGATAATATTCAAATAATTAATGAGTAAAAATTAGCGTAAGCGACGGCCGAAGTTCGAAATTTCTTGTAATTAACTGGCATACATTAATATAGCTGGAAGAATACTTGCAGGTGCTCTAATTTCAATGCCATTTTCACCCAATATTCTGGAGGAACAAAATTAATTGTTTTCGTTTTCGGCGAAAATTGATAGTGACACAGCAATAAAATATAAGTGAGGTTCAAAAGTTACTAATTAATCGTCGCTAGGTGGTACGAGACAAAAACCGATTTGAATTAAACTTGCGAAAATGTAATTATTCATCTCGGTGGAGCGCCCGTTTCGAAACCTCTAAATTTGAATTCCTATTAAGCGAGTTTTGTTTTTGTGGCATCCGTTAATAAGTTCATACTTTTGCAACGCACTATATGGTTTTGGCTAAATTTAGTTTCCATTTTCCGATGCTTCTGGTTAAATACCAATTAACTAAAAATATTGCAGACTTATTAGCAAACGTGAACGATAAGAACGTGTACAGTTCGCTGACGTGTTTTATTTGTTTTATTTATTGTCTAGCCATTTTTAATCTGTTTACCTTACCAGTAAAGGATAAAATTAAAATGATCCCAGCGGTCGCTCATACCGCTATTACAGTCCACACTACGACTTTTCACTAGCCATATCCAATTTACTTGATTTAATAATTTACGATTTAATTAGAACGTTGCTATGTTTGCCAACGGGACTCAAATTGGCAAAGAAAATCCATGTTTTCCGATAACGGAAGTTCGTTCGTATATCGGCAAGTCAAACTCCCATATCAAAAGGCTCCGGGTTTCAGAAATTGTTAACACAAAACCTATTCCGAAAAGCAAACAATGCCAAGATTCAATTTAGTCAACGTGGAAGCAAATATTATTTTCAATAAGGATCAACGATATTTTTGATGTCAGAAGGTCATGTCTAACGGGAGTTGTTTATTTTCTTTAGCGAGCCCAAATTGTAATTAGCTCTGGCTAATTTAAACTCATAAAAGTTATAGTTTTATTTATTTTTTTTAATAAAAATTGGTGTTAGCTCAAAGCACTAACCCCAAATTACTAATGAAAATATACGAGATTTAAAAATCGTCCGGCTCCATGCTTTAGTGCGCGTAATCGCCATCCGTTTCCAAACCCAACATGTTCTTGCGCGCTAACTATCTTCTGTTTCTTTCCCCTTCAGGATTAAGCTTCTGATTTACTACCTGCTTTAATTGTTGAAATAATTTACAAATTATCGCGCAAATCTCATAACTAATTCATTCATAAAGCGGCAAATATCAATATTCCCATTCTAAGCGAGGTGATTAAAAGACTCTCTCCGTACAGTTTGAGCAAATGGTGTTTTGCGCGAGAACGATTTATACTGAAATGACTGAGAGTCAGGTTGCTAAAATAATTAGTTAGAGTTGGAAACTCGTTAGTATAGAGCATAATCCAATCTATCAAAGGGAAGGTAACGGTTGAACGTCACCATTTTCGCCACACAATACAATCCAATTTCAGCGAGAGTAAGAGCAAATATTTCCGATACGGGCTCGATTTAATTTGGTGGAGGTCGAACATGTAAGTCACGAGTGCAAATTTACGTAGCACCTCGATTATAAGGGCTGCGAATTTAGCGCTTAGAAAATTAAACTGAATGTGCTGCATTAACGATCAGAATCAAAAGCTTCTTTTGCTTAAGAACGATTTCCTTTTGCTGCTAATAAAGAGTTGCAAGCTTTACAACCGTTAACAATCTTTACCTGAAAATCCCCTATACATATACCATTTAGCCCCCCTATCGTGGCTGTGGCTATTTAGATATTTTCTAATGTTGACATGTTAATAGACTCATTATACTTTTGACGTTGATAACCATTGTAATAACCAGGTTGGGTTTTATTTAAAAAAAGAATTTCAACGAGAATATGTGTATTTATGTGGCCAACTTTGAAAGGTTTGCATGTGAAATATGCTTGTCACGTGATCATCTGTTCCAGTTCGCGGTAAATTTATGGGTTTGGCGCAAGTTTAGGTTTTCGATGTTTCAAAGCGATAACGGAGTGGAGTTTTATAATATGATATCGGCTGTGCGAAATTGAGTTGCCGGTTTTTATTTCTTCGAATACTTGCGAAGTTTTTAACAAGCCAGGAAGTCGTTTGGCATCCAGCACACTTCACTTTTGTTTGTTTATACAAAACAAGGTTTTTTATTCCAATCATAATTCCTTAATAAACAGTAATTTATATGTCCAAAACTTTCTTAAATGAACACACAAACATCTGCGTGTTAACGGCTGACAAATGTAGCAAGACAGTTGTTATGATGAAAAGTGAATATAGAACAAAAATGGATAAAGACACCGAAACGTATTTGTAACATTTTAAATAATAAACAATAAAATTGACTGAAACCCAGGAATACATTGGAATGAAATAAACAGTAATGAAAGTAATTGAAGCTGGTGATCTTTTTGGGCTTTTAGGCCGTCTTGGCAAATAATTTTTGTAAGCGCCTCAAAGCCTGAAAAACACACCAAATCCACGCAAGACCGCGAAAAAAAATCAAATAAAAATTCCTGTTAGTTGAGCTTACTGAAATATCCCAGCTTAATTCAGCGCGATTTTTAATACAATTCTAAATAACCCAAATTCACAAATGAGCTTTAGAGAGTTGACTGTAATAAAAAAATATTCATCCCGCGCTTTTGACGTTCGCAATTGAATACAAATCCGCAAATTAAAATCAATTTTAAAGCAATTTCTGTCCCCTGGGTCCTGAAGAATTAATTACGGCAACCGCATGAAATTTAGGGCTGGATAAAATTATAAAATATGGGCTACGGTTGAACGGGATTTATAGAGCCCTTTTCGAAGGTCTGCAAGAGTTTTATGGAATATGGTGATTAAATTATTAACTTGTTTAATAAAAGGAATTCCTAAAACTAACACTAGTCGCTTGGTATTTCAGAAACTGAAGCTCCACTGAAAGTGGAGAAGTTTAGAAAAGGAAAAGTTGGTATCATTCAATCAACTTTCGACTGAACACTTGGATACCCATTCAAGCCCTTTTCCATACAACCCCAAAATCCATTTATGAGACAAAAATCTATCACATTTTCCTACCTCTCAAAGAATCATCGATCTGGAAATATTGTTATATTAAGTTTTTGATTGGGTTTTCCTTTTTATTTATTTTGTCATGCGGCTCACTGAATTCGCGTTATCAACTTAATGCGATTTAATTAAATTTCCACTGTCTGAGGCACAGAAATCGTTTTATATTGGTTTTAAATTTCAGAGAGGAGCTTCGATTTCTGACGGAATGCCTATGGGACCTTCGCTACCCGGAAGGAAATTTGAAACTTTAATGACGATCAACCTGTTGTTTTGATTTGTTTAACTGCATGCTCGAAAAACTTGAATTTATGGCTTTTTATGTTTTATTGTGGTTTGGAACGCTCATATTTTTTTACACCTAATTTGGTCAGGTTTCATTACCATTATGGCTTATTCAACTGTCCATGTTGTGGGTGTGTTTTTCCAAACGCAATATGATAATTAGCAGTAACAAAAGGCAATCACGGAAGTATTTATGTCTTACGCAATGCTCACTTTTTCCATTACAATCCACATAACACCCAAAAGTAGGTGCCCAGCCTTCTTTTTCAATATCTCTGGCAGACATATTTATATTCGTAAAGCCGTTCGGATAAAAGTATTGAAGTTTCTTTTTACAACCTTAGCGTGGTCTCATATATGGCATAAAAATTCTTTCATATACAAATTTCCTTTGAATATATTCATAAGAAGGACATTCTGCATGAATGCACAAACATGTTCCTAATATTGGTTGGGACCAAACTTTCGTTGGCAAATTTCGGTTTAATAATAGACATTTGACTAAATGTACTCGTGCTTGCTTTGGGGAATGAAATTGCGTTTAGGCCAACAGATAATTAAGCAGGAAAATGTAATTATTTAAAAAGCAAAGCGACGTTATAAGTTCGCGTCAGCAAAAAAACGGTTCCAACAAAGAAGTTATGTCCCACCCATTTTTCTTGCCAAGTAACACCATTTAGAACTCGACTCTGCGTTATTGTGTTACATATACAAGTCTAATCGGTCAATGTCAGCCATAATAAGGGTTCGTGGCGGTGAAATTCGACAGATGATAACTTATTTTAACGTCACGATATGTAATTTTCATTCTTTTCGAAGGCTCTTTGTTTAAAATGGGGCAAAAAGTCCGTTTCACTTCAGGTACAATGCATGGAGTTTATGGTAGACTGATGGAAATGCATGTTGCCACTAGAAGTGCATTACCATATTTCAATAGTTTCCCTTCATGCTGAAGTTTCCTGCTGTGAAAAGACCATTTGGTGCAAGCCAGAAAATCATTTTTGTTATATTTGTTATTTAAAATAGGCAACAGTAGGCACAAGAACAACACTGGAGCCTTTACTTGCTTGTTTTTAGTTTGGGGAACTAAACAAGCTAAAAGTATAAAATGTGAGTTTTAACGCGTCTCTTACTAATGCCCGGTTTGTATTAAAAAAAGCAGCAAAATCCCTTCAAAGGAATAACCTCGATTTTGAATAAATCTGTTCTTCTGTTTATTCTTCTTAAGCATCAAAACAAAACACTTTAACCAATCCAGAAAATCCTGACCTGACTGAATATTGGAAAATTGAAACTTCCGATTTGCATGTGGAAAACGTAAAGAAAATCGAGCTGAAATTGTTCTGTCGTACTACAAATTCCTTGTTGGTTTAAAACAGGGTTCACAATTGCTTCTTTGCTATCTTTTTGGGCTTCACCACACGATATGACGTGAAAGTTAACAGTGGGGCTTATTTAACAATATTATTCAACCATGGGATGTTTTCCAGATTTAGTAGGTTTTAAATTTAGAGCTTCACATGTTAAATCGCATTTATGGTAACAGAACAATGACAATTTCCAATCGCATATTCTAGCTTTAATTTGATAATGAGCTACATTGATGGAAATATAGTTGCTGGACAATGCGAGTTTAGTGGAGCTAAATGAAAGAAACTTCATAAATTATATGGTTGTGGACAGGTAGTAAGCCCTTTATTGTTGCTGCTGCCGGAATTATCGCTAATGTGCAAACACGGACCACAGTTAAAACAATATTAGCGACTATCCCATTCAAGTTGTGGTTCGCCTCTTTAAAGCGTAATTAGAATAGGGACAGGCGGTAAACCCTGCGTCAGAAAGGGCAACGCTCCAAACCCTCTTTGTAAAATATGGGAATGGTTGGTTTGCACTTTACCAAAAGTGTGAAAAATCATATTAAGATACCTTGAAATATTGCAAACGGAAAATTCAACATAGCATTTGATGTTTCAAAGTCCAATATCAAGACTGAAAAACGCGAACTTTTCAGAAGTTTCTAAAATAACCACGATCTCAAACATACATCCTAAAATATTGGCCAAAGACTAGCGCCTTCCCATTTTTTATATCAAGAAATGTTTGCACTAAACAGAGATAAGCCATGAAATAGAAAAATCCAGTCACCATCAACAAGGGCAAACTTGACACGATACACTCCACTTTTCTCGGGAGCCAAATTGTCTACGATTTTGCATATAAATATGTCCCCAGCAAATTTATATAAATTGAAAAAACGCGAAAAAAAACATGAAGAAAATAGAGTTGACATTGTAAATCGAAAGTCTTCAATCCAAAAGAAGTGCATTCGTACAACCAACAATTATGAAGGGTATTTCTCTCAATGCAGTCCCACAAAGTTGCAAAACTACCAGAGCAAATATTTAACATGAATAATTCTTTGTGGGCCCCAGTGGAGACTTAAATATTCACAATTGCATTGTCCAGTCACGTACCATGTCTTCATATTAATGATTAGTTAATAGCATAAACCCGCAAAATGGACGGGACACTTAATCCTCTTTTAATAGACCATCTGCTAGCAGAGTGGTAATAATTTACCACTTAGGGGACTATGTAATTCGAAATAGCGTGATATTGTTGTTGTGCTATTCCTCGTTAACGCAAACAGCATATTAAGTAAAATGGATTAAGATTTGTGTAAAGTGGTTTGTCTTTGTGTAGGCGATTTTCCCGTTTAATTACTATAATTTGTAGTGCAGAGTGGCTCCAACAAAGGAGTCCAGATGCAGAAAAAAATGTTCGTCCGCCCTATTTCCTCATTCTCACACACACACACACGTCTTGTTATCGGCAGATTTTTAAATATTACGGTAACATTAATCTCGTCATAACCGAAAAAATATCTCCTCAATAACATTATGTGATCCCAGCTATCGACGTATCCCATTACTCATTTTTTCGGCTGCGCTATTTTTTAAATAATAGAAATTATGCTCTCGACACCTACCATTAATCTCTTGTGACATCAATTTGTTTTTTACAGGCTGCTGGTGCTTTAAAAAACGTTCCTGGTTAAAAATTGCCTATTCAAATATACAGTGATGGCTGATACGTGCATTTAAAGTGTGCGATTAAATATCAGTTCGAAAAACGACGATTTTAAACTGCAACGACGGTAGAACATGTCGATGATAAAATGAAAAAGTTTATGAACGATTAAGCAAGATGTAAAAACCAAGAAAAAGTTGCCAATAATAAATTTCCCGGAATCAAAAACAAAGACCAAAAAAAGATTTACCCGATATTGCCCTTATTAATCTTGGAACAGCTATCTGGGAAGTTAACTAAAACTTTTCGAGATACTTAAACTCGAAAGGGTTGCCGTTTCCTTAAGTATGCTGTCACCCTTGTTTCGAAAATTACCACTTAACTTCGAGAGAAGTTTGCAAAGATGAGGAGTAATAGTATTAAGAGTGATATACCTAGGTGTATTCTACAGCATAGCCCATTAGCTAAGTTGCTTATTTAAATTAGGAAGTTAAATAGTTGGCGATAAGTGAGGATGGCGAAAACGAGTCCATACGACCAAAGTAATTAGTTATCTGGCAGCTTACTGCTCGTTTGATGAAGTGAGAACATTAATTCTCATTCGCCCCTATTTTATACCGTTTTGTCAGGCCACATCAAGTTTCAACCCATTGAAGACCGATGAAATGCATATTTCGAACTTTCCTTCCTAGGCACTTTTGATATAGCTTAGGTGTATTTCCACCAAAAGAACATTTATTGAATTAGTTCCATTTTCGTCGGATACAATTGAAAAACAATTCACGGCTCTGACCCTTCTCTAAAACCCTAATAATGCGGAAAATCCGAGACAGCCATCGAAAATAAAACTGTATTAAGCTTATGCTTAAAATATATATGAGGCTAACGCTCCCTTTTATTACAGATATAAAAATATCCAATAACTTCGTACCTTATATCGTTCGGTGATACAGACAAAAACATATTACACTTTTATGGTGTTATTAAAGACAAATAATCGGATCTGATATCAATCTGGAAATCAATGAATTATTTCCAGTTTTATCGTTCGCGCTATTTTTCTCGGTTTTATTTGTCTTTCAATATATCGCCAGATGAATTGATCTGAAATTTAATCCATTTTTCAATGTGCTTTAAATTACGCGCCAACTTCAATAGCAATTAGTTCCAAATTCCTCTCGCACAAAAAAAATCGGTTTTCTGCTTGCTCAATTTCGATTCAAATAGTTTTAGTTATTAATTGCACTGAAACAACTCGCATAGTCCATGTCTATGGGACAAATATCATTTGCAACCAAAATAAGAGTTTTATTAAACATGGGCTCAAAAAAGCATTTCCACAGGTTGTGTAAATATGTAAGCTCGAAGGTAATGTTAATTTAATATTTTTATTATTGTATACCGTATAACGTGAGTATGACACATTTCAATTAAATAGTACAAACAAAATGAATTAAAACTTTGTTTGCTTTTTGTGTACATGTCCATCTAAATTAAAATCCGTATATTTAATAAAAACTACAAATTTATTTACAGTGCTCGCATTGTAACAGTTTCGTCTTCTACATCTATCCTATTTCCTCAAATGCATCCAGGTGCATTTAATAAGTTTTTTTATATTTATTAAAGAACGTTTTTTCAACCATTTGAACTATCCCGTTTTATCCCAAAGCAACGTACTCCAAAGAACAGTCATTATTAATGCGTTGTAATATTAATCTCAATTGATCAAGTTATCCAAAATGTCCCAAAAATGGACTGGACAATACACCACCGAGCAATTACAGACCAATTACACTGCTACCAGTACTTAGCAAGGTTTTTGAGTACATAATAAGGCAGCGACTGGGAAAACTGGTCGGAAAGTACATACCATCGTATCAGTTCGGATTCAAACATCAGCACTCGACTATTCACCCACTCTTCACTCTGACTAACAATATACAAACAACCCACCTAACTGACAGAAAGACAGCTTGCCTGTTTATGGACATTAACAAAGCTTTTGATAGTGTCTGGCATAGAGGCTTACTATACAAACTATACAAACTACACACACCAACATATCTACTACACACCATAAAGAACTTACTAGAAAACAGACAACTACAAGTACGAATTGACAAAACACTGTCATTTTCTTTTTCCCCTGAACAAGGGCTCCCTCAAGGATCCCCGCTCTCACCGTTTCTCTACAATATATACTGCCATGACATATACAATTACAACTTACCAGACAAAAATCAAATCGACAGATCGGCATACATATTACAATACGCAGACGACACGGCACTTATTGTACATGACAAAACTACTGAGAGAGCAGCTCAAAGACTCCAAACACTAACAAACAACACAATGACATGGTTTTATAAATGGAGACTAACACCAAACGCGTCAAAAAACCAACTTCTGCTCACAAACCACAGACTCAACGCTGACTCCCCTACAATAACTGCAGACGGCCAAACGACACAACCAAAAAACGACGTAAAATACCTTGGAATCACAATTGACCACAAACTTAAATTCACTAAACACATACGAAACATCAGGGCAGAAACAATAAAAAGAACAAAACACTTCCGATCACTAACCTACAAAGGCAGAGGAATTAGCACAAACACCGCCACCAAAATATCTAAAGCTATTTGTAGACCCTTGCTAGACTATGGACATATACTCATGACCAACGGAACAGAAAGGACAAAACGTCATATACAAACAACAGAACAAATTGCACTAAAACTAATAACACGAATAAGACACCCCCAAAACCCACTACACAACCCCTCCACCCAACTACTATACGAACGCACAAACATGACCAAGATCTCGGAAAGACTCATACATCTACAGACAAAATGGACAAACAACCCCTACAATTGGACCATACTGAATCCCCTTTGTCTTACAAGACCAACCAGACAATCCCGCTTCCGTTTCCCTACATCAACGCTACTCGAACACTTACAAACGCAACTGACTACTGGACAATAAAATAATTTTTTCTTGTCATTAGAATTGGAAAGTTTATTTAATAAGATTATTAACCCAGAATAAGAGAATTTTCATCTTTGTTTTTTGTTTAGATTAAGACTACATGTATTAAACAAGGGCAGAAAGACCGATAGGTCGATAGCCTTTTTTAGAAATAAAGATGTTTACTACTACTACTCCAAAATGTTTTTCGACTTAAGAAGCAATTAACCAATCAATATTGCACAACTTTGGCAAACCAGCAAACCCTAATTAAAACGGTTTTTTTTTCTTTATTCAAAGGGTCATTTAAATTGACGAATTAGATTTCCGCTTATTGCTGTATAGCTTGTAAACCGTCCAAAGGATTCAATTTCAACCCTCATGCAAAATCTATTAGGTTACATTCCAAAGCAGCCCCATTTAAAACTTCCGATAAGTCTAAAGTTGCCAGCATGGCTATAAAGAGCTCGGTTAAACCCAGGCAGCAATTACCAACTTTACACTCCGAAACTTCCAAAGCATTTAATTATTTTAATTACTGTCCTGTATCTGGTTCTAATTGCATAATATTGCCTGATAATACGAATCAGTTTGAAGCGTTTTTTCAACGCCACATCGAAAGGATCGGTAAAGATTCATTTAACTCGAATGATTTAAAAAAAACTAATAAAGCGAAGCCGTTTTTTGTTCCTAAGTGGCTATTAGTCAAAATTACAGCTTTTGCTTTTTAGCTCAGCTATGAATATTAATTTGGAAGTTTTTCCGAAAGTACTCGATCAACTACCGCTATATTAGATGAATAATTTGCTATTGAGTTACGACAGCAATTTACTAATTGAAAAGTTAAACTTCTTTGTTTAAGATGGTAATGTAATAAAATTATTGTAAAAAATTTAATGTTTATAAATTAAACAATATTTTTATTGGGCGTAACGTTACATCAAGAGCTCACTGAAAATCTCCCTATTGGCTATATTTTTAACGATCAGATTACCCGTTTCAAGTGCTTACCTTGCTGTACAACTTTTAATGATGGCAAACTTTCTTGCCACTTTCGAAAGCGAAAATTTGCAGACTTGAAAAATTGATCGTGCGATTTTTTCTCTCTGCTCGGCGCCTTCCAAGAGTTTATTTTATTTTAAAATTCCTAATTCAAGGAAGCAGGTATTTGCAGTAGTAAACGCGATATGCCGAATTATGTGCAGAAATGTATTCCCAACATTCTTTGGATGTCAAGTTAAAGATATTCTGACAAATAAGCGAGACATTAATTATCCTGCACCCTTTTCAGGCTTGTATTAAATATGTAGTGCAGCATTTTATATCATTATGTTGCAAGTCAGCAACTGTTAACATACATTAGTCGGCGTGACTAATTTGTTGGCCACCTTCATGTGGCATTGCAGTGCCTGTTTGTACCACTTTCTATTTGAAAAGGGTTTTTGCGCCAAAATTTTATTATGAATGTTCAGTCTCCCTTGCCAACTAGTTTTGATGATCAGCCATAAATAATGTGCGTTATCTAAACTCTAGATTGAGGATCTTTATAGGCCCAGTGGAAAGAAGCAACTTCCTACCGTCAGGCAGAAATGAGTCCATCGAGGAAAAGCAACTTGTCTTTGGGTAAAATAAAAAATACAGTTGGGTAACAGTGGACTAAATGATTAGGCGGATATATTTCTTTAGCAGTGTTGGAACATGACTACTTTGAGCACCCAGTAAATCCCATAGCGTCCGAAGCTGGGGATCTAAGATTTATGTTGGGTACACATAAGGGTTAGATAAGACCCGGAGTTGGACTTAATGTGTCCGTCACCAGGGAATAGGCTTAATTAACACCGTGACTGCCGAAATGAAAATTAATCCGTTCTTCTAGCTGCCGTTACTTGCGACATTGCTCAATTAACCCCTAGCATTAAAACGAATTGTCTCGTTGGGGCCAACTAGTGTCTTAAAGTTAGCCACACATTGCACTTCCACTTTACCGCGCTTCACTTTCTACACTTGAATTCTACCGAGACAGATTTAGTTTCTAATCAATTTTCTATTTGTTTAAACATTTTTGTCGTTCATGGAATCGTTCAGATCTGCGAGAGTCGTGAGACAAAGTATACCGTAATCATTGTGCAATTTCTCTCATATAGTGTCTTCTGATTGAAATTTATTAAATTTTCGGTGTCCACATGCCCAAGAAGATCGGTTTCTTCGGAAGAATATACTTATAGAAAATGTTGTTACGTTTCAGAAAATTATAATTTTTGCGACCGCACTCTTGGCGCTGAGTCAAGCTGTGGCCATCACAAAGAACCGAATGAAAAGGTAGCGGTTCCAGTAGCTGTTGACGACAAACAAGATGTTCAGGAAAGTGATGATTTGCAACCCGAAGCTAGCGTTTGGGGCGGGTAACAAAAAAGTTCAAAATTAGTTGCAGTTCATTGATTTAATGATACGATTTTAGTCATGGTTGGGGCGGATAGGGAGGAAACTGGGGTAGAGGTGGTGGATATGGACACGGAGGAGAATGGGGTGGCCACGGAGGTCACGGAGGTGGAAATGGAGGCGGTTGGGGACGTGGAGGACAGTATGGCTAAACAGGGATTCCTACTCGGCACACTTACACTTTTGCTCAGTAAGAACAGCATTTGTGGATGATAATTGATTGTAATTATATAAATATGATTAAACTCATAGGCTTTCAATTTTTGATTTTTTATCCCGCATCGTTTAAGTTTTTTTCATCATTCTCGCATTTGATTTGCCTATATGTATATAACAATTATTTGATATGTTTTCCGGTTAAATTAGTTGACAGTTCAGTTTAAATGATGAAAGTGAGATTGACTTTTTTTTTAACAATCTTTTAAACTTTTTGGGGCAGGGGTTAGGGTGTATCTTTGTAAATATCTCTAATGTATCAAACTCTCAACTTTGAATCAGCCTATGCATCCTAGGCAAAGCAAGCGTCAATATAAAATTTCATTTGCCTGTTGTCTATCGATCGAAACAAGTTGAAATTCCGGACGAATGGCCTAAACTAACTGAAACAAGTGTAGCTGTTGAGTAATGTAGCTTCTTGACGATACAAATGGCCTGACGGGGAGAATAAGTCGAGATAAGGTTCTGAAAAAAGACGAGTCTCGTATAAATTATAGATAAAAAAGTGGTGAAAACATTTTCGAGATGCTACTGCTTAGATCGGTAAATTGAGAAAATTATAAATACCCATGATGGATTCTTGCATGATTATCGAACACTTTGATCAATGTAGAAATTCCATCCAAACATACTTCTATAAGTTTTAATTTATTCCAAAATCCACCAAAACAAATATTTGTTTCATTGAAACTTTATTTCAGTTAAAGCGGGAGACGTTTAATTAACTGTTGAAAGAAAAACATTCACAATTCTTGCAAACTGTTATAAGTGTTATAGCTTTTGTTCGCCGCGCCGCTTCAAGGGGATAATTTTTAATTAGAGAATTCTAATTGTTCAAAAAAGTAAATTAAATTTTAATCCGACCAAAACTAATTTCCCGTATTTTGCGTGCATTGTTGGCGAAATTAATTTAACCAGCTTTATGTTTGAATGTCAGGACATAGTGGAAAAATAAGTTGAAAATAAATGCAAATCACCAACCAGCTAAATTATCCATATGTGCAAACTTTTCATGAACCAATTACGTTCAATATCAGCTCAAGTTTAATTTGGCAATATTTGTACGGAAAACTTACTCTCAAAATATTCAACTTCCGCTCGATATATAAGTTTTAAAACGCTTAAGTTACTGAGCTTATAAAAGTTTATTTTAATGTTCAATTAATCAAACCAGAATCGTTTTGCTGCAAGTAATAGAAAATATTTTATAAAAAAGCGACAGAAATTATATTGCAGGTACTTTTGAGTTGAAAAAAATAAATTGCTTAAGCGCATTGTCTTGAGGCAAAATACATTCAGATTTTTATAAAACACTTGATGTTGGAGAAAATTATGACAATGAATAACGAACGCGTCATTTCAACGTGAAACCAATGAGTTCTAATTAAGATTTTCTTTCGCTAGCCAGTCATACAATTTCAGTGAGAGAACCTTGTCCATTATACGACAGCGGCAAGATTTTCCAACTTAAAAATTAATTGCGAACGAGCCGAGAAACAAAAGGCAGCGGTAATAACAAATTAAAAGATTTTCCGCCATTTTCTCTTCTACTTGTTAATTAAAAAAAACTGCTAATTGCTTTAAACGTTTGTCTTCTCGCGGAATAAAGAAATTTGGGGGAATAAATATTTATTTAGGCAAACTGAGACAAAGGCAAAGAACATTGCAGATAAAAGTTCGGGCAAGTTTGCCGGTTAATCAGGACCGGGGAAAGTTCTTTGCTCGCAGGAAAATCTCCAGATTTAACGACTGGTTATGAGCAGGAACTCTTGAGACCGTTTTATGTAGCTGCCCGATTTTCAAGTGACTACGTTTTCGCACGTCGGCGTCGTTGTAATTATATGAAATTTTAAATGGGATTTGGGTGGATAAAAAAGAGACAAATTCTGCAAACGTACGAGGAGAAATGCGGCTCGATTAGGAAGACGACACGAAATGCTGCGGAAATTACTAGGAGATCGTGCATTTGAGAACCACGCTGAATTCACTTCAAATCATCTGCCTCATTACCAAGGGAAATATAATCATTGCAAAGTGTAAAAGGTTTTGCTGGAGAAGTTTATTACTTTATAGTACGGTTTCCTGTTTGAGAAAATTTGAAAATAAATGTAAATCATCTGAACTATCTTTGAATTATTAAAAACTACAGTTAGTTCTAAATAATAGTATTGCGTTTCTAAACAGTAACGCCAGTGTTGCAAGGGCCTTATTCTGTTGGCCCAACCGTAATAAGAAAAGGAAATAAATACTCATTTGTAAAGCGAACAATAAAGGCGAAAATTTAAAAGAAATCTGAAAGGAGTTTTACGGGTTTGTCGATAATTAAAGGATCCGGCGGAACAAGGCTTTGTAAATTTAAAAAGGGTGAAAAGGTCCACTTAAAAACCTCCTTTGTTTCATTTCGCCAAAGAAATTTAATTAAGTACTATAGATTTGACGTTGGCGAGAGTTTACATGGTTCAACCGCGCTTAGGCTCCAAATTGAATTAGAGAAAAAAGGGAATAAGCAAAGGCGGCATTAATCTGTTTTGCTCAGAACAATGCCCTGTAGATTACCAGTGCAAGGGTTCAACTAAAAGCCAAAGTTACGTTACCCATTATTACAAGTTACATGTTACAAGTAGGTTAACGGAAAGTGAAACTTTGCGAACTTTTACACAATGTTTTTATGTGCAAAGGAAAACGAAGCAAACTGAAAATAAATCAGCCAACTTCCCAAGTTGTAAATTGTAAAATTCGACATTATTCATTTTCCCTCTCAATACCTGTCATCCACATTGCTGTACAAGTCAGCTGAAAGTATCTTAAAAATATTTCCATTCTCTTAAGGAACGTTTCCTAAGTGAATAATGTCCCTATAATATCAACAACAGTTCATTTTAAAATCGCTTGAAAATGAGCTGCTAAACATGACGGCACAGGCGGACGTCAACTGCACGTGCCTCTATAGAAGGACACGAAGACAGTCTGGCAGGTTTTTTACAAAGCCCAATGTGATTGGGAAATTTCCAATATGAAATCTCGGATAGTGAAGGACATGACACGTGAAATAAGGATTTTCATAAAGAAGTGAATACAGCAAATTGAAGTCGGTAACGTTGAATCGTCAGAACCGAGCAAGATTTATTGAAAATCCAGATATAGAATGATCAAATCAGATATATTGAGCATGGATCAAGAAGTAAGCGATAGCCATTGAATGCGAGATGAGTGTAATGAAAAGTTAGGCCCAATAAGATATTGCAAACACATAATTTCTTGTTTGCTATTAAAATATTCAGGAACCATCACCAATTGTTTAAAAAAAAACAATCCTGCTTTATTCATATTTATACGTTCCTTAATTTTCATGTGAATCAAGGAAAAAACTTCCAAAATATATAGCCAAAAGTTCGAGCGAAAAATCAATTACTTACAAGCCACAGATGAAGACAATTATTTATTAAACACCGTTATCAATTTGGTACATACGCGGTTCGACTGGAAATTCATCGGAAAGCTTGAGAAGAAAATTCGATTTCACTCGGTGAAGTAATAAGGATGCTGTGAATGCACTAGGCCGTGTAAAATTAGACTGAGTTATAGCCTTACCTTTAAAATTCCATCTACAAGGCCTGCGAATCACTTCGCGTTGGAACTTTTAATAAGCTGGGGGCCAACATGATTTGTGTTCCGGCATTAATGGAAAAATCAGCTTTTAAGCGAGCATTTTCCCCATTTTGCATTGTCCTATCTCCTACAGGTATTATTTGCTTTTCGGTAAAGCTTACATTTGTCTTTATTACAAGGGAAATATGCTTTTTACCTGTCTCATTCTTTTCCCTTCTTGGACGGATTTATTTCGATTTCCTTTTGCCGCGATTAGTCCTAGACAATTAGACAGACTTGAATCACTCAATAACAGCAAAATTAGTCAAAATAAACCGATTCCAAAATTTACACAGTTTGATTAGCATAACAGTGATAAATCCTCTAATGGATTAGAGTACAGAAACATTACAATCAAAGCAACATTTACATGTACGTTAGGGCTTAATTGAGCGTTATATTTAGCAATTTTATATTCATCATGCTCATCAGTTCTGGACTATTAAAACCAAATCAAAGAAAATATTGCGAATTAAATAACAATTACATTCAAAAACATTTCAGCATTTAAAATCGAATGTTCCGGTTTAAACACAACATAATCATGTTCAGTTGATGTTATTAAACTTACAAAATAAAATCCTGGGTGTCATTCATTCATATTATATTATTTAATTTCATTAATAAGACGTTTCGATGTCTTTCTCCACCATCATCAGTTTGTATGTGTAGAATTGTTGCTACAATTTCATGCATTTGATGCACTGCATTAAAATACAGTCAGGAAAATGTACACAAAGTTATTAATACTAAATTTCACTTTCGCCAATGGATTGTTACATTAAACAGTGATTTTATCATGAATTATTTTCACACAGTAGATTTAGAAACACAGCCTGCTGCCACTAGCCTTGCATACGATGTGTATGGACAAATGTACGCTTAAAAATTTATATTTTAATTAATGAAAATAAGAGAATTTATTTTGAACTGTCCGGAGCTTTTGATGAAATACAACAAAGCTTCGCTTTATACCTACTATACGCCCCGAGTATACGCTTTTAGAATAAAGCAAAGCAAAATAGTTTAAAAATTCATAGAGACTTTTGATGCCTTTTATGTCCTAGGACTATTGATTTTTCCATACAAAACTGCAGGAATTATTTTATAGGATTATCGAGGTCATTTCTACCGGATTTTTGGGGGTTTCGGTTGATGATGAAAAACTGTTCTTCCTGTCATTAATAAGGATCTGTTAAGGAAATACAAAATATATCGAAGATATACATTTTTTTTCTTCAACTCCACAGATATACATCCAATAAAGTTATATTTAAATGGTCTCTTCAACCATACGCTTGTAAAAATCGATCTCCGTATTGTCTGATATCCATTGTACATACGCAGCTACTTTAGTGTAAATAGAATGATTGTCGGCCAATTTGCAATAAGACAAGCGGGCCAAATGACTGGTTATACCAATTTGCAAGAACAATCCATTCCTCTTTATCACAAGTGGCCCTCCACTATCTCCCTAAAAACCTTTAAAGATAAGAAATCTAAATTTCCATAAATATTTTCGATATCTTTAGAATTACAAACCAAAACACATACCGAGGTCCAGAAGACCTCAGACTAAACGTTGGTTTCTGTAAATTTAATCGCATTATAAATAATTTACCGCGTTTGGAAACTCAGCGCGTTTCGGCATGTTTTTCGGGCATTGCTTAAGTCTAATTCTGCCCCCTGGTATGAATAAACAAAATGGGTCTTTTTAATAAAATATACCCTCTGCATGTATTACGTCAGTTTTTATTGGGCAAATAGGGGAAAAACGTTCCCTTGCGTGATTCGTTCCGTTTTCTTCTAAATTTTTAAACGATTAAGGCTCATTCCGTTTCGCGCTTTGATTAAGTTACGGAAGTCCCGTTGGTAAAGAAGCTAGTTTCTAAAAGTGTTTTCCCGGTTAGAAAATCGAAAAATTGCCGCCATGTCCATTATTTCCCCAATTGAAATTTGTGGAAACATTCACCTTGCAAGCTTTTCCTTCGTGAACAGTAGAAGTGCAGCAAATCTGGACAGCACTATCTTTAGCACCTATTGAACATTCAGCTTGCGAACTGACATGTAAGGTAGCTTTACGTAATCTTGTTGGTCTTTGCATATAATCTAAAAAAAATCAGCAATATCGAAACGCTAGATTCGAAGCATATCGAACTAGTCGTTTTTTGAAAGCCCAATGGATGTTCTTGCTATATCTTAAAATGTGAAACCAGTGGAAATTTAGACATATCAATGAATCCAATTCTATTTTTTAATGTATTCTTCAAAAATACGGGATTTACTGATTACGTACCATCGATGACACCAAGGCCAGTTAAAAATGCGGTTTTTCCAATCAAATCTTCACGTTGATTAAGGTGGAGACGAACTGTCTTAATGAATTTGGCTGAAGATTAAAAGCGAATGAAAAAATTGAATACAAAACGTTTAGAGCCTAATTGCCTTACACAATGTGGCCCAGGTTTGCAATTTTATTAGGCCAATATCATGATGATTGCCATTCGATTCGAGATAGTCCCGATGAATAACGATTTGTCCCACATTCAAAATACGTCCACCCCTTAGATCTGAGTAGACACTACCTACTGAAACTTTAACAAAGTCTCTGCAATGTAATTGCTCAAAATTAGGTAGAAGTTTGTATACAAAGTGGGCTAAATTCAACACCTAAGCAAAAAAAATAGGCTGTGAAGTGGTATGCTAAGAGCTTCGCCCATGAATGTTACGAGCTACCAGATCTGGATATTTGGACGGTCCCTTTAAACTCAGCTTCCTTTAAGCATTTTATCTTCTGTAACTTTAATTTTACAAATTACGAAACCCCTATAGCAGGTCGGACCTCAAAATCTGTTTACATTATCTGAATCCGCTGTTTATATTGCAAGTTCTAGCTGATTAACTCGCGTGACAGCTGAGTTAAATCAAAGCTAATTTTCACTACGTAAACATACTGATTGTCTCCCTGGTTTCTAATATTAGCGTATCGAACTTGCACCTAACTTTATGCCGGAAATTCTGTTACGAACTTTAATCTAATAGAAGCTTAGTTGAAAATTAACCGAAACTTACGGGGTAAACTGTTTACCGTCTTGTTCTAAACAATGTGCTGCAGTCAGGATCCATCCGGGGTGTATTAAGCTTCCACCGCAAGTATACTAAATTTGTGCCATTCAATTGGGCTAATAATGTCACTTGATGAGGAAAGTCACCCTTTCTTGGTTCTATTGGGTTATTAGCGCCCTAAAAAACGCTGCTAGGAATTTCCAGAAACCAACCTAAATAACTTACGTTAACAATTGCGTGTTTTAAGCGAAAACGCAGACTAAAGACTTCACATAAAATACCCACGCATACCAGGAAAACTATAAAAATTAACTTCATTATGTATCTCTGAATAACTAACCGCACTAATGACTATATTGCAAAAATAACATCTATATTTGCGGCAATCACAGTCCGTTATAAATAACCTTGCGATTTTATCTATTGCTAAAACATATATTACAATTGTGGGGATGTGCATCGGATGGCAATGTTCTGGTTATAAAAATGGCCATTTTTCCGAACCATTTACTTTATGGCGCGTGGAAATAATATTTGTCATTGAATTTTCTGCTTCACAAACACTGGTTACATGAAATATTTAAGTACAGGCGGTGTAAAAATGTGGAAAATATATCACACCGTGTTGAAAATTGAACTTAAAGAATTATCCCCGTTATGATCAAATTTCTCTTCTTCAAACTTACAAAAATTGCAATTCTGCATTTGTTAAATTGTAATAAGCTCCCGCAACTATGTCTGTTTAATTCAACAGAATTAATTAAAAAAACTATATTGAATTTTATCGGCGACTTACAAGTCTTCAAAATTTGAATAACTGCGAAAAAACGGCCGTTAAATATTTACCGAGCCATAATAAGAGACCTCTTGAAATATTCATCTCTTAAATCAGCTGTACACCCTTAGAGCAGCGATCGTTGGTTTTCATTGTTTAAACTGGCTTTAATTTTAACGTCAAGCATCAAATTGAAAAGGCTTCTGTTTTTTCAGGCTTCAACCAGTTTGTGATAAATTAATTCATACATGAGCCGAAACCCGCCAATTCCATTAATTGAAATATTCCTTAAATGTTGATAAACGAGAATTAGTTAATTAAGAGAAAATGACACAGAAGGAGCTTTTAATGTTTAATTGAAGCTGATGTAAAATTATTTCGCCCGAAATTTGAACAATTTTATTATCAATTGGACACAAATTTCCTTCACAGTGGCACCCAATTTCCATTTCAATTAAGATAAAGTTTACAAACAAAGAAACTGAATTACCGAAAACCCAAAACACCAGCCCACATTTCTACGGGGTAAATACTTGGCTGACGTGACGAAAGGGCGATAAAGTCAGAAAAACTTAATAAATGGTGTACGAAAACGAACGAACTACAATAACCAATGGGGTGTTGCGTAAATAATTTTCATAAAAATCGTATGAATTTTCCACGTTGCTCGTTTTTTCATGCTAATTCTCCTTCTATTTCTTTAGGAAGTGATTTAGCGGCGTGTATGATTTATACGACTACAGTTCCTCCGGGGGTATTTTCGGTAACGCAGCCCCGATGAAATGTTACAAATGAATACATATTTGGTCGGATTTAAGGGATTAGCATTTACATTTATATATGGGGGAAGGTTTCAATTTTGCTATGGCTAAAACTAGCTAAATCTTTACAGTTAATACAGTTTTTTATTTAACCATAGAAAATTAATCCACTTCACAACAGCGTTTGCAAAAATATAACCGTAGAAGTATAAATACAAGTGAAACGAAACTACAAGTACAAGTAAGACTGAGTACAAGTAACTGCCCAACATTTCTAGATTGTCATTCATTATTTCAATGCCGCCAAAACCGTTTTAGAATTAGTAGTAGTAGTAAACATCTTTATTTCAAAAAAAGGCTATCGACCTATCGGTCTTTCTGCCCTTGATTAATACATGTAGTCTTAATCTAAATAAAAAACAAATATGAAAATTCTTCTATTCGAGGTTAACAATCTTATTAAATAAACTTTCCAATTCTAATGACAAGTAAAAATTATTTTATTGTCCAGTAGTCAGTTGCGTTTGTAAGTGTTCGAGTAGCGTTGATGTAGGGAAACGGAAGCGGGATTGTCTGGTTGGTCTTGTAAGATAAAGGAGATTCAGTGTGGTCCAGTTGTAGGGGTTGTTTGTCCATTTTGTCTGTAGATGTATGAGTCTTTCCGAAATCTTTGTCATGTTTGTGCGTTCGTATAGTAGTTGGGTGGAGGGGTGTTTTAGAATTATTAATAATGATGCAAAACTTTTACTTTACTTAAAAGTAACAATTTACAGCTTTTAAATGAAACACCCTGCATATTAGAGGCTAATTAGATCTTTTTTGAGTGTGCCCGCGAATAATCCAACAAAGTAAATTCTACTATATAATTTTTTTTATTATTTCCGCCTAACTTCAGTTAGTCCTTCCGTTTTTTAACACTTTTTGGAAAAAAAGCTGTTTTTCTTCAAAAAAAAATTCGTGAAAAATTGAAGACTTTAAAAACGCAACATTAACAGTCGAACGATTGAAAATGTGAACACTTACGATCTCTACAAATAGCGAAAATTTACAAAGAAAATCGTTTGTTAACAAATACTAAAATCAAGTGAATTTTCATATATTGGAACTAATTTAGCGACAGACAGTTATACAGACAGAATGCAGTTCAATAGCAAACATCTAAAAAACCTTTGTAGAATTAAAATAATTTCGAATTATAGAAGGAAATGCAATTCTAGACAATATGCTGAGGAGAAAGTTCTGACAATGAAAAGCTGGATTTTTGACAATCTGACGAATAATTCTTATTCAAAAAAATGTATTCCTAGTTTATAGTATTAACCACAGTTTTAACTGGTGTGGGAAACCTAAACACCTCAATAAGGGAAACCACAGTATTTTCCATTCCGTTCCGCGATCAATACACGATCAAATATCCTTCTTTTTTCGCTCAGTTGTATAGCCATCTACCAGATACGCCAGATACTGCAGGAGAGAGAAATCTAAAATTTTCTTATCGCACGGAAACGCTAGGCTTTGATGGATTAAAAGTGTTGAACGTCTGGATAATCTCCTAAAACTGTATCTCTAACTCTCCAATATGACATCAATATGGATAATGTTGTCATGAAATATATGTCATCCGCATTAGTGACGATTTCCCCACCAATAAAAATCACCTACACACTACTCTTATCGTTCCCATGCCAACTCCAACGTCATTGGTACGTCAGAAGTTCGCGTAAACATTGTGGGAAGTGTGGAAATTATGTTTAGTTTTTGATTTTCGTTTCTTTGAGAACTAATATGTTGTCTATTTTCGTTAAATCGCTGATTGTGGTGTCGGCTTTAGGCATCGCCAGCGGAAGCCAGCTTCGAAAACTGCAGGTTAACATTTTAAGCAGCTACTTACTAATTTTTATAACTGTATTTGATTTTATTAAAAAAACATACTTGATTGTGATACAAGTATTTACAGTTACACCATAAAATTTAAAAAAATATATTTGAAGCGTAAAAATGGGTTAAGCTGGTTTATTTTTCAAAAAGCCTCTAAACATATTTTATTTCAACGAAATTATGTAGTTGTTTGCTATTTGCTCAATTTTGCGAATTGCCGCAATATTTCTAAATCGATAATTGCATAAAAGTTGTCCCAAATTATCAATTTGTTGCTTGCCATTATTTTCTTAACATTTGTTCCTTTTCCTTACTTTCCAATTGATTTAAAAACTTGCAATATTTGCGTTGAAAAATGATTTTCATTTGTTCAGAATTTATTTCAACAGATTTTCCTGGGTTTCAGTCAATTTTATTGTTTATTACTTAAAATGTTACAAATACGTTTCGGTGTCTTTCTCCACCATCATCAGTTTGTATGTCTAGATGTTTCTACCTTCACATTGAATGGACATTTCCATGTCCATGTGAATGTCCATTCAAATGTGAAGGTAGAAACATCTAGACATACAAACTAACTGATGATGGTGGAGAAAGACACCGAAACGTATTTGTAACACATTTTAAGTAATAAACAATAAAATTGACTGAAACCCAGGAAAATCTGTTGAAATAAATTGAAGTACAGTCAGGAAAATATACACAACAATTTGTTCAGAATATAATTTTTTAAGGCAAAAATTTATACCCACATCCTGATTTCAACATTATTTAAAAATAATTTTAAAAATGTATTTATTATTTGTTAAATAATTTTTAGCGAAACCATACTCCACAACGACTGAGAAATAGTGAAATCAGGCACTTAGCAGGCTTGTCCAACATAAGTTATTTCAACGAAGTAATAGACAACATACTTGTTCCCAGAGTAGTAGGGACGAAAAACCACGAAAAAGTGTTTAACTACATCAGCACCGAGCTGGACAGAGCTGGATGGAATGTAGATGTAGACGAGTTTGAACAGGAAACACCGAAATTCGGTCGTCTGACTTTCAAAAATATTGTGGGAGCTTTAAATCCGGACGCTGATAGATATTTGGTGCTTGCATGCCATTACGACAGCAAGTACTTCAAAGATGAGGAATTTGTTGGTAAGCAATATCAAGCTGTTAGATATGCAATGTTTTATAATCTACCCATATGCGGTTTTATGCTAACGTAATCATTAAATATTCAAGGCAAATTGCATTGGAATGGCATTGTTTGATTTAATAATTGGCACATGACTACAATACCACACCTTATGAAATTTTCGGTCAAAAATAAAAATTTCACATGCGTGTTTTTGAGCTTATTGGATTGTTTGCGATCTAGAAAAAATCCTCAGTAGGCATATACATATGTATAAAGTAGGTATTTGAGTTTATAATAAGGAAAGTATCATCGGTTAGAAATTATAAAGATTATTTTGAATCTGAAGCTTCTAGAGTGTTTTTCAATGAGCTCTTTGCATTCCTCGCTTCCTTCTGATGAAAATAATGTAAAATTCGAGTGATTTTGAGCGATTTGATAGTTTTTGAAAAAATCGACTCCACCTCTATAAAAAAAAAATGAAAATCTCCTGTTAAACATCAAATTTAAATAAATGTTTGTTGAAACCAATAATTTTGTATATTTCCTGACTGTACTTTAATTCATTCCAATGTATTCCTGGGTTTCAGTCAATTTTATTGTTTATTATTAAAAATGTTACAAATACGTTTCGGTGTCTTTATCCACCATCATCAGTTTGTATGTTTAGATGTTTCTACCTATTCATTTGGTTGGACATTCTTGTCCAACCTCCAATTCTTGGAATGTCCAACCAAATGAAAAGGTAGAAACATCTAAACATACAAACTGATGATGGTGGATAAAGACACCGAAACGTATTTGTAACATTTTAAATAATAAACAATAAAATTGACTGAAACCCAGGAATACATTGGAAAGAAACCAATAATGTTAAAGTATGAGAATTAAACAGTTTTAAAGTAGTTTTTAATCAGA
Source organism: Dendroctonus valens (assembly GCA_024550625.1). Lineage (NCBI taxonomy): Eukaryota > Metazoa > Arthropoda > Insecta > Coleoptera > Curculionidae > Dendroctonus > Dendroctonus valens. The sequence continues at coordinate 232,799 of JAJTJO010000075.1, read as the reverse complement.
GTAAACCGATCGAAAAATTATCTGCATAATGGAATAAAAACCCTTCGCCTTTTTAATTAATTTATTAATAATTGAAAAAAAAAACGATTTCGCTGTTCAAGTAAAATGCTGCCCACCACTTAATTTGTATTCATAACCGTTTCTATCTTCTATCAACATCTACTTTGTATTCTTATTTCCGCAAACTTTGAAAAGTATTTATCATATTTATAAGCTCGACAATCGACAATCGATTTTGTAATTTGAAAATTGAGTTATTCCGAGGAATTACTGAATCTCTCTTACTTAAATTTTCTATTGTTTTAGGTGCTATTGACTCAGCAGTGCCATGCGCCATGATGCTCAATTTAATCAAAGTGCTCAAGCCTCAATTAGATTCAATGAAAGCGAATACGGATTTGAGTTTGAAATTGATATTTTTTGACGGCGAAGAAGCCTTTGTGCAATGGGGCCCCAATGACTCGATTTATGGGGCGCGGCACTTGGCCAATCAGTACCATAATAGCAACTCGCTTACCCGATCGACTGGAGAATCGATATCTGAATTGCAAAAGATCGATGTAATGATTCTTTTGGACTTGATCGGTCATAAGAATGCTCATTTTTACAATTACTTTCCTGAAACATCTACATGGTAAAATTGCAACGAAACTCAAATAGACCGATTTTGTATGACAATATTTATTGGGTTCCAGGTTCAATCGAATGGTTAATGCGGAAAATAGACTTAACAAGTTGGGTTTGTTTCATGCCGGGCCAATCAAATACTTTATCGCCAGAGACTTTCATAATGCCAACATCGAGGACGATCATTTGCCGTTTTTAAGAAGAAGTAAATTCTAGTTTTAAAAACCTGAAACAGGCAATAATACATGTTTTTTTGTAGATGTTCCCATATTGCATTTAATTCCGCTGCCATTTCCCAGAGAATGGCATACTTCAGGCGACAACCGAAATATTATCGACTTAAATACCGTCGAGAATCTGAACAAAATACTACGGATATTTGCCACCGAATATTTGCATATGTCAGTATAGCTTAAATAATTCTTTTCAGATGTTACGCAAATCGAAAACTACGCTGAAACTAGTGCAATATTGAAGCTACCTCTAAGAATTATTGCAGCATTTTCAGTCATTTCAGATATTAATTTTAATTAGAAAGAATCTCACGATCGAAATAAGAATCTCAAATCGTGTAATGTACAGTTTTTAAATTATTGTGCAATGAAAACATGTTAAAATATATTTTTTAAGTTTTTAAATTTTATCACAACCAATCGATATTATACTATATAAGAACAGTTTATAATGAGTTATTTAACCAGTTTTATGTTACAATATAGTTACCTTACGGATACCTCAGAAGACATTCCAGAGAAAGAATTATAATAGATGGAAAGGACAATTCGCAACCTTAACCAGAGTCTTTGCTCTAAGTTGGATAAAGTGTGGAGCAAAAGTATATTTTACTTAGAGTGACAGTGTTAAATGCATATTTGGGCCAACGATTGCTGTTTTTTTATTCTTGTGTAAAGTGTTCTTTTTGTTACAGGGTGTTGTCTTAATATTTGTTCTGCACTTTAAGAATTTTTCTTGACAGTAGGCCTGAATGTGTATAGCGGCATTAGCGGTTATTCGGATTTCGATACTTATTTCTTGTGATATTTTTTAGTAACTGATGTATTTAAAATGTTCAAGCAAAGCTATATTTTTAATGTAGGGTATTTGACTATTAAATAAATATATATATAAAGATTGACGTCCATTTGATTTTCTTTAATACCTTAAAATGCAGGTTAATGATAAAGGAAAGCGCAATTTAAATGCTTTGTAGGAATAATGCCGGAGCAGGGTAAAATTTATTGATTATAATACGACTGTTTCGTTCGTCTACTAGAAAAGTGGAAGACTGTCTATGCTGTCCAGTGCACGCTCGGGCAAGGATGGTTATTAATGACGAAAATGTAACTAACTAAATAAAATATCAAAAAAATATACTTAAATCTAATTATGTATTCTCGCAGGTGATAGGATGTGTTTTAAGTACATATATTAAAATCGTGCTTAGTTGCTTATGATTATAAAGGCGGTTTAAAGAAAGTTTTGCTTACGCCGGAAATTGTTTGCCATAAAAAACACATTTCTGTACAAATTACTAAAGTTAAGCAAGTATCTTTCGAGAGCATACCATTCTCGGGAATAAAATATTTGGAACAGACTCTAAGTCTGAAGTATTTAAATAAAAGTTGGGAAAGTTCAAGCGTTTTTAAACGAAAGTTGAATATTTTTTATTAACAGCATACTTCCAGTTGTGGATTGGCAGGCGTAGGAATCAACAGATGGTTAATTTTTTGTTTGCATTTTTAAACCTTTGATTATTTTTTCGTTAAAAAAACAATCTGTAAAAATAACGCAAGTAATTTTCAAAAGTCATAACCAAGGAAATGTTCGTAGACCTACTTAGAAGGTGCATCTTTTGTAGTGTTTTTGAAGATACAGAAAATCATTCAGGCGAACACTTTGAAGAGTGCCAAATCGAACACTTTCAAGTGTGTTTTCAAATATTTTAAGCAAAAAAAATACATTTTCGATGGTTGTCAAGTAATTCGCATTCAAAGTTGATTTTCGAGCCGAAATTGTAGACAAATAGTACATACCTTAAACTTGCCGATGGGCACAAGTCCTTAAGACACTGAAGAATGTCCATAATGTCTTGAACTACAAATATGCACTTTAATATCGACAATATTCAATCCGGATTTTCATGCGGCGGTTCCGAAGGTTAATGAGCTCTACTGACAGTAAACGTCAAAAGGTCGTTGATTGAAAAATCGCGTTCGTTCTCGCGAAAATCGCACTTGCGGCTGAGGAAAATATCACAAAAGTGTGATATAAACTTTCCTTTTCGGAAAATTGACAATTTTTGGACAAAAAATAACAAATTCTGGAAAAATTGTAAAATACCGACGGAACTAAATTTCACCATTGCTTCCGATCAGTTTTGACACAACGGACTGATTTGACAAATTGACGCGAAGATTAATGCGTTTTTGAAAGCCAGCAACTAGATAAACATGGCAAATTTGACATGTGTTTACAAGACATTTCCTGCATAAAATAGGGATAAATATTGGTATTTCCAGCTATTTCTCTTGTATTTGTCAGGTTTCGCTCGTTTAGTAACAAAAAAAGCAGGCTCAATAGAAAAATATTTAGAATCTAACTTCTTTTCTAGAAGCTGTTCTAGAAATCTATGTAGGCAACCTAAGATACATCTTTTACTAGCTAAAAATACATTTCAAACCGCCATAGTAATTTAAAATGCTTCAAACATAAAAACATTATAATAAAAAAAATTCCAAAATGTTTAAAGCACAAAAAATATATAAATAATAACCAATCCCGTGCCATTAAATATAATTAAAACACAAAAACCAGAAGGCTAATGTGAAAAAGAAGAAGCTTCAAGTAATTACTGGCCAACAACCAGTGCAATCGGAATCGCGTTTTTTTCACGCGTAGAAAAGATCCTTTGAAAAATGATTAATAAAACGAATACGTTTTAAGACGTTGATAATTGCCATCGTCTACCCAAGGTCTTTACACTTTGTCGAACTTGCTTGGACGGGGCATTCTGCGATAAAAGACTACGAAAATCTTTGACTAATTTAATGCGTTAACATTTTCTTTTACAGCCTCCCCATCCTCCCGTTAACTGCCCCAGAAAGTTACCACCTTGTTGATTGCCGTGCCCACCATGACCATGCCCACCATGCCCACCATGACCATGTCCAGGCTTCTGATGTCCTCCCCCAGAATTCCACCTAGAAGATTAAAATTGGAAGTGTTTACCAAAATGTCTGAGTTCTTTTTGATAAGAAAACGTACCCCCCGTTGTTGGCTAGTCCCGCAGCCAAAATGCCCCCATATAAAGCCGCAAGGCCAAAAAATTTCGGTTCAGTTGATTTCTCCAGTTTGGAGACTGGTTGACTGGCGCATAAGCTCAAGCTCACAGTTAAAGCTATGAGTGATATGAATGCTTTCTAAAAAAACCAAAAATAAATTGATAACAAAAAACTATTCACCAATATTATATATTATATATATTAATACTTACATTGACCATTTTACTATTAGATACACTTCCACTTTACCCCGCCTCACTTTCTACACTTGAAAACTACCGAAACAGATTTAGTTTATAATCAATTTTCTATTTGTTTAAACATGTTTGTGGGACAACGCAATGGTTCAGATCTGCGACATCCGTGAGACAAAGTATGCCGTAATCAATGTGCAATTTCTCTTATATCGTGTCGCCTTAATTTTTTCTTATGTAAGGATTTTAAGCTGATCGATTCGGAGAGAACAACGGAGAAATTTATTAAATTTTCGGTGTCCACATGCCCAAGAACATCGGTTTCTTGGTAAAAGGAAATGTTTCATTGGATTCTTCAAATGTTTTTAAATATCAACCTCTATTAATGTAAACTTGCGTGCATAGAAATCGGCCCTCTGTAAACTTTTGACTTTAACTATATATTTTTTAAAAACTATTCATAAGACAATTTAATATGCTTTAATGTGAGTATAAATTTTCAAGAAGGCTTGTCGTTTATATGCGTAGGAACCAGTAAACCAATGAAACGTGTTTAAGTGGTGATTGTAACGAAAATAAAAAAGTTGTCAAATATTAAAATTATTGAGTTTGCAACTGAAATTTGCATATTAATTCGTTTTTTATAATCTCAGTAGTGTTTAAGTGTGTTAGTTTAATGCATACTACACCACAAAAAGCCGCCCAAGTTATTGCTTTAATCGAAAATGGACTTAGTCAGCGAGCTGTTGCTAGACAATTGGATATCACACGCGCGCGGTTCAAAGAGTGTGCAAACGTTATGAGGAGACTGGATCCTTTCATTGGCGACCTGGAACAGGCAGAAGGCGATTTACAACTGCTCGTGATGACCGCTTTATTGTGTCAACAACATTAAGAAATCGCTCCTTAATGCCGTTCAAGTGCAACGACAGCTCAGTGATGAGGTGCGAGGGGTGGCTATTAGTCAGTGGACAGTAAGGCGAAGACTGCAGGAAAATAAACTGACCCCTAAGACACCTTCGATTGGTCCAAAACTTACTCCAGCTCATCGGCAAGCACGCCTGCGTTTTGCACGGGATCATCCGAATTGGACGTTGGAACAATGGGGATCTGTTCTGTTCTCAGATGAGACCAGAATATGCCTCCATGGTAGCGACCGAAGAAGGAAAGTGTACCGAAGACCAAGAGAGCGATTTGCAGATTGCTGCTTTGAAGAGCGGAGGGCTTATGCAGGTGGTTCCTGTATGATCTGGGGTGCTAGTTCTATAGGAGCACGAACCGACTCTCAGTTCATTCGTAGGGGCGACCATGTTCACGGAAGAAGAGGTTTAACGGCTGTTAGATATATCGAGGAGATTTTAGCAATTCATGTGCTACCTTACGTCGACTACATTGGAGACGAATTTACCTTTATGCATGATAATGCCAGGCCGCACACCGCAAGAATCGTGCAAGATTACATTGCAAAAGTCGGTTTTCGGGTTATGGAGTGGCCAGCATACACTCCTGACCTAAATCTGATCGAACACTTCTGGGATGAGCTAAAACGAAGAATGCGAGCTAGACTTCATACCCCAAACTCGATCCCAGAGCTTATTGTTGCAGTTGAAGAAGAGTGGTTTAACATCGCTCAAGAAACAATAGCAAACTTGATTAGATCTATGCCTAATCGTATGAAAGAAGTTATTAGGGAAAGAGGAGGTCACACCCAGTATTAAAAAATTAAGTGTTAAGTTTTAAATTGTCAATAACCCTATTTATGTTAATAATAAAAAGCTTAATTTGCTTAATACATTAATTTCACTATGTCAAACATAGAATACTTACAATAATTTATACTCACATTAAAGCATATTAAATTGTCTTTCAAACAGCATATTTCTTTTTTTGATCTGATGAATAGTTTTTTTTTAAATACAGTTAAAGTCAAAAGTTTTCTGTGGGCCGATTTCCACGCACGCAAGTGTATGGTTAAAAGTATCGGGTACTTTATAACTAAAAATGCATTTATTTTTGAAATGAAATGATATTTTATATTAGATTTATACAGTGCGGCGCATTAAAAACGATAAAGAAACATTTTCAGGGATTTAGAGCGGGACTCATTATGTCGCGTCTAAAAACCTCTAAATTTTTTTATTGAAAATAGAATCGAGTAGTACCGTGTCTGAAAGGTATTTCGGTCTTTGATAGGAGCGACTGATGAAAGAAGATAGATAATGCGTCGCCTTCGAAGTTAAAGTTTCCCTGTCCGCGCATTTTTCAACTTTTTAAATTTTTAAATACCGAAAAATACTTCTGCTTCGTTTTGTCTGTACCACTGTGCATATTCGCAGATGTAATTAATTAATTGTCAGATTAGTTTGTTTTGTCGACAAAATTCCGAGAAATAAACATCCCCAGAGTTGTTGACCACTTTAATACTGGCGGGGCGTTTCTAACTAACCAACTCATATTTGCTCATTAATCATTTTATTTTTTATTTTTTTTCTTATACCCAACGTGTTTTTACTAAGACATTCCAACAAAGAGTCTGATAATGAATGAAATCACCGTCAGCTTATTGACCGACTTGACCTATCTTCATTTTGAAAAACCAGTCAAGTAGTTTTTTTGCGAGCTATTCTAAATGCAAACTCATTAATTTCGACATTCGATTTAAATAATACCTTAGGCTGACCTGCCTTTAAAAGCGGATGTTTTATTTAAATTTTGCCATAACTAAATCAATAGAGCATAATCAAGGAAAAAAACGTAGTAATAATCCAATTAAACAGAAAAAAAACCAGGAGTGAAAATAATAAATTTAATTCACAACAACGGTTCGCTAACTCGAGTAGAATAATTAATTACAGCAACAAGAAACACGCGAAAAACTACGTTAATTACTTACAGGCGTCGATAGAATATGAATTATATACAAGACTTTTTGATTCGCCTAAATATTCAATTTATTGTATAATAAAATATTCAACCCACACTCTATTCCTTGCCTTGAAACGTTTCCCGATCGATTTCGCTTTTCGATGAATAAACGTTGGTAATTTCAGTAATTAAATTATTTCCTTTGTAAACACATTTTTATATATATTTATGTATAGGTTTAGATATAGGTGTGCTGCATTTCTTGGTGATTTAACATAAATCAGTAAGCAAAACAGGGAATTCGAAGAAATTCCGCAAGATCGTTATTCCAAACAACACACAAAAGTGGTTTTAAAGACGCATTTTTGTTGTTGAAACAATGAGAAAATTGCCCTATTTGTCAATCTGTCCCATTCTTTCCATTTTTTCATTAAAGTTTACCAATATAAGACATTTGTAATGGCAATAATTGATTGTTCCAAGTTCCAACTTCCTGATTCACACATTGTCAATTGAGTTGAGCTCAAGTGTGTAAATCAGAGCTTTTTCTACTTCACTTATAAATTTTCCTTTTTAACTAATTTTCCACATTGTAATTGCTTGGAGACAATTTTGTAAACGAAAAACATCAAAAGCTTTAGAATGAAGAAAACGCATGTAATTTTACAGCGTCACTCGCCTTGTAAACTCGAGTCGCGGGCAGCGGCTACACATCTTTAGCTCTAAGCCATTTGAACAAAACCTGTTCATAAATGGACTCTAATTATGGCAAGTTTGTTTAGCAATTGCAAAATAAAAATAAGGAATAAACGACGCATGTTTAAAGAATCGGCGAATTTTGGAACACAATCTAGTAAACTCCTTAGACTGCAAACTCTCTAAATTAAAGAAACGCACACTAAAAGAACCACTAATTAATGAAAGGAAAAATCAATGTTGAAGTTAGAGCAAGTTTAGAAGTTTTAAAACCACATTTCCGCATAAGTAAAGACGTTGCAAAACTGGTATGGTCAGTTATTTTGGTATTCCCATCAACTGCACTGTCCTCGAGGTAAAATTTCCAAGAAAGCGTAAATATGCAAAACAGTAGTATTTTTTTTATACCAGTCGACTTTTTTTGTTGAGGTAGGCGCAATATGGAGTAAAGCTGATAATTGAAAACAGCGTGCGAGTTAAAAAAGTGATTCATTAATGAACAAAATACCGCAAAATCGAGGAAAACAAAACCTTTCCATTTTAGTATATTTGTTATTTCTATATGGCATTTTACTGCAGAATAGCGGAAACTTAACACCAAACCACTTAAATACAAGCAAAGTAGGTCACATTCAAAAGAGAGGCTTCATTTTCATAGTTAAAGATAAATATTGCTAATAAAGTAACCAATAATAACTTTTTTTTGTTAATTTTTAATTACTAAAACTAGTCAAGGAGCATGGCCAACCTAACCCTAACTTAACTAAGTCACTCCGATCTAAACTTTAGATAGAAAAAAAACTTCAGATTCTCAGCCTTTTTTGTAGGCCTCGTAGGAGACAAGATTTACAACCAATAAACATAAATGACTTCCCTGAACTCCCTCCATTTCTTTGCAAATTACAGCGTAAATAAAGTAATATGACGATTCACAAATAAGGCGATGAATAAGAACAAAAAAACCCAAACGGGTACCAGTACATCACGATCGTATAAAAAGAGGCACAGCCTCCTGAAAAACCTGTAGAAACTCAGTGCAGTCAAGCTAAATAGGTCGATGATCTGAAGTGTGTACATTTTATGAAGAACAATGATTAAGGTAGGAATTACATTTTTCTTTTAAGTAGATTTGATATTTATAATTGTCTTTCTTGGTTTTTTTTTTAAATTGTATTTTCCTCCTGTTTGTGCCAGAAAACCTTTCGATTCCTAATCAAGAATATACTTATAGAAAATGTTGTTACGTTTTAGGAAATTATAATTTTTGCGACCGCACTCTTGGCGCTGAGTCAAGCTGTGGCCATTGACAAAGAACCGATTGAAAAGGTAGCAGTTCCAGTAGCTGTTGCAGGCAAACAAGATGTTCAGGAAAGTGACGATTTGCAACCCGAAGCTAGCGCTTGGGGCGGACGGGGAGGGTAACAAAAAAGTTCAAAATTAGTTAAACTATAACTAATTGATTTAATGATACGATTTTAGTCATGGTTGGGGCGGACAGGGAGGAAACTGGGGTAGAGGTGGTGGATATGGACACGGAGGAGGATGGGGTGGCCACGGAGGTTACGGAGGTGGACATGGAGGCGGTTGGGGACGTGGAGGACATTATGGCTAAACAGGGATTCCTACTTGGCACATTTACACTTTTGCTCAGTAAGAACAGCATTTGTGGATGATAATTGATTGTAATTATATAAATATGATTAAAGTCATAGGCTTTCAATTTTTTATCCCGCATCGTTTAAGTTTTTTCATCATTGTCGCATTTTATTTCTTATCAAAACTGGCTTTTAAAACGGTGGCACACACTTTTTTGAAGAGTATTTTTCGTATTTAAATAATATTTTCTCTAAATTCAGCATTTCAGAAGATTATCTAAACTATCCTTGACCTTGTACCGATTGATGTTAAGAGAAATGCCAATCAATGAAAACTAAACCGTTAAAGTGAATTGTAAGTAATCAGGTGGGATCAGGTTTAGCTTCCGCAATTTCTTCTACAAGAACAGTAATATTCATTTATGCCTTATAATTTGATGGTATTCCAAGAAGAAAATTATCAAGTTTTGCAAGATTTTCCTCTCAGTGGGTGTTTTCTAGTTAATTTATTATGCGTATGGTAAGTAAGGAGAATTAGCTTAACAGAAATACTTTAGAAAACCTGAAAAATAAGAAAAAAACTTGTTTGTTTACATGTTTGTTCCGCATTAAATATGTTTCAGGTATTGTGCATAATTATTTATATTGCGTCGTTGGCCGGTCTGCTACGTTTATCAAATGGTTCGCCTATACCAAGAAGCAATAAAAGACAGTCCCGCATGTTTGGTAATTTACTAGGATGGTGAGTTTTATCGAAAAACAAAAATGTAAAACAAAGCGTTAATTATCAAAAGTGAGCTGAAGCACGAAGCACATGATCAAAATGATGCTGGGACATTCTTTGGATGCAAAATAGAAGATCTTACTGATTTTTTTGTTAAAAAAAGTCTGGCTTCTCTGTTATTGATGGTCAAATTTCTTCCGCGTCTACCAACAAATGGGGTAAATCGTAAATATTTGAATGTCTTGATACAAAAATGTCCAGAACTTTTTACTTGGTGGCTGGAATCATTTCTATTTTGTTTAATAAATGCATTCATCTTTTTTTCAGATTCCTATTCTCTTTGTAAAATCATGTAGAAAAAAATATATTTAAGTTTCTAGTTAGTTCCATACAAGACGGTTTTTCATAAGCCCAAATTACAAAAGATGTTCGATATGCCCGCTACTTTGAACTAGTTCTATCCAATAGTTGAATAGAACGATTGAAATTTAATTGAGTTCTATTCAACATTTCTCAATCATTCCGTATTACGTTCGACTATACAGTTCGAAAAATTGAGTCAGATCGTCTTCTTTTGAGCGAAAAAATGTTGTATTTGCAGAAACACATTAAAAAAAATGGTTTTAAAGGTTTGGAGGTGGAGGAAATAATCAACACAATAGACCAGGCGGAGGAGGTCCCGGACCAATTCAAACCCTGATTTTAGGATATGTGGCCCAACAGGCTATTTACTATTATTTCGGCGACGAAAATGACGAAAGTGACGATAGTGATGAAAATGACGACTGGTAGTAAAGGTGTAAAAGCAACCGATAGATGCTCAATGCCTCTCCAAATGAGTATTTTTAAGATAAAAAACTGACTTTTTTCTTGTAAATATGAGTTCTAAAGTACATGGATTCAAATTAAAAATGTGGAAAATTGCGCTAGAAAACGTTGTTTTCTACTTTGAATCATCCTATCCATTATCCCCTTAAGTAGTGTGTTATCATGATAAGTTGTGTATTTATTCTAGTAAACAGTCTTATTTCTAAAAAGGCTATCGACCTATTCGGTCTTTCCTGCCCTGTGTATATTTATTATCCAATTATTATGTGTTTATTTATTGTTGGCCCTTAAAACACCGCAGTGCCTCTATTATAGAAATGTTAAGTGAACAGTTATAAATTTTGAATAAACTTCGAATTCTGTGTACAATAATTTATTTTACAACCTGAGGCGCGTTTCGGTATTTGTGCTACCATCTTGAGACGAAGATTAAAACTAAAATTTAAAGTTTAATCTGAGTATAATTCAAATTTGTTATGGCATTCAGTGCAGACTTTAATTATTAGATTTTATTGGTCTTTAGCCTTTGTGAAAACACAAGAGCCACTTGCTTGCTCTTATCGTCTTGTTATAACGCGACTTGTTATTCCTGTAAGTTTTTTTATCCGCATAACGTGATATTCAAATCAATCATTGAAAACAGAACTTAATAATAGGAAAAGTTCATTTAAGAAAATTAAACAAACCTAGTAGTCTTGCTCACTTGCGCCAAACACTTAAGAAAGACTAAAGTTGGTGACAAAACTCAGTTTAAGCTCGGTATAAGCAAAATGAACACCAAGCCTTTAAGAAAGCTTAATGTGAAGCTAAAATTAAGTGTATTATAAACTTTACAGAAAGTTTCAATGCAGTCTCTCTCCTAAAAGCCTCTTTCAATGGGCTTGAATTAATTTAAACGTAAACTGGACGCTTTCCCCCAATGCATGGTACGAGCGGGTATAAAACATATGTAAATTTATGGGTTTCTATGCCATAAAAGTGAATATTTTTTGAAAAATTTGCAATTGAACTTACCCCAAAAAGGAAAATTGACACAACTGTTAACACATTGACACAACTGTTGACACAACTGTTAACACAACTGTCACATTTAAATTGAAAGATGCCAAATGGACAGAATGCGCTAGAAGTGACGCGCAGAAGTCAATGGTTTGTTTACATTTTACAAAACCGCACATCAAATGCTTCCACCCTTAACATGAAAAAAAGCCGTATAGAATGAATAACATTTTAAGATTAATAAAATATAGTAAAATATACAGCAGGACAGTTGCCGCTACTATTCGAAAAGCGTCTTCCACTGGATTGGGCATTAACTTAACCTCCCAAAACAAGTCTACTTTAGTTCCAATTCCACAGTTCCAGGGCTGGAACAACCACCGCGGTAAATGGAATCATTACCTGCCAGCTGGTGTTATTATCATTCCTGCATTAGCTACAGTTTATTGTGATTCGTATGATTTACGTGGCAAGCAGGAGAAGAGGCTCTTCAAAGCTATACAATATGGGCTCACTCATGAGGTCAGCAAGTAAGTAAGACGTATTTTTGCTACTTACCCTACTTACCATAGAGCTAAATTGCCCAATAGTTTGAATCACAAAGTCCAATGCCTTGTTGCAGCTTAATAAAGAACGGTGTGGATGTAAATGCACGGCACCCACTAGGTTGGACTCCGCTGATGGTTGCCACGATTAACAGGCATTATGATATAGTGAAATTACTGGTAAAGAACGGGGCCAATCCTAATATGGGCGATAACTACATCAACCCCCATAGAACATCCCAGGAGAAGGGACTGCATGCCATTGAAGGTAGTTAGTTTTGCAATTCGAAGCTAACAATTCTCTTAGAAACGCTCCTAATAATTTAAAGTGTGCAACAATCCACTAGCTGAAATAAGATTATATAAAGGTAACTAGAGAATCAAAGACAAATTTAATAAATAAAGTGCGGCTCTAGCAGAACAGGACAATCTGGCCGTAATAAAGAAATAACTATGACATAAATTTAAGGAGCAAAAAGAGAATTGGTGTAACAAAACGTTAGCTAAGAATATCCTTTAGTACTTGTAAACTTTAAAGAAAGTTTTATTGAAAAGCATCCGCAAATTTCAAGCTTCAAATTCTCAATAGTTCTTCACTTGGAATTTTTTCCAATTATTTCCAGTTCTGATGATACGAGATGAAGAATTTTCGGGCGAACTGAACAACAAGGCGACCTACATCGGTTTCACCGCTTTACATTATGCTGTGCTTATTGACAATTTGGATATTGCCCAGTTTTGATTGAAAACGGTGCTAATCCGTGTTTGGAAACCGAAGCCGGACAAAAGCCGCTGGTTTACGCTAAAGACGGCCCCATGAAGGAGTTTTTAAGCCTACAAACTGAAAAGGTATTACCGGATCCTTGCAAAAATCTTTGAATCCACTTCACATGGTTGTTACAGTATGGAGAAATTGAAAGAGAAAAACAATTGGAGGAGCGCAGGAAATTTCCGTTAGAAGATCGTTTGAAGAAGTACATAGTTGGGCAGGAAGGGGCTATTGCTACGGTAGCTGCAAGTAGGTTTGATGCTGACCAATTTACGTTCAATGGAAAAGCTACTACAGACTATTTTTTAGCTGTACGAAGAAAAGAAAATGGGTGGACCGATGGGGATCATCCCGTAGTGTTCCTCTTCCTGGGCTCGTCTGGAATAGGGAAAACTGAATTGGCTAAACAACTCGCCTACTATATCCACAAAGATAAAAACGAGTCATTCATTCGGTTGGATATGTCGGAATTTCAAGAGAAACACGAGGTAAATGAACAACTCAACTCAATAGATTTCGTGAGACCAACAGTAGTAGTTTTGGCTTTAGGTGGCAAAGCTGATTGGGGCCCCTCCAGGTTATATCGGTCATGACGATGGAGGGCAATTGACGAAGAAATTGAAAACTTGTCCGGATGCGGTTGTTTTGTTCGACGAAGTCGACAAAGCGCATCCAGACGTTCTGACTGTTCTACTTCAACTCTTCGACGAAGGACGACTGACTGATGGACAGGGAAAAACCATCGAATGCAAGAATGCTATTTTCGTAATGACGTCGAATTTGGCTAGTCAGGAAATTGCCCATCATGCGCTCAATCTACGAGCGGATGTTGAAAAAGTTAAAGAAGAACGCTTGAAGCAAACCAGCTCAGGTAAAGCCACGAATTAATCTAGCAGCCCATCCAATTCCAAAAGACTTGATTTTTCAGATGATGCACATTTTTCCGAAGACATCGTTATATCGCGCAAATTCAAAGACGAGGTGGTGAAGCCGATCTTGAAAAGGCATTTTAAGCGCGACGAATTCTTGGGACGTATAAACGAAATCGTTTATTTCTTGCCATTTTCGCGGCGAGAATTATTGCAGCTCGTCCAGAGAGAACTGGAGTGCTGGGCAGAAAGGGTACGTAAACCGTACACTCATTTTAAATAAAATGTTTAAACTTTATGACCCGCAAAAGCTTTGTCGCAGTTTTTTCTTTCGCTCAATTTTTAATTAGTTCGGGTTGGTTATCTTTTTTATTAATTTATCGCCAGATAAAACCGCTGGTTTAAAAGCCCAAGAACCTCAAAAGTTATTAAACCAAAGAGAACTTAGATTTTAAGTTAGCTGGACCTAAGATCTTTATTGCGTTACTTAATGAACTTTTAATTGTTGCAGGCAAAAGAGCGTCACAAAATCGACATAAAATGGGACCGAACAGTAGAATCAGCGCTTGCTGATGGTTACGACGTTTGTTATGGAGCCCGTTCGATCAAGTATGAAGTGGAACGAAGAGTTGTGAATCAACTGGCGGCCGCCCATGAAAAGGGAGTGATCGGAAAAGGGTCGAGCATCAATATAACAGCAACGTGGCCGGAAAAGTGCGAGTATGCAGAAATACAGATACAAGTCAGAAAAGCGGCTTTAAGGACTTCATTGATATTGCCAGCATCGATAAGATGCCCATTACAAACACCTTTAACTACTGGTAAAACCGAAAAAAAACGAAAGTGAGCAGAATGTATTTTTATTTATTTTATTTGTTATTTAATGTTGTATTTAATAATTAAACCATACGATAAAACCCCGATGGGTTTTCTGTACAAAAATTGGTGCTGTTTTATTTCAACTAATAAACCGCCTTGCGTTTTGAAACTGTGTTTTTCACTTAAATGATTTTCTGGCGAAACTCAGTAAACCAATATTGATGAGTTTAATTTTATTAAAAAAATAGACAGAGTGGAATATTATTGGCAAATCATGATGTTTTCGAATGGCTTTTAGATCTTCCTGTATCTAAGTGCTTCAGATACTAGTTAGATGATCAACAAATTACGAAAATGTAGATAAAACGCGGACAGTTTTGGTTTAAAATAGTAGAAGCACTATGGCGTGCGGGCTGTGTATTTTATTATGGGTGGCTGGGGTATTAGTAGCCATCAAATTGTATGTGAAATTAACTACAGGGTGGTGCAGAAGCAACGTGTGTTTAGTGGGAAAAACCGCCATTGTTACCGGAGCTAATACAGGTAATAAAAAGTCATATACGAGTGCCAAAATAAGTTTAAAATCGTCCTAGAGTTGCACATTTTTGTGAAAAGCACTAGTTTTGAATGTATTTTCATGAAGGAACACGATTAAAAATCGAGTCTAATCCTAAAATAAAAATTTTCAAGTAGCCATGACTAATGTTCTAGACTTTATAGATCTTATCTATTGAACATGTACACTTATACAATGCGTAATTTTGATAAATGATGAATCGACATTGAAAATTCAATGTTTCACCATTCCAGGAATTGGATATGAAACGGCTGAAGACTTGGCCAAACGAGGCGCAAGAGTAATTTTGGCTTGCCGGGATCCAGCCAGAGGACAAAACGCCGCGGAAAAAATAATCAAAGCCACCGATAACAGCGACGTGGTATATAAGCCTCTGGATTTATCTTCCTTTAAATCCATTAGGCAATTTGCTAGCAATATAATTGCAACTGAAGAAAGGTAACTTTTAATCCGATTTGTGCGGGTGTCGCAAATGAACTTTGCGGTTTATTGTAGGCTGGACATTTTAGTTAATAACGCGGGACTTGGAAGTCCGGCCGATAAAAAGACCGAAGATGGTCTGTTGCTGATAATGCAGGTCAACTATTTTGGGCCCTTTTTGTTAACTACGTTGTTGCTCGGTAGGTTGAATGGCCCAATAACTCCCCTAACAATTACAGTACGATTTAAACCACAATTGCAGATTTCATAAAGAAAACCCCAAACGCTCGTATAGTGAATGTTGCATCAATAGCGGCAAAGCGCGCTGGTGAATTTGATGTAAAGAACCCGAACACTGTTGTATTTGGTCGAATGTCTCCAGGTTTTCCTCTCTACTGTAGGAGTAAATTGTGCAACATGCATTTCACCATAGAATTAGCCAAAAGGCTTAAGGGCACTACTGTAACAACGTACTCTTTGCATCCGGGTGCAGTGCTAACTGATATTTTTAGGACCATGCCTCAGATGATGCGATTCATGGTAGAACAAGTCATCAATTGGTTTTGCAAGGTGAGCCCAAGTTCTCTATGTAAAAGTTAACTCAATTGAGTTGCTGATTCCTTTGCGAAAAGGTAATAATAAGAGACATTTTAGAGTCGCTTGGAGGGAGCGCAACAACGATCTACTGCAGTGTGGCCAAGGGAATTGAATCCCTATCCGGAAAACACTTTCACGATTGTCATGTCGTAGACACCTACAAAACCGCCCAAGATCCTGATATATCGAAGCAATTGTGGACGGTATCTGAAGAGGTGGTTAAATTAAACAGGAACTAGTTGTTTTGTGTATAAGTATGTAGATAATATACTTATCAGATTGGACTTTGCGTTTTTTATTAGGTAACAAGCCGAAAGGATTCAAATTAATCATTGGAGCCGGTATTTGTGCTAATCTAATCGGGTTGTCTAGAAAGATTTTTATCTGTAAATTAATACGAACAGTGCAATTCATAGGACAATGCAATTACTAACAGGCCAATTAATCTAAAGTGCAATCATGCGTACCTTAAAATGCTTTACTTCAGTAAAGATAAGTAAACTCTCGAAGGAACTTTAACTGGTGCAGGCAAAAGAGCGTCACAAAATCGACATAAAATGGGACCGCACAGTCGAAGCAGCGCTTGCTGATGGTTAGGACTTTCGTTACGGTGCCCATTCCGTCAAGTATGAAGTGGAACGAAGAGTTGTGAATCAACTGGCTGCCGCTCATGAAAAGGGAGTGAAAGGAAAAGGGTCGAGTATCAATATAGCAGCAACGTGACCGGAAAAGTGCGATGAGTATGCAGAAATGCAGATACAAGTCAAGAAAAGCAGCTTTAAAAATTTCATTGCTAATGCCATCCAATAAGAAGCCCATTACAAACACCATTAACTTCTGGTAGAAACCAAAAGACGCAAAGTGAGCTGAATGTATTTTTATTTATTTTATTTAATGTTGTATTGAATAATTAGAGCAGACGATAAAATCCCGATGGGTTTTCCTGAAAATAAATTGGTGCTGTTTTATTTCAACTAATAAACCGCGTTTCATTTTAAAACTTTGTTTTTCACTTAAATGATTTTTTGGCGAAACTCAGTAAACCAATCCAAATAAGAGTTTAATTTATTATTATTATAATTCTATTTTATTCAATTCATTATTTTATTATTATAATTCAATTCAAATTTATTATTTAATTAAATAATAAGTTTAATTTAATTGAAAAATAGACAAAGTGCAATATTATTGGCATATCGCGATGTTTCCGAATCGTTTTTAAATATTGCTTTATCTAATAAGTATCTCATATACAATTGGGATGATTAGACAAATTTAGATAAAACGCGGGCAATTTTCGTTTACAATTGGAAGAATCACGATGGCGTGCGGGCTGTGTATTTTATTATGGGTGGCTGCGGTATTAGCAGCCATAAAATTGTATGTGAAATTAACTACAGGGTGGTGCAGAAGCAACGTGTGTTTAGTGGGAAAAACCGCCATTGTTACCGGAGCTAATACAGGTAAGAAAAATCCATATATCAGCTGCATAATAAGTAAAAAATCTTCCTAGAGCTGGATACAAATATGTAGGAACACGATTAAAAATCGCGTCTAATCTTATAATAAACATTTTCAAGTACCAATGACTACAATTCTAGACTTTATAGATCTTATCTATTGAACATGTACACTTATACAATGCGTAATTTTGATAAATGATGAATCGACATTGAAAATTCAATGTTTCACCATTCCAGGAATTGGATATGAAACGGCTGAAGACTTGGCCAAACGAGGCGCAAGAGTAATTTTAGCTTGCCGGGATCCAGCCAGAGGACAAGAGGCCGCGGAAAAAATAATCAAAGCCACCGATAACAAAAATGTGGTATTTAAATCCCCTGGACTTATCTTCTTTTAAATCCATCAGGCAATTTGCTAGCTATATAATTGCAACTGAAGAAAGGTTACTTTTAATGCGATTTGTGCGGGCATCGCAAATAAACTTTGTTGTTTGTTGTAGGCTGGACATTTTAGTTAATAACGCGGGACTTGGAAGTAAGGCCGATAGCAAGAGCGAAGATGGTCTGTTGCTGGTAATGCAGGCCAATTATTTTGGTCCCTTTTTGCTAACTAATCTGTTGCTCGGTAAGTTCAAGGACTCAATAGCTTCCCTAACAATTACAGTACAATTTAAACAAACATTTCAGATTTCATAGAGAAAACCCCAACGCTCGTATAGTGAATGTTGCATCAGGAGCGGCTAAGTACGTTGCTGGATTTGATGTACAGAACCTGAACAGTATTCCATATGATCGAACGGCTCAGGGTTTTGCACTCTACAGTAGGAGTAAATTGTGCAACATTCTTTTCACCATAGAATTAGCCAAAAGGCTCAAGAACACTACTGTAACAACGTACTCTTTGCATCCGGGTGTAGTGCTAACTGATATTATGAGGCGGATGCCTCAGAGACTGCGAGTCATAATTGAACAGGTCATCAATTGGTTTTGCAAGGTGAGTCTAAGTTCTCTATCTAAAAGTCAACTCAATTGAGTTACTGATTCCTTTGCGAAAAGGTAATAATAAGAGACATTTTAGAGTCGCTTGGAGGGAGCGCAAACAACGATCTACTGCAGTGTGGCCAAGGGAATTGAATCGCTATCCGGAAAACACTTTCACGATTGTCACGTCGTAGACACCTACAAAACTGCCCAAGATCCTGATATATCGAAGCAATTGTGGAAGGTATCTGAAGAGGTGGTTAAATTAAACAGGAACTAGGTGTTTTGTGTATAAGTATGTAGATAATATACTTATCAGATTGGACTTTGCGTTTTTTGATTAGGTAATGGCCGGAAAGTTCAACGGTTTTTTAATCATTACGCTGATCTTGGCTTGTTCGGTCTTAGCCCTTGTACTTAAAAGATGAAACCTTAGGAGATCTTCAAAAATAAAACTGCCTTCCATAACTGCTTTTATTATACGGCTTGACAATAGTCTCCTAGGGCTTTTGGTACTTGGCCTGTATCCACACCCTGTACATCTTCAACAGCCTTCCTCTATTAACTTGCAATCTTCTATCAGCTCTATTCTCCTTTTCAATAAATCCTTGCTCAGTAAAGAGAGTTCTTACCTCCTCTAAAAACAACGTTCCATTAATTTTGGTGGTTTCCACTTTTAAAATGAATAAATTAAATTAAGTAGAAGCAGCTTGGATATATTCTGTATCTACCTTCAGTGAAAAAGTATACCCTAGTTCCATCTCCTCTAACGTAAAAGTTGTCCCCTAACGATCTGCCAGGTTTAAATCTTAACTGCGCCAAGTCATATCTGCCGTAGTCTCTAAATAAAACCAATCCTCCAGGTTTCAAGCATTTATAAATGTTGGAAATTATATTCTTGTATCTGAAACAACGATAAATGTAACCCAGTGTTTAAGGCGTTTAAATGAAACAACGAAGAGTTTCATTACATATTCAATCGAATATGAAGTGCTATGAAGGCTTTCACGGCCGGTCAAATCACATATGGAAATGTTTTTCGGGCTTTGAAGCCGTGGTCCATGGGAATTTCTTACTGACGTTTCGTCCACAACTGCGGTGGACATTATCAAAGGCGATGAGTGGGCGAAGTGATCTCAAGTGCTTTCCGACTAAGACTATTTCAACTACTGGATTCTTTGTCGTATTTATGCGGTCCGGCCGTGTGAGCTCATGCGTGAGGAGTGGGAGGCGCTTCAATGGTTTTGGCGTACACGCTGTTTGCCGCAAAACGCGTTTCCAATCTGGATTAAGGACCGTGACTTCTTCTTTCCTGTTAAAATTGTTGTCATGTTTGAAGATCTCAATGGCCTCTCTGGTTAGTCTCGGATAATACCGTTGAGATTGGTGCAAAATGTCAACTTCATCGAAACGTATTTGGTGGCCGTCTAGAAGTGCGTGTTCCGCTACTGCTGATTTTTCTGTTTGTCCTAATCTACAACTTCTTTTATGCTCAGTGATCCTTGTGTTTACACTACGTTTTGTGGTGCCGATATATGCTCTGTCAGAACTGCATGGGACCCTGTAGACTCCTGGTGCCGATAAAGGATCCCGTTTGTCCTTGGCCGATCTCAAAGTCTGTTGGGATTGTTCGAGTGGTTTAGAGACTGTTTTCACTCTGTGTTTCTCCAGTATCCTGCCGATCCTGTCGTGACTCCATGTCTGTATGGGAGGCAAGCACAACCCTTACGCTCATCATGCGTATCTGTGTCCTCAGGACGACCTCCACTGTTTCTAGGTCGAATTGCTCTATTAAACTCGTTCTTGCTGTATCCATTCCAACCAAAGGCTCTTTCTAGGCGTTTCAATTCTCTTTCAAACTCATATGGTTCGCAAATTCTTCTGGCTCTTTCGGTGAGGGTTTTAATGACTCCTCTCTTTTGACTGGGATGATGGTTTGATCCACTGATCCAACGTCAGGAAGAAATTCCCATGGACCACGGCTTCAAAGCCCGAAAAAACATTTCCATATGTGAATATGAAGTGGTTTTGTATTCAACTCTTTATGTCGTACGATTGCTATTAATGCAAGTATTAATTAGTGAAGATCTATTGAAATAATACTCACTTATCAGGATGAACTGCTGATAGAACAAATATAACTACAACAATATCAATGCTGTTTTGTGGAAAAGGCACAGACCATTCATCTTCAGCTATATCCAGTACGAAGACATTGCATCTTTTAGGGTCACAGTTATCGGACTCTCTCATGATTTGAATAGCTTTTTCGGAAAATCACAGCCGTATACACTCAGCCGTTCATTTTATTGTATTGCAATATCGGAAATATTGTGTTTCCTACACCGCAACCCAGTTCGAAATAGCTGATTCTCTATGGGGCGCACCTGCCAATTCAGGAAATTCTGTAAACAGCCAATGCCTATCTTGAAAAACTGTTGTCATGGACATCATAGAACGAATCCCAGAACTTATTGGCCTCTTTATCGTACTTTTCAATTTGGTTTTCTGAAAATTGGACCGCGCTGTTCAGTTGCACCTTTTTCAAAGCTTCCTGCTCTTGGTCTTCGTTCCATTCCACGTCGTCCCTGCAACGTTCACGCTGTTTGCCAGAAGATTTAAAAGAATTCTTAATCTAATACCAGGCATTGAAAGAGAAAATGTTGAAACCATCTCTAAGGTATCGAGAACCAAACTTGGGTTTCTTTCTGAACCTTGTATGGCAATATCTTGACTGAAATATTTTTGAAAACATTCTCATACCAAGCATTATGTTGGAACACATTGCGCTCTTCGGTTAAATAGCGGTTTCCGAATTGGGGCCTCAAATTGTCTGGATTTGTGTGAGCGCTGTCCATGTTTACTCAGACTGGAAAGTTTAGGTTATATTTGGTTAGATTCCTCACTAAATCTTTGTTATTTTATTTTAACTGTCGCATTGACAAATGCAGTTGGGTTAAGTTTTGGAGCGATAATCATTGAAAAAAACAGTTTTTGGAAAATTCTGGTTAAATATGAACATCCCGTTATTCCCCAGACGCACCCCCAAATTAACCGACGGGGCTTGGTTCAATGTAGATCCCCCTTGTGCTCAAGAGGAGGAAGTTACCCAGTTGGAGAAGGAGCACCAAGAATGGGTAATTTTTGGATTGTACACTGCAATTGCTCCTTTCAGTTTTTAAGTTCGTTTTTGTCTATTTCAGATCGAATCTATTACAAAAACTCACTGTGATTTAACACCCATTGGAAAAACCTCCTCAGATGTAAGTTCTTCTCGATTCTAACGTTCCAAAGTAGATCGACGAACTTAAATTTATAGCGGACAAATCATTGAAAACATGTGAATATTTTTCAGTACGTTGGTGATGATGATGATGAGGAGGAAGATGATAATGACGACGATGACGATGATGATAGTGAAAGTCATGATGATGAGGAGGAAGATGAAATCGAAATGGAAGCGGCCAATTAGAAATACACTGGATTAATTAGAGAACCATGTATTTATTTGTAAACTTAGTTTTCAGTCTACTGATATCGGTGGAACCAACAAAGTTAAGTAGATTAGTGAACGTAAAATTAGCAAAAACTATAATAGATATCCTTTTTTCAAATGCACTAAATTTATCGAAATTACTCATACAGCTCAAAGTCTATTCTACTCAGGGAGTAAAAATTGGAACTTTCACCACACTTTCTGGCCATTACGCCCGGCTTGAAATGCTTCTCTTTCTGCCACTTGATCATTTGGGCGGTAGTAAATGGACCTTCCACTTTGTCGGCATCTGCCGACCACTTGAACTCCCATTTTAACTCAATGGGTTGTAAGGTTCTCTGCGGAAGTACTTCCTTCCCCAGGTTTATCACTTGTTGAAGGCTCATCTGCAACCAGTAAAAGTAAATTCATTCCTAAAGCCATTTCACTTGTTACTTACCGTCTAATTTTTCTTTTTTCCTTGACTTCGAAATCGTCAGAATACATGTCGAGTTCTGGTTCAGCATTTGCAGACTTTTTTCCTTTGCTATTTTTGAGTTTTGATGAATTAATTCGTATGTTTCCTGATACACATCCATGTTTCCCAATCTGGTTAGGATCTAAAAGGTTCACACTAGCATAATAAGACCTTTTTCAGTAGATTCAATACTCGCTTGATTGGCCAATTCTGTTAGTTTTGTAACGTCTTCAGATATTGTCAGTGTTTCCAGCTTTCTTCCTTCTCAATCGTTCCACGCTGGACAGTTTAGTCATATCGCCCCCAAGACGTTTTATGGCCTTATTTATGGTCTCTTTTGGCTTAAGAAATACTGAGGAATTGATGTTTTTATAAGTTATGAAAAGAAACGTCTTGAAATTCGCAATTACCTAGGATTTCTTTATATGTCTCCAGTTCAGCAAACGGTTCTTCAGCTTCATCTTCTGAATCACTGTTTGCTTCCATGGCGGTTTCTTCCACATCATATTTATTGGCAGTTTTCGGAACTGTGTTTTATTTTATGCCAGTCAATGTTATCAAGCCAATTGTCGCGTACCTGTAAGTAAATCAAAACGCAAGCTAAGTTTGTTTCCTTGTCAGATATTCGCAAATAAGTGGTTGTTCCAACGAGCCATTTACCTCTTTTTCATTTTTCCAAATAAAGTGACCGTCTCGATCAAAATGCCCTTCTTCCAGTTCCTCTCTCATGTTTAAAAGCGGTCATTCTTTGTTCACCATCTTGGCCAGCCATTCCTTAAATGCAAAGGATTAGGTTTATATTGTTTGAAAGTTGGTTGGAGAAGTTAAATGGTCTCGAAAAGAAAAAAAACGAAGTGCGTGCCACATCAACCCCTTTCTCTGTAGTCTATTTTACTGTGGAACTGCACACGAGTCTTGGAATTGTAGTAATTGCAAAACTATGAATCGATGAATATAGCAAACGTTAAAGGGGCTAACTTACCATCTTCCTCTCCTTCTATATCATTTTCATCCATAACATTACTGTCGTCCACATAGTCCTCTTCATCACTATCAAGCGTGTGTTTCTTAGCGTTTGGTTCAGCTGCAAACCGCTTTCTAGACGGTTCGGAAAACAGATTTTCATATTTGCGCTTCGACATGTTTGCACAAAAAACAGTATTTTTCACCACATAACCAAGCCCCAATATTTAAAAAAGTGCGGTTATGTGTTTGTTTGGCAGATGAATTTCTGTCTAATTTATGTCAAGGTTAAAGTTTATAGATTTTTTAAAAAAATTTAAAAATTGCAAAATTGCTTATGTGACCTTTGCTTTGAGCTGAAGATTTTTTTTTAAATTTTACTGTTTTTCTAAAAATATTAGGCAAAAATTTGATAAAATTCCAATATAAATGCATAAGTCAGACAAAGATAAGAAACCTACATTTCTTCAATTCGTTGTCACTTGCAAAAGCATTGATTGTTTCTATTGACAACATTGTTGGAGTAACTACTGAAACTAACCTTAAAGGGAGACATTTGTCAAAGGGCGAAAAAAGGTTTCCAATAATTTAAATTTTATTAATTAATTTGTGCTCATTATGGTGTGATTTTAGTGAATAATCATGGGCGGTCACGGACATGGGCATGGCGATCATGGACACGGTCATCACGAGCCTTACGTAATTCCCGATTATCGAATCTACAAAGTGGCTGACTGCCCCAAACTGGTTTTTACTTGAAAAAGGCCTGGCGTCTCAAGGCTTGAAAGATCCCTGGTTGCGTAATGAAGTCTGGCGCTACAAGGGTTTTACTACCAAGGGGCAGATGATGAAACTCACCTTTTTCCGAGGCTTTAAATATGGCTTCGCAGCGTTTGTATTGACTATGGTTGGCACTAAAATCTACGAAAAACAATTTCCTGATGAACATGGACATGGTCACCACTAACTTGTGTCTTTACTGCTTAGCGGAATGATTTGTAGTAAATAGTTGTTCAGTGTTTGTTGGAATTTTTACTAATTGCCCTACTGCAAATCCCACGATTATCTAGTTCGGTATACATTTTTAATTTTAGTGTAAAAAGTGTCTTTTTAGAGTCTTTATCTCTGGTCTCTGGTGTTTGTTTAGCTTCTTTATCCGTCAGTTGCGCTTAGCGAATCAGCTGTCCGGCTGACAACTAGCTCAGGGTCAGCATTTTTCAAATATAGATCTCTTTCATAACAGTTTCATCTAAGTGCATTTTCTAGCTGTTTTTGCCATGTTTTCCTTAAGGCAAATCGCTAACTTGGCTGTCAGGTAAGTGGCACTGATTTGTTGTTTATATATTACATAATTTTTCAATAACATTTGTTTGGTTAAGGGGCGCAAGGTCCAAGCACAGTTTGCCGGACCTTCCTTACGATTATGCTGCGTTGGAGCCTGTGATATCACGTGAAATTATGACCCTTCACCACTCGAAAACATCATCAGACTTATGTGACTAACCTGAATGCCGCAGAGGAAAAACTCAAGACTGCTGTTGGGAAGGGAGATGTGTCGTAAGTATGTAGGCTACATGATTGGCGGAAATCACATTCAGTTTCTTAGCAGCTGTGGAAACTCTCGAGGTTTTTGTAAGTTTTTATTCTTCCTCAATTTTGAGCATAAACATTATTACATACTCCTTTTCTGATGAGCTCTTTAGCATCAATATTTTTTACCTCATTTCTTGCGCTGTCCCGTTATGATTCGTTTGAATTGAATTCATTGACTATTGAATAAAGGGGGTTCGCTTCTTACCATTTTATTGAAAGAGAGAAAATAAATCATCCTAATGCATAAGGAAAAACTGCAATGAACGGTCGAAGCCACGAAGTAGAAAAAGTGCAAATAACAAACAAATAATCGACGGATTAAGAGGAAAGCAGCAGATTCTTGGGGGCTTCCGAGCTGAGGACTAAAAAATCAATACACTGTTTTAGGGAAAATAAGAAATCCTTCCAAACAGGAGCCAATTTGGATTAAATTTCAGAGCGCAAAATTTCACTTGCGCCAGCCCTCAAATTCAATGGAGGAGGACACCTGAATCACTCAATCTTCTGGCAGAATTTAAGCCCCAGCAGCTCAGATCCCAGTGCTGATCTCTGCACGGCCATCAACAATTCATTGGTGGCTTGGAGAACTTGAAAACTCAATTATCTGCAGCCACTGTGGCCATTCAAGGCTCTGGCTGGGATGGTTGGGATGCGAACCGAAAACAGGTAGTTTTTTTTGGAAAAAACCCGCCCCTAAGAAAGGTTTTTTGAGGCAAAAATTTCAGGCCCTACTTCGTATAGTCACCTGTGGAAATCAGGACCCTCTTCAAGCCTACCACAGGGCTTGTGCCGTTATTGGGAATCGACGTTTGGGAGCATGCTTATTATCTTCAGTACAAGAACGTCCGGGCTGATTATGTGAAAGCTATTTTCGATATAGTGAACTGGAAAGATGTTAGCGAAAGGTACCAGAAGGCCAAGGCATGTTAAAATTATATTAAGTTTATAATTCAACATTCAATTGTTTTTTTTGTGATTGTAGAACCAATTAGGGATATAATATTGCTTTCCATACGTTGTATTGTGATTAGAATAAAAAAGTAATGCTCCAGGCTCTAACGAGTTTTTATTAAATAGGGTTTTATTTATTTCTCCTAAATAAAAATGTATCATAAGATGGAGAGTAAGGAGAAAGGAATAGTATCGGACATATTTAGACAAAAAATTGATGCAAATCATTGTTCTGATCACACTATAAAAAAAAAGGTTTTGCCCATATTTAGCCGTAATTTATCAAAGTGGTATTTCTGGACCGACAAAAAACGTTCTTTCCGGTGGAATCGTTTTTATCATTGAACTTTTAAGCGCAAGTCCTCACTCATTCCATTATCTACCGTTGAATTTCTTATTAAAACAAGAAAATAAAAACTAGAATTATATTTGTCATGTACATCTCTTACATAAGATAAAGTTACTAAAACATAACTGTATGTTATAAATACAAAACTCGATATAAATAGTTATGAGCTAATATCACATTTCAACAATAAATTACAATATCGTCTATTAACAGGGGAATAAATAACGGTTTATACACAATTGACTGTGTTGTTCCATTGAGGAACACTGCTGCTTACTCTTCTGAAGCTTAAACCCTAGTTACCGGGGCAGAAGGTGAGGTTCTAGTAAAAAATAGATCAAAAATAGCGTTATTTTTTTCAACAGTAATGGTTTTGTTCTTCACCATAAGGACACTGTCGCCCGGATGGGGTTCAGTGTCCCTTCGTAGAATTTTTGATATCACTTGGGAAAACATCCCGTTGCTTTGACTCTGCTTTTCATTTTTTCGGACTTTCTACAAAGCAAATCAAGTCTCCCGCCACATGTAAAACGTTTTCGGACTGTACACCCACAAAGTAGCAAAATAATACTGCTCTTCCTTAACATTAATTTCAGTAAAAGTCAATGTAAACGTGTGGTAAAAGCTGGCACATGAGGTACATCAAGTAAGGCACACTTATTCCAACACTGATCACCAGCAGTCGATATAACAGCCTTTCGAGCTTCAGAGGACTTCTGCCAGCAATTATGAGAGTTTTTCGCACGTTTTTTAAGGCAACTGAGGTCAGCAGCGCCAAAACGCTACTAATCACCATAAAAAACAGCTGGGGAACGCCTACCAGCACTCTAGTTAGTGACTTCGCAGAATCCCGAGCGGTGATTGATGCTGATATGATTGGACATCAGCACATAGAACATGGGAATAGCTGAGAAGATCCAGACAATAGCAATGGAGGCGACTGGATACTTTCTCTATGGCTTCAGTAGACCATTCCTTCATGGCACTGAGAAACACACCAAGCAGAACACTGTCCACCAAAAGAGTGTAGGCGATATCACAGAAGAGAAGAATTAAGGCGATTCCAACGCAGGAGAGGCTTTCGGCTGGCTTTCGTAGGCCAGATGTCCTGAAAATAGATCTAGAATAAAACTTGCTTTTGAAGAACTTAATATACGGGATGTAAATCAAGGGGAGAAAGGATTTCTTTGATGATACTACTGGGCTTAACTCTCAGATTTTTGTAATTGAGTATTTTTGAGTTAATGCAACTGCTTGTTAAAGTTGATGGCAATCGAGTTACAGCCGACAAATGCATGTCATTCATATGTCATGACGCCAAGTCAGGTAGAAGGTTTAATAGTGTCCAGAACAGACTGGGCCGACTCGCGCAGTTAAGATTTCCAAGAAATTCCCAGATTTTCCAATTTGGGCCGCAAATTTGCCATTTTTTGGAAGATAAAGTTTTTTCTTCGGCGTTTAGTGCTTATTTTCCCAACCAGAAGTGCGCTTTTGGCGACAAAAACGCGGTTTTTTACTTGATAAGTTTTGACCGTCTTCTGTCCAAGAGGAGATTCTGGAGGTTTCTTCAAGGATCTGAAGACTTGTTATCTGGAAATGGACTGGTATCTTCAAAAAATTATATTCTTAATGATTGGTAATATTTTTTAAACTTTTACTTCCAACCATTACGAATTCATTTAAAAAATTGTCAGCTGGATCAAGAGAACTTCAGTTTCTTGAATGTTTATTTACTCTCTTTTGGAAATCGAACATACTTTCGTCTGTGTAAAGCTGGTTAATTTATATACAGGGTGATCTTAAATAAGTGTCGCAACGGAAAACTGAAATTCTCATGAGAAGAAAAAACACTTTCTATTTGGATTTTTAGCTTTTTTTTTAGGAATATGTTAGGAATCGTTTGAACTACTGGTGTGGGCTATTGTGTAAAAGGAAAACAATTTTTTTCATGAGAAATCTGCAGTTTTCCGTTGCGATACTTTTTTAGGAGCATCCTCCATATCCCATGTTAATGGTAATAATAAGTTGTTACCAAGTGGCGTGGTCATAAGTACGTCTCGGGACGATTTTCAATATAAAAATGGTTCCCCACTCATTTTCCTTAAAGTTATAAATTTTTCAAGTTCCTGCTTTAATTTGTCTTTACTTTCTGATACGACGCACTGTTTTGGAGTAAAAAAGGATCGAGTTTGAATTAACTTAGGTTGATTTTAGTGCAAAAAAGTGTTTCTCCTCCGCAAGACACCTATTTTTTGGGAAAAAACATGTCAATTTGTTACCTGCACAAGTATATGGTCCTTCGATCCATCGAATTAAATAAATGGTGCTGCTAACAAATCCGCAAGAAGTCAAATCAGGATAGGTCCGAGCTGGCCATCTGAACCTTTTGTCGGTTGAATGATGAAAGTAATTAGCCCCAAATGTGGTGAGAAATTAAGCAAGTAATTGACGATTACTCCAACCCAGAGCTGAAATTAAAAAAATTGTATTAATTAACAGTAACCCAAAAGTATCATTTATGTAAAGAAGGTTATTTCAGATGAAGTGTGTGTTCTCACTTCTGACTTTACTTTTTCCTTTTAATCAGTGACCATTTTTGGCTGATTAGAAAATTGCTTGTTAAAAAATGTCCGCTTGTTTCAGCTACAAAATTACGTAAGAACGGATCAAAAAAATTTGAATTGTGAATCTGAAAATGTGACTCTTTTTTCATTTATTGATTTTTGCCAGTTTTTTGTTTGAATTTTGCAAAATTTCACACAGGTGACCATTTTCGATTTATTAAAATTTGGCAAATTATGAACACAAAATTGATGAAAGTGAGTAAAAAGAATGACTCTCATTTTCAGCAATTTTTTTTGCCTTTCGAACTTGAAAAAGAGAGGAAAAGGGCTTAACATGCAATTTTCTAACGCAAATAAGTTTCCACATATTCGTACCACTGCACACTCTCGTTTTGCGGTAGTCGATAAAAAAATTTCCATTTTGGGAAAACAAAAAAAACTTGCAACTTACCTCAAAGTGGCAACTTCTTCAGGATCAAAATGCTGCTTGCTCTTGCAAACAGGAACACATTTGCCTGCACTGGGCAGGGTATTTGGTGGGCAACTGATACCCAATCCTATATCCTCAGGGTTGAAATAATGGGTCTGAATTTGCTCAATTTCCTCCGGTTGTTGCATACATAAAGCTGGAGGCTCAGGAAGACTAGCAAAAAAAATCATCCTGTTAATTTTTTTTCGCAGAAAAGCAACAACTTTCGTTCAAACAGCCGTTAATATTTAATTATTCCTACCTAGAGCAGTTCAACTCCTTGGGCCATTTGAGACCTATACTAGTGAGAAACGTTTCCTCACAGTCCTCTTTTACTTTTCGCACAGTCCTTTACATGCCAAGATGGGGCCTGGCACATGTTCGGAACACATCGGCACGAAAACTGAACAGATGAAGAGTCGGATGTATTTCGAGCATTGATGTTGAAGTAGAGGCTCATATAATCTCAACTGCAAGAGAAATTCAGTATTTAATTTAAAATTCATGTAATTCTGCATTCACTTAAAGTGAATGCAGATTTCTCAAGACACCTTCAAACATATTATGTCAATACGTCTATTGATAATTTCCCTTTAAGCACTTTAGCTTTATCTCCCTTTTATAACTACCAATTATGACGATCGCGATAAGAAGAATAATACGATTCCGCGCTTATCTCCATTTTACACGAAGGCTTTTAACTTAATGGATAATTATTTTTAAATTGTAATTAACAGATTACAATACAGATACACATTCGATCGAGTATTTACCTTCCACCTGAATAGGAATAATACTTTTTGAATGTATTGGAGTATTTTCGAAAAAATTATGCACTTTATCCAGAGTGTAATTGAAGGTTCAGATAAATTGATTTTTCAAAGTTTATTTATAAAAAATCCTGTTTGGAAAGTGCTGCCATTGTGAAATTCAGCAAGTGTGGAAAAATATCATTTTGTTCATCTAGAGCAAATGGTACCTCCATAATTCCTTATCATTTTATTGAGGCTTGTTAATGATGAAACACAAAGACTTGCTGCATTGATTACAATGTGTACCCTTTCAAATCAACGACTCTTTACACTGGTGGTGTTTTTTTAGAGGTTCTTATCGGTTACTTCCGTTCCATTTCCTCCGAAACGATAATGCTAGTCCAATATGTAACCGGTAAACAATTAAAACTTAAACAATGTCTTAAAACCACACCGCAACATCCTTTATGAACTGAAACGGAAACTAATAAAAGGAAATTTACATTGATGAAAAGAGCTGCGATTCAATTGGATTTCAAATCAATCAACTGCACAAATTAATAGTTGTTTGTTTACTCTGGAGCTGAGAGAAGAGCAACTAACGGATGGAAGTTAATGATTAATCCTGGATTAAACGGCGCTCAATTCCAATATTTTTAGCCATAAACACAAGTAGTTAGTTGTGCTGATATAAACCATTAATAAGGTATTCTTGATTTGTTTGATGAACGAACATTATCGGCAAAAAGTCAGTTTGGAAATTCATCACCCTGTACACTTGACTGACGGTCTATATATGAGTAAAAAGGTCGAAGTTGTCTCTGCTCGCCGACAAAGCATATTACCACAAATTTGCTGATAAAAGTTGATAAGGCGTCGATGTGATATTAATAATAATATACCTTTCAAATGCCGCATCGGAGAAAAACACTTTTATAAACAGGGCAATAAAACTTTATATGAGTGTTTGCTTATCGTAAAAATATTACTTTAGTGGAGCAAATCGAATCTCAATATGGCTGAAAAACCCGCTTAGATCCAGGGAAATTCAAAATATCTAATTGCAAATTTACTTCGAGAATTGCTTTTTCTTCAATTTGGTGATTTTTTAAAATTTTGCAGCAAACCTTCTTTAGCCCGTCTTTAACTAGTTTGAAATATTGTCTAGTATCATGAGCAGGAAATAGCTTCATTACGTCTAAACGGTTTGGAGATGCGTTACAAAACAACAGTGTTTTCTTAATTTTGCAATATGGATATGGAGAAATTATTTTCTAGTCTTATAAAAGGTCTAGCGGCAATCAACTTTGGTTTTTTAAATGGCACACCCGAATTTTTTCTCTTAATGTCTGAATGTCTGCATTAAATTTGAATCGTTTGATCGATCGATCGATTTACTTTGATGGTTGACCAGCAATTTTAATATTCTTGCGAAAAGTGACACTTTTTAAAGGGTATTTTCAAAAATAATTTCACATAAGCGACCTGGGTGAGCCGCAAACCTGCTTCTTCCTTCGACTGTTAGAGGGAAGAAATAGACTTTCTTTTTCTTACTTTAAGTTTTATTAGCTTATCGGATGTATTTTCTTCAATTATCGAAAGTTCAAATAGTTTAATGGACTAAAACTTTTTTTGATGAGAAGAAATGAAATTGAGAATGAAATGCCAAATAAATTTGAGTAAAAAAAGAATGGTTTCCATTTAAAAAAAATTAGTTTTAGTCAATTCAGTTGGTTGAAGTTTTATAATTTCTAGAAAATATATCTGAGCAGCTAAGAAAACTTTAAGGCAAGAAAATATAGCCCATTTCTGCCTCTAACAGCGGACCAAAGAAGCAGATTTTATCGAAGTGTGAGTTTTCGGAGGAAAATTAAAATTGCCGGTCAACCATCAAAGTAAATCGATCGATCGATCAAACGATTGCTAATTTAATTCAGAATTCAAAAATGAAGTGTGAAATCGAGTTTGTCATTTAAAAAACTAAAGTTAATGCCACTAGCGCTTTTATGAGACACCCTGTAGAGTCTAAAATTATTTTCCATATGCAGATCACTAAATTAAGAAACCACGGTATTTTTACTTCTGTCCTATCTCTAACCGTTTAGACGTAATAAAGCTGTTTATATTAATGGGACACCCTGTATATTGAAGATTTTAACGGGTTTTATTTTAAAAGTGTTTTTTTTATTACAATTTTAACAATAAATTTCCTTCCATGGACCTTTGAAAGGCAGTTCATTGAAAAAATGCGTCCAAACCTTTTTGTTGAATATTTCGCCCCAAAGATTTTTTGCGAAGGAAATTTTTTGAGGAAAATTTTTTCACGTTTTTTATTACGAATTGAAGAAGTGAGATTTTTTCATCAAAATTAGATTAATTGTTATAAATTCTTAACAAAAACGTGAAAAAATCTGTCTTTTTTCTATTCCTAAAAAAATGTTGATGCGAAACACCCAACAAACCGATTGGGAAAAATTGAATGCACTTCAACCATATAGAACTTATCTAATAGGGTTTTCTGTTAAAATATACATTAAAAAAGTTTTTTTTTCAGTAAAAATGTGAGTTGTTAAATTTAATTAATACCCGCCTAAATGTACAGCAATAGAAGCTGACCTTAATAAACTGGACAGAATTACATTTGGGATTTCAGATAGAAATCAAGCTGATTTTTCATACGATTATCCAATCCACATTATTCAAGCAGTAATTTGGAGTAAAAATGGAGCAAAAAAACGCACTAGACACAACAACAAGAAAACATTGTCGCTTAAACAGCGAGGAGTAAAAGTGAGATTAAATGACAAATTTTCGAAAATATTGCCACATTAAAGTGAAAATGTTTTTTTTTATACAACGACGCAGAAGAAACATTTTTCTCATTCCTTCCTTTAACCAAATTGATTCTTGGACATCGCTTAGGTCTGATGCGCTCAAACATATTTAACAGTTAAATTGACACTATAAACAAGATTTTTCTCACTGCCAAACTAACAAGCGCCTATATTTAAAAAGCAAAAACTTACGTCGAAAATAAATCAGTTGGATTTTCCCTCGAATGTATAAAACGATGTAAATATTTTACCCAAAGCTATTTTCAGCCCGATTTCAGGCGTGCTGAGTGAAATGGAAGCGAATACATCAACTTGAGCGCGCCATAACTTTGATCGAAAATGTTCAAAACATGATTTAATTCGTTTGCTTGTTTGCTGATCGTTGCATAAAATATCATCAACTAAAATAATTTAACTAAGATTAAGACGGGCAATCCATCAGCAAGCTGATTCCTGCTAGATTTTGAAGAATCAATATTTAAAATCTAGCAGAGCTAAATCCGGTGAATGGACGGAATCGGGCAATTTCAACTTACAATTGTGTCTAATGTACAGACAAAAATAGTAAAAAAAGGCATTTTTGCGTCAAACATGGCGCCGCTACTGGGTGCTACGAGTAGGTAGGTAAGACTGGACATAATCAAGAATACCCGCGGTGCCTTGCGAACGGTGCCGCCTTGTAATTAGCCCTGCACAGGTGCCGCCTGGGCTTTGAGCCCCCAGGCCTGACCGCTTCGTAGTAATGGCATTTCCAGGGGCGCACTTGAGCCAGATATGAAGAAACTCGAATCTTCCCGTGAAGACTAACCGCAGAAAACTTGCCATCCTAAGATACAACGGATTCCCGTTTTGGGGAGATAAATTTCCGGGGAGAAAATAGCAAAATCTTTGGATGTGAGTTCTGTAGTAGTCTGATGCGTTTTTGGCGTCGAAGATGCAAGCAAGAAAAAGATGCAGAAAATAAAAATTATCGCTACCAGCAAAGCTGAAAGTAACAAAAAGCATGCGAGGAAAATGTTGAAGCTCAGCCCTGGAATAATCTGCCCTCCCTCAGCAGATTGGACCCGGTAGAATGCTTTCTTAACAAAATATCACTGTCAGGATGATACAAGAGCGGCGACGGCGGTTCGTCATGCCTTCTGAAAGACGGTCATTACGGTTTTAGTTCTGCTCGAACGATCGCCAATGTTGCCATCAGCTGCTCACAAACTAAAAAAAAAAACGTAATTTTCGTCGTTTTTCCTTCTGATCCTGATTGTCTGAAGAATGAACAGGAAACGAGCATGACTAGAGGGGAACAACGCCGCCAAGGGATCCATTGGAGTAAAATCGGGTCTTCCAACTGGCCAAAACATGAAAATCGTTAAAATTAAATGACGAATTTTGGTGCAAAAGAGTGAATTTTGCACATTTTAGGAATCCTGTGCTACAAGGAAGCAAGAGATTGAAATTGACTTGGGAGAAGAAAAAAAGCAACCACGCAGGCTATTTTTAGGCACAGAAATGAATGAAAAAACCCACATTTTCAGTGGCCAGTTTTTGGCTGACTATCGTCAAAATTTTATTGGTAAAATCCCAATGTAGTCCAAATGTAGCAAAACAAAAAAAATTCTAAACTCAAAACGGCAAAATTAATTCTCGTTTCTTTACATTCGGCAACAAGGCTGAACCTCAAGGTACCATACATTTGCGGGCATATTCTTTTCTATGGAACCTACACATTCACTCTCCGATTCTACCGTGTGTGTAATCCGAAACATCTCAGCGCTTGAATTCCGATGATTAAGAACGATTTTCGGACTCGGAAAATTACGAATTGAAAACAAAACTACTCCAATTTAAGTGAAACTGCCTCTAATAAGCGTCGATTTTCGATCGCTATTCGCGGCATCTACAATAATTTCGATTCGTTATGGACCGAAACTATGAAGATTATAAGTTTAGTTGTGTTCGAGGCCATCCTGTTGCGTCTCTAATGTAGATTAAAAACGGTTATTAGGGCTGGGCGATGGCAATTTATTCTCCATTCCAAGCTCGTCCGAAGTGCAGCGGTTTAATTTAATTATAGCATTGAACTGAGGTTTCGATTAACCCTAGACTGGCTTCAATTGTAATTTGCTTAAGACATTCTTAATTAAAGCTAAAAAAAAAACACTCGCCGTATAAGTTAAGAAACGATGTAAACCGTTTCCAAGTTGTGTACATTTTCAGCACAAGTATTTACTTTGGGCCAAGGTGCGAAATTTTTATCTTTATTTTTAATTTATTACATTCAACCAGCTCGTCTGAAAATAAACTATCTGACTATGATCGGCCATCGTTTCCGTGCACACACAGTAAAATTTCAAGAACTTTATGCTGTTTATCTGCGGATCTCTTTGCCAAAGAAGTGTAGCGATCTTTAAAGGTGCGCACTCATTTACATAATGGCCCTCGTAACATCACATTATACTGTTGCGCTTGTTTGATTTAAAACGCTTTTTATGAGATTTTCATGGATTGTTCCAAAGACATTGATGAATATTATTTTTCGAAGAATATAAAAACTGAACCATAAAAGAGAAAATTTAAATAAGTAATTCTGGTAGCGAGTTTGGGACTGGATTGAAGCTCTTTTTACTTTGAAAAAATGGCCCTTTTTCTTCCCAAAAAAAGGTCACTTTGGCGCCACTACTACTAATAAATAATCACTTTTTCAAAAGATTTGCAATCCAATCATTTCGGGGATTAGACATATTCGGTTCCTAAAACTGGTCTGATTTGGGTCGAACTTGAACATTTTTGAAAAAGGGAATAAATATTTGCCGATTTTTCTTTGCAGAAGTTTACCGATTAACAAATTGCAGTAGGGAATTTTGGAGTTGTTTTGAACTTTTTTGAAAAAAGGGATATAACATTTGAATATTCGCTGATTTTTCTTCGCGGAAGTTTATACTTCGTTGTTTTTTTTACTTTTTTGTTAATACATTTTTGTAAAATTAAATGAGATTTGAATATTCGATGATTTTTCTTGGTAGAAGTTTAGATTAAGAAAAAAATTGACAACAAATTTAGTTTTTGATTTTGTGGTAAGGAACTTTTGCGTCGTTTTTAATTAGACATTTTTAAAAAGATGGGAATAAACATTTGAATTTTCGCTGGATTTTCTTTGGAAAAGTTTACAGATAAAAAAAAAATTGCCAACAAATGTAGTTGTTGCTTTTGTGGTAGGGAACTTTTGAGTCGTTTTTAACTAAATTTTTGAAAAAAGAGAATTAACATTT
This sequence comes from Dendroctonus valens, assembly GCA_024550625.1. Lineage (NCBI taxonomy): Eukaryota > Metazoa > Arthropoda > Insecta > Coleoptera > Curculionidae > Dendroctonus > Dendroctonus valens. The sequence goes on along the minus strand of JAJTJO010000075.1, from coordinate 196,259 downwards.
GAATTTTCGCTGTTTTTTCGCTTTGCAGAAGTTTATGGATTAAAAAATTTAATACAGAAGAAAGAATTTTATGCAGTTTATATATTTTTGCAAAAGCGAAATGAACTTTGAATATTCGCTGATTTTTCTTTGGAGAAATTTATAGATTAAAGGAAAAATTATTGACAACAAATTAGTTGCTGATTTTGTAGTAGGGAACTTTTCAATGGTTTTTAACATGAACATTTTTGAAAAAAGAGAATAAACATTTCAATATTCGCTTTTGAAAAAAGTTATTCCAATGTATTCCTGGGTTTCAGTCAATTTTATGTTTATTATTTAAAATGTTACAAACTGTTACTAAAATGTTTTTGTAACATTTTAAATAATAAACAATAAACTTGACTGAAACCCAGGAATACATTGGAATGAATTAAAGTACAGTCAGGAAAGAATATACAAAACGAAAAAAGTTATAAAATTTGAATATTCGCTGATTTTATATTTATCTATATTATATATATATTATATTATTATTTGCTGAATTATCAACAAATTTTGTTGTTTGCGAAAAAACCAGTTTAAAACCAGGAGTAAAATGTCAGTTCGTTATTGCATCGATTTGGTAGTAGTAGTAAACATCTTTATTTCTAAAAAAGGCTATCGCCCTATCGGACTTTCTGCCCTTGTTTAATACATGTAGCCTTAACCTAAATAAAAAACAAAGATGAAAATTCTCTTATTCTAAGTTAATAATCTTATTAAATAAACCTTCCAACCCCAATGACAAGAAAAAATTATTTTATTGTCCAGTAGTCAGTTGCGTTTGTAAGTGTTCGAGTGGCGTTGATGTAGGGATACGGAAGCGGGATTGTCTGGTTGGTCTTGTAAGACAAAGGGGATTCAGTATGGTCCAGTTGTAGGGGTTGTTTGTCCATTTTCTCTGTAGATGTATGAGTCTTTCCGAAATCTTTGTCATGTTTGTGCGTTGGATAGTAGTTGGGTGGAGGGGTTGTGTAGTGGGTTTTTGGGGGTGTCTTATTCGTGTTATTAGTCTTAGTGCAATTTGTTCTGTTGTTTGTATATAACGTTTTGTCCTTTCTGTTCCGTTGGTCATGAGTATATGTCCATAGTCTAGCAAGGGTCTACAAATAGCTCTATATATTTTGGTGGCGGTGGTTTGTGCTAATTCCTCTGTCTTTGTAGGTTAGTGATGGAAGTGTTTTGTTCTCTTTATTGTTTCTGCCCTGATGTTTCGTATGTGTTTAGCGAATTTAAGTCTGTGGTCATTTGTGATTCCAAGGTATTTTACGTCGTTTTTTTGGTTGTGTCGTTTGGCCGTCTGCAGTTATTGTAGGGGAGTCAGCGTTGAGTCTGTGGTTTGTGAGCAGAAGTTGGTTTTTTGACTCATTTGGTGTTAGTCTCCATTTATAAAACCATGCCATTGTGTTGTTTGTTAGTGTTTGAAGTCTTTGAGCTGCTCTCTCAGTAGTTTGTCATGTACAATAAGTGCCGTGTCGTCTGCGTATTGTAATATGTATGCCGATCTGTCGATTTGATTTTTGTCTGGTAAGTTGTAATTGTATATGCCATGGCAGATCGATTTGGTTTTTGCTAGCAAGTTCAGATTCTTTTTGAAACTTCATCAGTCTCCTCATGTCCCTAATGGAGAAACCACGCACTATTTTTTTAGAGCTGTAATCATTGCTGGATTATTTCCCGAAATATGATCAATTTGCAGGGAAAAATGATCAGCTTTTCATCGAGCTGTTATTCGTTTTGTACTTAATGTGTGAAACTAATCAGTTCATTTTATCGAGAATCCCGTAACAGGCAACGTGACGTTGTTTGTGCTATTTACATTGCATCGACTAGGTTGTAGTGGCAATAAATCAATTTTAGCTAATCAGTATATTAGAGACAAAGCAAAACCAAACGCTTGAACCCGTTCATAATGCAAACAATTGAAACGTAGTCAAGTCAGTCGAAATCTAGTTACCAAATGCTCCTGGCTTAATATGGAGTAAATCCACTTTTTGTTAAAAGACAATTTTAGATTTTTTTTATAGTTAAAAGTTTTTATTGACATTTTTTTTACTAAAGAACATTTTCATCTGTGGTTCATGTCCATTTTTCTCACTTAGCTGCTTGATTTTGCAAAATTTCAACTCCTTTTCCGTTCCAGTGTTTTAAAGATTTTTCCCGCAAATATTCTACTCTTATCAGCAGGAAATATTGGCCTTTTTTTTTGGAACAGTTACTAAATTCGGAGTGGCATCTGGCAAATCTTGAATTGAATGTGCAGAATTTCCGATAGAAAGACAGTCGAAAATTCGCCTCTCCTCCATCATACAGGAATGGGCCATAGTTAATGTTCCGTGCAGTTTTTAGCCGGGCATTCTTAACAATTCGTCGTACCGGCACCGGGACAAATTTCGAATTATAGTTTTTAGTTGCGTGTGTTTTCTTCATTCTTCGGGCCCGTCTCGTCTCGGGTTTGCTTCGTCAAGCCATCAAATCAAGAATACCCTGTACGAGTTTTGTTTCGCCGCCAGCAGCGGCGGCGAGCTTTTCTCATTTTTAACAAACGGTTCACATTATATACATGATAATCGCCATTTTTTTTGCCATCCGGTTTTACAATGAAGTGAAAACACCGAGCCCGCAACACCCAATAAGAGTGGGGTTTTTTTCTGAAGGACTAGTTTTTTGAGTGAATTTGCAGGGGCACAACCATGAGAACTTGTACTTCCTTTTTAGGCTGGTTGAAACATTTGGTATTTATTATTGCGTTTTCTAAGTCCTCAGGATGTCGGAGGATGGTTTTTTCTGGTTGGTTTTTTGCTATTTCCACCTAATTATGTTCTGGGATATAAAGTAAACATCTTAGTTGGTTTCTGAATGCAATTCCGATGAGATTTCTTCAGACGATGGAAAATTGATTGAGTGGTTTTTTTCAACAATTCCCTTAATGAGTTTCACAAATCCACAATTTTTCTGGAAGTGGAAGCTTCAAAGTTTTCCCCCAAGTTTCTGAAAGTTCCCGCGCTCGCCAAAATATATTAAAACTGCACAAAACTCGCAGTTTCAAAACCTCCTTCACGAAAAATACTCGTAATTAATAACAGGTAAACAGGGTCATTCAGAAAGTGCTAACCACATTCAGTTTTATTAGTTTATTTGCGGAGAATTGCAATGAAGGAATCGAGAGAATTTATGAGATATTTACTCAGTCTTACAAAACGCATAAAACTTTCGGATGATTTTTATCGCAGATGGCAGATACGTAAACAAATGTAAAATCAAAGCTAACTTTGATATACATTAAAGCAAGTAGAGTGGCTTTGATGTTTGAGATTGTTTATTAGTCGAAAACAATTTGGAACCGTTTTGTTTAAAGTTGGCGTCGGCGACTGTTTTCTGGGCACGTTTAAAGTTAAAAATAATTATTTATGTTACACTATAACGCGTAGTTTTTGCTCGGATCTGAGTGTTAGGAAAGAGGGGCAACAATTCATCAAAAAATCGCCATTTACGTCGTGGCTCATCGTCCATGTGCTTAGAATAATAATCCAAACTCTTTGATTTTTTTCAGTTGATTGAAGTTCCAGTTTACGCAAAACTTTGCTGATCGATTGCCCGTAAATAAAACCGACAGTGACATGGAAAACGGGAAACTAATAACAAATGGTAGAAACCAAAGTTTTTGGCGAAACAAAAGCGCTTCGCTTTGGTACCACTTAGGATGGGCTAAAGGGCTAATAAATCGCGATATTTCAACTGATGTAAGCTTTTAGCAAATGAACAAATTATTATCGTTTCATTGGGAATTGATATAACTCTAGAGCCGGAACGGAAAGCCGATGATGGAACCAATAAACTGGCACAAAACAATATTGTTATCCGCAATAAATAAAAAATTTTACGGTTCAAATATTACAATTTACCGGTGTTTATGACAGACTCGCGGCATGGCACACAACACGATCATATAGAAAGGATCACGGATATCACAGAACCATAAAGATACATAGGTATTATGATAATAGATTCGTAATTACCCCTAGATCGGCATTGATCTGACTGAGATGGCCCATCCGATTCGGCATTAGTGTGGAATTATATCCCAAATTCTGGCACATGTCCAACGAGATTGTTTCACATCTTTCGGCTCCCAGTATTTTGGATTAAAGCGACCGCGACGATGCAAAGAACCGAAAGGAAAATCAAAGTCTTCATAGTGGTGGAAATGTTGAGCGTCACTGAAAACCGATGGCTAACATTCTACTAAAGCATTTTTTCAAGAAAACGCACTTTGGTTTTTCGGGTATCTTTAAGCGACGATTTTTTCAGCAGAACAGCGGCCTGCTCTATACACGGACCGAAAGGAACTAGTTTTTCGTAGCGTTCTCAATACGAACCAGGCAATAAACCGACTGACGGAGGAAGGAAAGAGAAAATAAATGAATGCCGCTTGCTGGCCCGATACAAAACAACCGCTTTACAAAAGATAAACTTTTTAGTGTAGAGATAATTTTTGGATGGAGACGAATCGATACAGGCGCAGCCAAACCACAGCTTTCAACCGAAAATCACTGCAGAAAACATCATTATCAATTATCTAATCATTTCATCATTTCTTTTCATCATTATCAAATATCAAAAAATCAGATCGAAAACATATAAAAAAATAATCGCAAATTATTATCGAAAAAAAAAAGTTTTCAGTGACCTTATAGATAATTGCTTTAGTAACAACTTTTCTAGTGGTTGTTTTTGCGGGTTTTCTCCACTTTTCACGAATACAAATTCACTACTTCATTCATAGAGTAGTGCATGCACTTTCAATAGGTTTAAAAGTGGTCGAAAGACCGCATTTTCGCAAAAAAAAAACACTAAACAAAGTTGATGGTGAAGAGATTTTCTATAAGGTGAGCATATTGTGAACCACAAATGAATTCTGCTTTAAAATATTAAAGTGGAATTCCACATTTTCGGTTTTTTTGACCTTAAAGTACGCCTGATTTTAAACAGTTTTCAGTCAGAAGAAACAATCTTGGATCGTGCCTCTAAAATCAGCGAGAAAATAAACGTCCACCCGATCATCCATAAAAACAGTTAAAATGTTCTTAAATTCTTGATATAATTGTCCAAAATTTGGCATTGTGTTGCCAAACTGCAAACCAAGTTTTCTTTTAAAGGAAAATATATCCTTTTATCTCGGTTGTGTTTTTCCTTAAAGTGTTCAATTAGGTCACTGTGGGTTAGTCAGTTTAGTATGTTAAAAAAATAGAATGCATATAACAAATGATTAAATTTTCATCAGTAAATAATCCGAATAAATTGTATTTAGAAAAAGGAAAAAAGGTTATACTATTTTACAGAGACTTCGACCTTCTATAGCCTTCAATTATACGTTTTTTCATAAAAAATACTTTTCAAACAAGGAAATCTTGAAAAAATTTATGTTTCTCCAAAAGTTGCACTATATGTATATAGTTGTTGTTGATTTTCATTTTTAACGGAAAAAATGCTGCGTTTCAACTACTTTTTTTAATTGCATTTTTCTATACTTACTTTTTACTACTAATTTTGCAAATATTGAGCCGTTTTTGCAAAAGGCTAAAATTTCGAATTTCACTATTATCAAAGTGGCGAGCATTTAATCAATTTAAATTCAAGTTCCACTCAGAAGCTTCTTTAAAGAAAGATTGAACCTCAATTTCCAAAAATATAATTAAACTCAACCATGATTGAGTTGAAAAATTTAAATTTTGACCTTCTTTTCCATTCATTTCATGTCTATTAGACACATTACTTAAAATTGACTAAACTTTATTCTCATTGAGACTCAAGAACGCTCTGTATGCTTAATATATATGACGACTATACCGTACACTATAACTTTGTTGGCACGTCATCAATCGTCGGTCGATCGTTGTTGCCATACCCGCCATAAATTCGTTTTAGTACCAATTAGGAAATTGTCAAATCCAGATTGTTGATAAATTTATCTCAATCCGGTCTCGCCTTTTTGCTGATTATTCTTTATGGAATAATGGTTTATTTGAAAAGCACAAATATACCGCCAACGCAAAAGTAATGGACATGTACATGAGAAATGCAACAAGCAAACCTTATGACAAATCTACGATCGATTCGGCAGCATTGCAATTTTCACCAATCTAATAATTTTAAAGATGTAACATAAATAATCAACATCGCTTTAATTAGGAAAGTGTTCTAAAGTTCTTTCGCATTTTATGATTGTCTTGAGGCTCTCCAATGCCCAAAACCCAAAAAAAGTAGTAAAAAAAGTAGGGTATAGAGAAATATTCAACTGAACTCGCCCACTGTATCACGAAACGCAAACTACTAAAAGCGTTTCTTCATCGACATGGAACAGCTATAATTCACTCCACGTTTAGGAGGAATGTTTGAAGGAGATCAAACAATTATGCCGCCACAGTGGAGCAAATGGCTAGAAATGCGTCAAAATCATGTGCATAGTTTCTGCTCTGTGTAAAAAGACAAGAAATAGTTTTGAATAGTATTTAAATTTTTAACTGTTGGTTTTTATGCCTCTTGTAACTTGCCAATTGTTAACTTGCAACAAATTTTCAAGAATAGCTAATTCAAAAATTAAATTAGTTTTGGAAGTTAACGCGAGTTTTTGTTGTTTCATGTTCAAATCAACCGTTAAAAAACCGCGCTTCAAAAAAAAGGAAATTATTAGGAAAACTCTCGCACTTTCTCACTTTTAGTGGAAAAATTAGTTAACTAGTTCTTGAGAAAACTCCTTCAGTGCATTCAATAAACGAACATCCACATCCTGTTAGATCCAACCAACAGTTCGACAAGCAACAATGTGTCTTAAAAAAAGTCCTGCAAAATATTGATTAGATAATAACATTTCCTGCTTGATTGGCAAGCGATTTAATTTCGCTCTTATTTCATTTTAATCATCATCAAAGTCAACGGCCGGGCATTCCCGAATGGGCTGCTAAAGTGTATTCGATTTTAGCTATAATCGCTAGTTCTCCAATTGTATTGCTGTCCCAGCGGAAACATGGCTCTTTTAACATATGCTAATATCGCAATAATTTATGCAAAGTAATTTTTTTTTCGAAACCCATTTCATACTGTAATAAGAAGTGTTTGAATAGCAGGATATTGCAATTGGTGTGAGAAAAAGCTACGCAATTCTATTATTAACCAGTGTCTATAGCTTTATTTAGCTGTTGCAATACCCGAGGTTCTGATGATTTCTCAAAAGTTTTTTTGCTGCCATTTGCTCACTTCAAACTGGGAACAATTAAACACACAGCGAACAGGTTTTATATATATTTTAATCAACAATATCATAGTAAAATGTCGTAACAGCTATAAGAGAAACAGATTGCACAATCCGACCAATAAGAAAATATACAATGTATGTCTAAATGAACAACGAAACGTGTGTCTAGAGAATGTTTTTTTGTGAAAGTAGATGCAGCAAACCATCGCCTTAGACACAAGTTCCATCGATTAAATTTAATATCGTAAGTAAATCGATAGCTAAAATAATTAGCAAAATGCACTTTAAGGTTGTTTTACATGCAATAGTCTTATGGGACATTTTGCTAAAAAGTCTTCTAATCTACACTTCAACCTTCTTATTTATCCCTCAGCCTTTCATTTCTACAACTAAAGCAAATCGTCAAATAAATACTTAATACAATATTAAGTATTGTCAGTGCTTAAAATAAAGCTTAAATAATGTAATTTTTATATTGTAAAACTGTGCTCTAGCTTAAGTAAAGTATTTATTAATAAATATATAAGGAACAAACAGCGTTTTTCTTGGAACCCCAAAGTAACAATAGGATATGTTTATACTAGTGCTAGTTTGGAATAGTTTTTTATTTTATAGAATGGATCATTGAATAAGAAACGACTGCAATGCCTAGTTTCGTTGCTCTTAATTGCTTATATTTCCTTCTACAGTTTTGGTAAAGACCTCAATGTATGAACACATAAATCCAGCATAACAAAAATATAATTAAATAAACATACAACGCCATCTGAAAGCCTGGCTACCCACACAAAGAGTGATTTGGTAGGGTGGTCTGCAGGTAAAAATTTCAACACTTAATGGGTCATTTCATGGGACCATTTTAGACGCAAAGAAGCCTCTAAGATAAATCGTGTTATATAACGTTGTTTCGGCTTTGATTTCGCGGCAGTCACACTCGGAAAGGAAAAATATTTAACACCTTCTTTAGATGTTTGCCTATAAACCCCTATAAAATATATTCCTGGAATGGGAATGAATCGGCAAGTTGATAAAGGAATTAATAGAAGAGGTGAATTTATTCTCAAACGGACGCAATTTTTTATTTTTGTTTTGTTTGTCCACTTGGAAAAGCATCGTCTTTTTACCGCCTATAAGGAATAATTTGCTTTTGCCTTCCTACTTCAAAAATATGCTAAAAGATTATTTGCATGAGTAAAGTTAATCCGCATTCAACATATAGATAAGCCAGGTTTCCTGGTAATGCGAAATGAATACGGTCAAGTAAACCTCTTAACAATCTGAAGAATGTCGGAGAAAACCGTTTCAAAGAGATTATGTTAAAGCGATTCTTTTGGATGTTTTCGAAGAATAAACTTTATGAACGAGAATGTATGTGTTTATTTACCGCAAAAGTGCAGGATTAATGGACGTGGACACGTAACATTGCAAAAAAAATTCTTTGATTTTCAAAAATTAGTACAAACTCCTCATTTCTATATTTTTCAAGTTTATCTACGACGCATTTTTAAAATTATTAAGTATTCTAGCTAGGTTTGAGTGCAGTTTCATATTTAAGGCTGCTAATCACAATGTCACAACATCAAAATGCGTAAAACAACGGTAAATTTATATCTTTCGTACTTAGGCACTGCGAATGGGTTTCGGAATCATTAGAAAAGTGTATGATTATTGAAAAAATTACATCTTGTGTCCATAACTATTTAATTTTTTCTCTAAAATCTTTTTATGTTTGTGTGTGTTGTCTGCAGTGCTCCTTTGCCTTTTTGGCAAAGTTCACAGGAAACTTACACCACAGCTCGTAGTTCCAGAGGAAATTAGTTAGTTCTTTGGTATACTATAAAAGCATTCATAAATTGCAGCATATTAAAAATTACATTAGAATTCCAATGCACTAAACCCAATTATCTGCTCTGAAAAATTACTTCTCAAAACATTAAGTTAACTTGGCTTTATCAATATTGGAAATTTCGCTCGCTGTAAACCCTAAAATGCTCTGGATGGCTTTCAAATGTCCATGGCTGTTTTCTTTGTCGGTTAGAAAGTAGTAAACGGCCGATTTGAGAAACTGGAGGGTGATTTCTGGATCAATTTTGTTGCGGCTTTTGGCTTCCATTAGCTGACGATACATGGCCTGAAAGTTCCCTAAATTATTATCTACTTCAACTTAACGTCAAATTTTAGTACAAGCTATAGAAAAGCAAAATGAAAGGATGGAAAATGAATGAGGAGAAGCAAAACAGACAAACAGAATATTTTAAACTGCATTCAACTGCTCTAATGAATGAATAAAACTGCCTAAAATAGTCTTCAGGTGCTCACGTAAAAAATTGTGCTTAAAAGTTGCGTTCATGCTCAAAACTGAAACTACCAAAACATACTACTGGTGCTTTTCGTCTTAATCTAGATCCTAAAGGGTGCACTTTTTTTTTAGATGTATGTTAGGGGTGTTTTACCTTACGTGCACCGAGCACCCAAAGCGACAGCGCCTCTTTGGCGCTAAGTAATGGGTGATTAGAAGTCGACGCGTATTCTACGTCCTAAAAAGACAACACATGTAAAGAAGCCAACAAAAATGAGCCAACCAAGTCGATCCAGACCAAAAATCACATACAAAGTGCGTTTTTCAATGCTTTTCTAGTGTTGCTTCATTTGTGTGGTTGACGATGCTGATAAATGAATTTGAAATAAAACGTTTCAAAGTTTCCTGGTTAGTTGGAGTGAAATTTCTTTCAGGATTTTGCCCAAAGTTCCACTGTTTACAAGATTTTTTGTTAGAGGGATTAGCCACTTCACATACAACTAAAGCAATGTACATTTAATAAATAATTTTTTATGAAACAAACACTGATGCACAGTCATGAAACGATCGCCTGCTTTATTATAATTTTTTTTCTACTGCAGATTAGAGAGATTAATGACAATTTATGAATGACTTTCAGGTGATTTTGGTTGCATTTACCTTAATATTTTCTAGTTCCATTTTTGTTACTTGCAGCTCGTTCAACAGCTCTGGCACTGAAACTCTGCTTGGTTGTCTGGATATGTCCATTACCTGCGATTTTAACAGTGAAAACACAAAACGCAAAGTTTCACATGTTAACAGAACTCGGCATATTTTTGGTGCGATTTTAATCGAGAAATATCTTCGATAAAGTCTCATTGCATTATTGTTTAAACAACCAGAATTGAAACCGATTTTTATTCCGGTTGATTATCAAAATCAACAGTGATTAAAAGCTCTTCTATAATTTTAGAGGTTTAGAACATTTGCACAAAACAGTTTATTTTCTGTTCCTAAATACTTCCAATTTTTTGTTCAATTTTAAGGTTTTCAGTACCAAAATATATTTTTTATCTTTTGAGGTCAACAATTCAAGAATCTGAACTTTACTGTCGAATTTTTCAAATATGCAGATTTTGTTAATCAAACTGTGCAGAATTTCCAAATGGTTGACTTCTAAAGTTGAAAAAGATCGAGAGATTTTTTTTAGTGCAGTTGAAGCCGAAGATTTTCAAAATGAAACAGAATAAAAAAGGGTTAATTTTCATAACTGTTTTTCGGTTTTCTTAGACAATAATGTAATGAAACTTTGTGCAAATAGATCAAACGCTTCTTGCACAGTCCATGGATATTCAACCCAAATCTACATCAAATGCAGTCAATGTAAAGATCGTACATTTTTTATTATTTTTTAGTTTGCATTTTGTTAAAGTACTTACGGCATTTTCATGCTCAAGCCTTGCAGCCGCCTGCCCTTGCGAGTACATTTGCAGGTAAGTTTGTTTCGCTTTGTCTTCCTGCTCCTCCAACCTTTTGCTCGCTTCTTCCAACCGCAGTTCTAGTTCTTTGATTTTTTCCTTGGCCGAATCCAACTCTGGAACCAGTTCCCAGTACCTGAAAGTGAATAAATCGAGTAATTTTTTAGTTCTATTTTCCATCAGCTGTTTAATATATTGATGTTTATCTTGTTGTTTTACCTGGCATTTATTTCTGTTATTCGTTGAAGAAGTTCCTCCACTTTATCATTGTGCTTTTGTTTCAAATGATAAGTGTCTTCCTCGTGCGTTCTCACCAATTCCTGAATTCTTTTCTCGTATTCCATTATCAACTTGCTCTGTTCGGATGATTTCTCTAAAATGCTCATGTGAGCCGTGCAGCCTTTATCAGAAGTTTCAACTAGTTTATTCTTGAATGGTGATCTGCAATGATTAGAGAAAGGAGTAAACAACGCATAAAATACAGTGGAAGATTTTACCTAGTGTAGTCGTCATTGGAGTGGATTGAGGAGTTGGTGCCGTCCTCATAATGACCAGAATCGGCAAAAGAGTGGTTCAAATCACTGGGTAGATGATGAACTGAATCAATAACATCTGCTTCAGGAGTGGTGTCTTCACTGGTGTTTTCCTAGTGAAGATATTGTGAAATCTGAAAGCACTATTTAAATAAAGTGACTTACCCTGACTGTAATCGCATCGCTACTGTTGGATTTGTCTTCAGGAGAGCTGAGCGCTGCTTTATAAAGACGCAGCTCAACCACTTCTTTGGTTAGAGCCACAATGTCACTATCTTTTTGCTCCAACTCCTTTTTGGCCTGATGAAGAAGATGCTTCAGCTTTTGGACCTGTCTTTAAAAACACTACATTATTGGGCTTCCAGCACCAAAAGTGAATTACTTAATTGATGCCATTGAAAACTTTCTAATTTATTAAGTGTAATAAGCTTCAATTAAATGCATGAGTAATTAAAGAACCGTAATCGATGTTGAAAAAAAACTGTTACCTGTGCGCTCTTTGGGTGGGAGTTAAGTAATCCTCTCCTGTAGAGCCCGCATGTTGATTGCAATGAAAAACATATCTAAAATGATACATTAAACAGTCAATTTCCATGCAAAATTGCATACGGAAGCAATTTATTTTTCAACTTACTTCATACTTCTTCCTGAGAAAGTTGTACCATTTCTGGCCACACTTGCATGATCACAGGATGCCACACTGCTTGCTACAATCAAATTTAATAAAAATCATTAACAAAGATTCGGATTTACATCACTATGCTTGGTGGTTTTTGATTGTTAGCTAGACTGAATAATGGTTAAGCTTCCTGCTGCATTATTTCTGCATATTTCCTGTTTAGTGTCATTTTTTCCGGTGATTTAGACGGTTTTTAAACAATGGGTTTACTTGCCTATGCTGGTAACGCTATCAGTATCCCACGAATCCAATTGGCTGGAGGAATATTTCTTTATGTGTCCTGGCGAAATTGAGTTTCCTGATGGTGAAGATATGGAAAGTGACGGTGATTTTGGGCTATTTAGCCGGGTGTTGGACAATGATAAAGACTGCAAGAGAAACTCTGTGTACATTTTTGTTTAAAAAGAAAACGAGTTTGCAAAAAAGGTTTTAGACCGATTATGTGACGAAACAATTAGATAAGAAGAAATAATTAGTTTTTGGCTTTTTTTAAGCCGAAATTAGCCTTTTACAACTTTTTTTCCATAGCAGATTTTTTCGACTAGATATCTCGCAGCTAAAGATTGCTATGGGCATTTGAACAATTGGTTATTGCCCGGAAAATTTTGTGTTTTAATTGGGGTAATATGTGTATTTATTTATGAGAGAAATTTGGAAAATTGCAGCTGGAAATTGTCGGGACATTTAATTAAACTTGAAGACGAACACAATTAGTGAATAAACAAGTCACGCTATTTCAAATAAGCGAAAGTGAAATGCGTACTTCGAGTTTGCTTGAATAGTCGAAGAAGAAAGAGGAACAATCGTTGAAAAACACAGAAATAAAGTCAAATGAATTCAATAAGGGAAAATCTCCGAAAAATGAGCTTAGATTTGGTTAGTTTGGGTTCAATATTTCTGAGTGAAAATTTGTGAAATGAATCGGTTTGACTATAAATAATATATAAATATAATAAACTAAAAGTAAATTAGAAAACTTTTCAATCAATCGCTATAAGAAAGTTAAACTTGATCAGAAGAGTTTCCATGAAAATTATCGACATTTTCGATCGATTTTTTAAAGACAAAGTACATTTTTTGCTTAAAAAACTCATTGCTCTTTCGGGCAGGTGATGAGCCTCACATGGAAAGTGTTTCCGAAATAACCCAAGCTGTCCTTTTATTATTCACTAGCTTATGGCTGGCTATTGATTAATTTACTTATTTAGCCATATTCAATCGAGAGAAATTGTCTTTTTTGTGGGGGTTTTAAACGAACCTATGGCTGAAGCTGGTGAGTTCTTCGGCCGTCGTGGAAAATAATTTCTTTCTAAAAGCCCAAAAATTTTACCAGTTCTACGGATTTCTTTTCATGAAATTAATATTAAATAATTTCCATTACTGCTTATTATTGATTTTAATTATCAGAAACCCCTTTTAATTACAAAACAGTCACGAAAACGAAAGCTGATGAAGGTTAAACCACTTTTTCTCTGAATTATTTAACCGTTTACATGTTAAATACATTGTTGTCACTAAATTATTTTCATCAACATTATCAACAAGTTCATCATATGGCTGTTTGTTTAACCTGCTTTTAATAATTGATTATTATGACAAAAAGAACAATAATTTATAATGAACATAAATTCAAGCAGCATTTCCTCATTACAGCCTCAACAGTCGAGTTATATAATCGACTAATTTTTATGGTAAATCGTGCAACCGAAGTAATAGGTTTTATGCATTAAAAATGTACTTTCTTGCATGGTTGCAGTAAGCTGGATTTAAATATGTTGAAAATGTGCAAAATTTCTACTAATTAAGACATAACCAATCCAATTAGTAAGTTATTATTTAGTTAACAGTGATTCCAATTTCATTGAAAAGTAAATTGTACATTCCATATTAACAAACATACAAAGGAGCAGAATCAATGGAAGAACTAGAAATAGAATTAACATACAAAGGAGCAGAATCAATGGCAACAAGAAAATTGTTCATATTTTATAAAACTTTCAAAATTAAAACATTTTTCCTTGACTTGAATGTACCAATCAGCCACTACCTAACTTTAACGATTCAAACCTTCCATCCAAGTGCGAAAGTTACCCGTTGCCATTTTGACGATTGTCCTGACATCTTATGAAAAATGCCTCTTCAATCCTTTCATATTAATACTTACAGTATCGGACACTATCAGGAGTGTTTCACTCGATGAATAATTAAGTTTGAAATATTGCAAAAGAAGATTATTGGTCAACAACACGACCAATACACGTTTATTAAACTAGGCCACAGTGGGTCGATTGCACATTGGCTGCAGCATCATTAGAATATGAAAACATAGGAAAAACGAGCATTAATTAATCAAAGTGTCTGAGCCACTAGTTCACATTGTCTTGTTTCAACTAATTGCTATTGTCACTGATCTCAAACTGGTCTGCAAATAAAAGAAAGCCACCTGACTTGGCAGTCGGTTTTTTTCTCAGAGATCAATGTGGCAATTTCCATCGGAAATTAAAAATGCTCCTGCTTGGTCTAATTGGTAAGCGTTAAATGTTGCGTGAAAATGGGTCTTAGTCCATTCTAAATTTCGAGAAATTTGTTCATTTCAATTAATTTATAACAACAACGAGAGTTTAATTGATTGGTTGCTCATTTATATGGTGGCCGAATTAAGGCCGCAATCAATCCTGTACAAATTGGCAAAAGTTTATTCGAACTATTTTTGCAAAGTCAGGTTTCGTTCGAACACCGGCTACTGTCGAGGCGGAGAAACGGAATGTACATATAACAAAAATATAAGGAATTCATTCCCCATAAAACTACTAAAAAACTGCAAGTTTTTTGAGACTTACCAAACTCCTAATCCTCCCCGATGTGTCGTTTCCTTGCAAGGAATCAGGTTCTGGTCTACAACCAATCTTGACTGAATTAGGTCTATGAGGCGCCGATAATTTGCCTCCATCCTTACCGATCCCTTTTTCACCCCTCTCCATAAACGAGTTTCCCCGTTGCAGTGAAGGATTTTTGGCAGACTTCCTGCTCGTTCCTGGCACAGTTTTGTTTCCTGTTTGGTTCAGGTCTTGGCTATCAGGAAACGGGAATGGTATTGATTAAACCGGGGCGTTTGCATTTTCGCGTCGATTACACCGAGAGAACATGACTAGGTACAATGAGAGAACGTCGATTCAAACCTTGCTCTTCTGCTTCCGGTTCCTTTCGACCAAGCTTCCTCCTTGAAGTTCCTCACGTAAATCTTGGGTGTTCCTTCTCCCTTTAGCCGAAGACTATTATGTCTTCGGAAAGGGATGGGAGATGACGGGACGGGAATTTTGGAATCTGGTGGCGTCGATAGTTCCTGATGGTTCATAATGGTGTCCAGCGAATGAGGCCCGGAAGGAAACATTTTTCCGCTCATTGCTTGCAGGTTTTAATTTAAGGAGGCCGCTGGAAATATCACTTAATAATACTCGTAACATACTTAAGAAGCAAATTCTTTGGTTTTTTAAACGCTTGATTAAAGCTTCAGTAGACAAGCTTTCAGCTTTCATTAGTTCCCATCGGTGCTTATTTGCTCCCATTGACTAGAGTCTTCAACCCGGCTAATCATGCGTAAAATTCGCGACTTCTGCATGAAATGGGAGCAAAGAAACAGTTTTTTTGGTCGTGGTCTATCAAATGGACCGAAAAAATTGGTTTCTCTATTTAAAAAATTAGCAGACAGAAGAGGATTGTAAGAAGTATGCAAAATTATCGTGGGTATTAATTTAAAGCCGAAAGTATTGGTTTTTGATGATAAATAACACCTTGAAACAAGTGGGTTTTTCGGGTTTTTAGGCCGTCGTTCGGTAGAATTTCTTGGCTGTTGCTATCCTCCGGTGTACTGGATTCTCTCTCCTGTCCTGAGCTGTTGCTTTTTCTTGCTGTTTTTGCGTTGGTGAGTGCTGGAAACCATATCCTGTTCAGCGCCATTGTCTCTCCTTTTCTGTTGAAATTGTCGTCGTGTTTGCAGATTTCAATGGCTTCTCGTATTAGTCGGGAGCGATACCCTGTTGTCGTGGCCAGGACCTGTGTCTCTGCGAAATAGATGTTGTGTGTTCCATCGCTGAGGGCATGTTCCGCCACTGCCGACTTCTCCACATGTCCCAGTTTACAATTCCGTCGCTGTTCTTCTAATCTTGTCGCAACCGATCTCTTAGTAGTTCCTATGTAGACGCTTCCACAGGAGCATGGAATCCGGTAGATTCCCGCAGTTGCTAGGTGAGGTCTTTTGTCTTTAACTGACCTTAGACATTCTCGGATCTTTGTTGTGGGCTTGTAGACCGTCCTTATGTTGTGTTTCCTCAAGAGCCTCCCAATTCTGTCCATAACCCTGGGATCATAGGACAGGAAAGCGTTCAGAGTGGACTCACTTTTTTCAGCACGTCCCACTCCTACATCTTTTTTGATGTCCAACTGGGAATATCCGTTCTGAAGAAAAGCTTTTTCCAAGTGCTGTAGTTCCGTTGTTAGATGTTGTGGTCCACATATTTTTCTGGCTCTATCCGTGAGAGTCTTAATGTTTCCCTGCTTCTGACTCGGATGGTGGTTACATAGCTTGTGAAGATATCTCTCTGTGTGGGTGGCTTTTCGATATACCTTGTGGTCCAAACGATTCCCCTGCCTATACACCAAAACATCCAGGAAGGCCAGTTGGTGGTTTTGTTCAACTTCCATGGTGAAAATCTGAAGGTGCAAGCCGCACGTGCTTGCGAAGCGTCAAGAAGAAATTCTACCGAACCTAAAAACCCGAAAACGGCCTAAAAACCCGAAAAAAAAACCACTTGTTTCAAGGAATGGCCTCGAAAGTCTATCTTTTTTGATAAATAACACCTTGTTCAAAAAATTTGAAATCAGCCTTAATAGGAAATAAAGCGGTTTTTCTGCAGGCAATGCTTAAACAACCTTCATTGTTAGTGATAGACTCTGTTCTTTCAAGAATCCGCGCAAGAACAAGTCAAAGAGCTGGAGTTTGAAACGAAACCGCCATGTTCTTTCCATATTTTTGTTGTTAAGTAAGCCATATGATTGAGGGCATGCTTACCATTATGCTTGGATACTCCAAATTACAAGCATTTTAGGTTGTTTTTGGATAAAACATCTGAAAACTGGCAGTAGAACCACACGTACTGTAATATTAGGCAAAAACAAGGCCACGCTACTAAAAGTTGCTCATTATCGTTATTCCACACAACTGATAATCTTATCAAAAAAAAATGTACCTGTTGTTGCTATATAGAGTGAAGCTAATACAATGCACATTGAACCTATTAAAAATATACAAGGTGATCAATAAAATTTGAGCTAAATCTCCCTCCTCTTTCTTGAGAAAAGTCGTTGGATCACTGTAACCAGTGATCAGGTATGCGTTATCCGAAGGATATTGGTTTTTTAATTGCAATTTTTTTATAGTAGAGCAGTTTTTTTTTGCGATTATTGTAAATATCCAGGTTGGAATTTGAAAATTGTATGCAAACTTGCATATTTGCAGATGGCAAGGCTCATGTTGGAATTTTTGCAAACTCCATTTACAACCAATTTCATCGATATTTACGTCCCACCCGGTATGTTGTACATGAAATTGAATGCAAAATTTCTAAGAACAACCATTTTTCAACCACCAGAACAACCAGAACCAACGAGCGTCATGTTTTATAAGACTAAGAACATTTTCTTCAAACTAAAGTAATCGTTTGAACTGTTCAGTGTTTAGTTTTGTATATTTTTTTAACACCCTGTATTTGCAAGACTATCAACTTTCAGATAGGAGCTTCAGAGTTGGTATTTTTTCTTTGCTGACTGGGTTTGCACACATTTAATAAAAAACGCTTAATAAACAGCAAAAAATGTTTCTGTGAGTGAATTAAATTTCACACAAGCTTTAAAATCAGGAATATTTTAACAATTTCTCAAATTTCATTCCAAATATACTGCATTTGCAACTATAAATCTTTTAAAATTGGTAAGTTTTTGGAGCTTTTCGGCCGACGTTCACAATAATGTTTTACTGACGTTTCCCAAACACGAGCGTCTTGCATCTTCAGTGGTTGTTTTACTTTCGAGAAAAATTTGCAAGCTCTCAAATGAAATCAGCTAGTTTTTTGTTGCTAAACCTCTGAAGATTTAACAAATTTGTGCTTGCGAAACGTCAGAAACGAATTATTTTTCAGGATGGCCTAAAAGCCCGAAAAACTCCAAAATCTGCTAAATAAAAGATAAATAAAAATAGTGTTACTGCGAGGTCGAAAAATACTGCAGCGTCGCTAATTGAATAAATTAGTAAATTTGGGTAAATGTCAGTGTTAGCCACATAAATTGTGCAATTAATACAGGGCGATTCAGGTTTACCATTGAAAACGTTGTTTTTCGAAGTTAATGTTGTTTTTGCCTTGCTCACAGAATATCAGCTCATATTTGCCCTTTGCTTCTTCTTTAATAAATTTTCTTTTTCATACTGCATTTTTGTGCAGTTTTCAATGTTAATAAAATAATTTCTTCTTCATCTATTCCTCAGTTTCATTACTAATTCAAAGTTCTATTTCGATCATAATTTCTTCTTTGGCTGGTTACAAAATCCTTTGCAAGTACAATAAAATGTGTTTGTGTTCTAAAAATATATCCTTAATCCCCTTACTTTCCTATATAAGAAAAAAAAATTAAAGGTCAAATCTATATTTTATTATTTACAGTTGTAATGCGCCTGATTCAATTTCCATTGCGAAAAACCTTGAAAAACGCAATCAAGTGTGACTGATAAAATTTCGCACCGTCCAATCAATATGTTTGCCCCAATCTGGTGCAGTTTTTTGCTACTCACCCGCGTGAATTTTTCTTAAAAACACACCAGACAATACGCGCAACCCGCAATTAAAAGCGCTCGATTTTGGTGCACCACAACCGGATTTGTGCTTGGTACCATTTCTTGTACCCGATTGAAGTTTGTTACACTTTTCAGGTTGTAATTCTAGAAACAACATTAGTTTTGGTTCCCCTCTGGTTGCTTTGAAAAAGGGGGGTTCTTAAATATCAACTCTCGCTATCGGTCGACTATGACGTAACACACCGCTGTTTTACCATATAATGAGAATTTTTTACTAGTTTTTGCTTATGCTTAAAGTGTTTTAATGAGGCTTTCAAGTTGAAGCTTATTGGCAGTTCAAACAGTAGATCAATGCCAGTATAGTGAGTTTTAGAAAAAACGGATAAAGTTTTAAATCTGGTTAATTTTTGTTATGGCTTTGATGCAAAAGCAAGAGAAATGCGTTACATGGTGTCCATTCTAATGCTGGTTATTGCGGTACCATGGTACTACTTAAGCAAGTGCATTCTGGTACCAGCGGTACTCAGTTACAAGCCATCATCAAGTAGAGCAGCTTAGTTTTAATAAAAACAATTAAGTTGATGGTACTGGGTTGAAATAATGGGTGGAATTGAAACAGTAGTTATAACTACTGTTAAAACCGTTCTAAAAAGTGGTTTATTTTTAAAAAGCGTTCGTTAAAATTGCGTCTGCATGCAAAAGGAGATTTTTTTGGATATTTGGAAAATGATCGGTTTGATTGGCATAGATTTTGCAAGTTTTGGTTTAGGAGACATGATCACAATTTTTTTTGAATTAAAGGGCTTGTGAAAAAAGGTGATTTTTTTCAAAATTGAAAAATGCCAGCTTCGTATCAGCACGATTTTCCTGATAGTTTGCTACATTTTCATCATTTTCTCCAACTTTTTATCGATTTTTCCGTAGCAAATGAACAAAAATGAAGAATTCGATCCGGCTCGAAGGACCACAAATGCCTTTGCCTCTTTTTTACCGCCTGTTTAATCATGTTTTGTATCATTCGCTGATGGGTTTAAATAGAGTTTATCAAACAATGTTTGTAGTTAATTATTGATAAATTCCTTCAATACTTTAATTTTTTATTTGTTTGTTATTTAACGGCACGTTAATTCAATCTGAAAATTGAGCAATTTGGACGAAAAAAACGTAATCAAACGCACTTTCGTATTTGCGTTTTAAGCTCCGTTATAATCTAATCTGCAAGGTTACTAACTAATAATCTAGCCAGTCTGAAATGGGCTGAATTTATGGAATAAACTGTAAAAAAGGAGAATAGCCATTGCCATTAGTTTAATTAAAATCCGTTTCCAATTATAATCAAACAAACTTAATTGCGCTTGTTTCTAGAAAATATACGCAAACAGATATTACCACACTTGTGCTGTTCTTTAAGAGTGCACGTTTTTATTTCCAACTTTCGCGTTCCAAAAGCGATTAACGCCGATAAAAGCGATCAGGTACCACTAATGAAGAGACACGACATGACCGCACTACCGATTAGCACCGGAAACAGATATACGACACTTGCATTTAAAAAAATCGAATTTGTACTATTTACTTGCTAAAAATAGCGGATGGAACTGCCGAATGCAAGTCATGTTCTTCATAAAATAAAATAAAAATATTAATTTGTCGAATGAAAATTGATACAGTCGGACTATTATCGACTATTATGCTGTTAATGGATTAATCGTAAATTGGTCTTCATATACAAGGAACAATTTTTACTACGTGAAAATGAGCTTTGAAGATTTTTCGCAATTGAGGCCCCTGAGAGTGCAAGCGAACAATTCTGTGGCCGTTCGTTTGCTCGTTCGATCCTCTTCGACCAACATTCGCGATTGATCGAGAGCAAAGTAAAACTTGAACGATTTTAGGAAATGCGCGCTACTGTACTTGTACCAATCAGTCAATGAACTGTTTTTATTTCACTGAAGGTTCGGAATCCGATTATTGCAGATTCTTGTTTAAAAAATTAGCGGTTATAATTTCAAAAATTACCAAAATTAGTTAAATTGGGTTTAAAAATTTTTTTTTGGTTTCAAAATGTTCTCTTACGCACACCCAGAGCGCCAGTACATCAGCTGATACCCAGAGCTGATATTCTGGCGCTCTGGACTGTGTGGGACTCCAGCTTAGCTGTTTACCCACTAAAACATTTCCTCACCTCCGAAGTGGTGTTTGGCCCAGCACAAAATATATGAATACCGGAAATACTGAATACTGGAAAATCTACAATAGAAGGAACATGTGAGGAAATTATGTCTTTTTAAAAAACAAAAATTTTGAGGCCAAAATACTTAAAAAAAAAGAATTTACAAACACGAGTCTGCCTCAACCATATAGAACTTAACTAAAAACGCTGAAAACACACACAAAAAATGCTTGCAAAGAGGCAATTAAAATGCATAATCGGACAGTTGAAACAGGAAGGAAGGAGACGCCCGACCTAGACGCAATCAGAAAGACCATCGGAACCAGCGCGTCACTACCATGGTACCTCCAATGGTACCAAACCATGTTTAGACCAGATTTACGTCCGACAAAAAAGGAGGCAATTAAAGTGCATTACGGTTCAAGTGCCGACTTACGTCCCACCGGTTTCACTCATGGCTAGTCGTCCTGCTCTGGTACCATCATGGTAGATTTCCCCCTCCAGCGGTGGCACCCATTCGAAATTGTTTGTACAATCTGAGGCAAAAACATTTTGAGGTAGTGGCCAATCAAATTTTATTGATTGATTGATTTTTTTTGTGGACATTTTTTTTTGTAATTTTGAGTACCAGAAGCGGCTAGCAAAAAACGCTTCTGAAGATAAGTTCAGGTGTATATGCCATTTGGCATACAGTTGCGGGAGATTGGGAGAAAAAATTGAGAAAACCACGCAAAGGTGGACCAAGTACAAATGAACCCAATTAACTGTTTATTGGTGGTTCTGACTGTACGTTCACGGTTCGCAGTTGTAATGCAGTTAGCCCACGATTGACTTAACGAAAGTTAAAAACTTCCTGAGTCATCAGCGACCAGCAAACAAGTACGACTAGTACGAGCCAAAGACATACATAGACCAGTTTTATTAGTCAATAGTTGTGTGTTTTGTGTTTTTACTCATTTAACTGTTTTTAAGTTCAGTTGGTTCATATGGTCGCTTTTGGTACCAACGGTAAGTTGCGAAACATCAGGTTCTTGTTTAATACTGTAATAGTTTGTATCGTTTAAGAGAGCGCACGAGGTTATTTCAAACTTTATCCTCGATTTTTGGGCACTTTTGATCAATGGTTTTTTTAGAAACAACTGCAGTTGACCCAAAGGCTTATACAAGCAACTTTAGCTTTAGTAGAAACAGACTGAAAATGTGGAATTATTTCATTTTTAGTCTACAAGTTTCTGTAGAATTTCCTGAAGTAAACAGAAAAATTGCGTTTGGTTCGCGTCTTCCATTCAAATTGCCTAGAATAGCTCAAAGGGGCGACAACGATAGAAAAGGGACTGGGAATACACCGCTGAAGATGGTAGCTATGCGTGCTAGCGAAACGTCGAATCCTTTTAAAGTATAGCCTTTTGGTTGTGTCATTTGCCAGCTAAGCCCAGCTGCTAAGAACTAATAGGTCCGAAACAAGTCCTCGTTTTGACCGTTGTTAAGTTTAAACTAGTTTTAAATTTGAGGGACATTGCACTTGAATGTGATTTATCGCATCCTCCTCTGTTGAAATACGGTCATTAGTTTAACGACTCTATATATCTAAAGAGAATGGCTCCAAATGAGTCAAAACAGTTGATAGTGATGGAAAAACATCATTAGTTAAACGAAAGACGAATGCTTTTGCTACAGATTGTTTAGTTATGCCGCAATTTTGTCATGTGGTCAACTTAATAACTTTAAACTGAAGTTTTCAAGTTGAATATTTCAAAAAAGTCGAATGAAAGAAAACCATTATTAACATGAACACTACAGAAAAACAGTAAATTAAATACGTTCCAAAATTCATATTTGAAAACTACTTGAATAAACAAGTTTCATCACATTTCACGTGCCCTCCACACTTATTCGAATAGATTAGAAATCGGCAATATCATTCCTATCAATTATCCATTGATAAGATATGGAACCACATTTGGTAATGAGAAAACTTGCGCAAAAATATCGGAATGAAAAATAATTTCGAATACATAGTCCGAACCTCTACATTTAAGCGTGCTTTATTCGGAAAATTGGCGTGAAAATGTGCAAACCTGTGAAGAACGTCTTCATAATGCCTCTGTGATACGAGACAAGCCCCAAAAACATTCGCAGATTGATTTGTAGGCTTATATTATGTTTTCTGTGATATTAAATCAAAGTGCAAAAGAACAGGTATTAGGATATCTTTTATTTGAAGTGTTTTTGAATGTTTTTTTAACATTTGTCTAGCAGCCAGTTCTTCATTTAAAAAAAGACATTGCAATCATTTTTGGTCATGTTGTCTTGGTTCATGTTAGTTTTTTGTTCATTTTTTATCCTGTGTCATTTTCGGTCCGTCTAGCAGTCACGGCTTGATCATTCCTTAATTTTGGATTGTAATATTTCTGTTTTTCTTTACCAAATTCTTCATTATGCCTAATTCAGATAATATTTTCGATTTCTATCCTGGATCGCCCCTCTGATTAAGATCTTATCATATGTTCTTCATTCCAATTTCATGTTCTATTCAACCGTAATTCTCTAGCAACTTTTGTATCTGTATTTATATTTTCTGTCTTTTAATTCAGATATTCCGTTGTTTTTACATTTTTCTGTTGCTGCATCACTGTTGCTCTTCTCTCAGTTATCTGGGTCTATTTCAATTTTTTTTACAAAACGCATCTTAGTTTCAAGAATAAAACGCAGCTAAACCGTACCTGCTTAATACACACCAGACAAAGATTATCCTGCGTGCGATTACTGCAAATGAGTCATAAGGCAAATAATTATTTATTGCAGACTCTGCTTACTATACAGGGTGTCCCACCGCGATCGATATCTGGCAAATTGTAACAAGAAGAAGTTTGAAAATTGGACAGTGTGCCGAAGTCATTGGGGCGGTGGGACACCCTGTATAAAAACGCATTTTGTGATAATTTACAACTGAAGCTGGTTATCTGAGTATGTGATGCGGTTTATTTTTTAATGGTTTGAAGATTAGCGAGTTAGTTGGCATAGCTAGATGTCTGGATTCTCTTATTGTCGACTCGTATTAATGATTAAGATAAAAAGTAGAAAAATGAGCTGTGAATGCATCAAGATACAAAAATAAATAAAAACTTAAAACTAAGTAAGTACAACTACTCACTAGTCTCACAGTAAAACGTGAAAAATGTGTATTTTGTTTTGTCTTTTCCTTTGAACCCATTTTATAATTTTCTGTTCTTTGCCTACAAATAGAATCACTGTTCACATTTCCTCATGTTTCTTTTCACTTCTGCAATTTCTTCGAAAAATAACAAAAAACTTTTTGTTTCAGAGTGCGAATATGTCGGAATACATCGACTACGGTTGGAAGAATAATGACTTATTCAGTGAATCGATCAACAAAACCTTCTACAAGAACCTCACCGCAACTGATAGGGAAGTGGCCATAAAAGCTCTAAGGAACGTAATAAAAAGTTGCGGCGACATCGAATTCAAAAATCACATAGAGCAAGATGAGAAGACGCTCCAAAAGTTCTTGTTTGCCAGAAAGTTTATACTGGAGGATAGTTTTGAGGCGCTGAAGAATTTTTACTGGTACAGAAAACGGAATCCGGATATTTTTCGGGATTTAAATTTGGACTCTGCTGATGTTAGGAAGGCACTAGAAAATGGTAAGGTTTTGCACAGAGAGTGTTGAACTTCAACTGTTGCTTTAATCAAAACAAAAATTTTCCGACTTTTAAGAGAAACGGTCTTCTCAAATACTCTTAAGTTGAAGATTTTCAAGCAAATTCTTCAAATGTCAACACCAAAAGTGTTGTCGAAATCTGTTTAGGTGTCTTTAAAAAGACAATTTCTTCTACAAATCGGACATATTTTTCTTGAAACATCTTCTTTAGGACTGCCAGGTGTACTAAAGGACAAGGACCGAAAAGGGCGATGTTTGTTACTTTTAACTGCAAATAACTGGGACTGCAGTTACAGCCTGCTAAGCATATACAGGGCGATGTTGGTATGTTTGGAACAAGTAACGAACGATTTGCACAATCAAGCCAATGGGGTGGTGGTGATTGTCGATTGGACCGAGTTTTCATATAAACAAACGTCCAATTTGAAACCCTCAATTTTAAGACTGATGATCGAGGGATTACAGGTGAGGTTTTAACTGCTTCATTACACTAAAGCTAAACGTGGGTGTTTGAAGGAGGTGCGGTTTGAAATATCCAGTCTAAAAAACCAATTTTAAACTTTTATTTTTCTGCCATATACAATTTGCAGCTTAATTATAAACTAACTACTATTTCAAGTATTTTCACAAAAAGGATTTCAAGAATGAATCCACTTTCTGTTCATATTAATTGTTAATTTTTCAGTTAAATTTTAGTCTGTTTTTCCAGGATTGTTTTCCAGTTCGATTTAAAGGCATTCATTTCATTGGCCAGCCGTGGTACGTGGACGCCGCATTAACAGTAATAAAACCGTTTCTGAAAGAGGAAATAAAAGAACACATTTTCAGACATGGAAACAATTTGAGTACATTACATGAATTAGTTCACCGGTAAGTCTGAGTATATAATTAATTTTTTTGTGAATACATTTCACGCTTTTTTTAAAGTTTTCCAAATGTGTAAATCGTTTTTTTTTTGCAATCATTGCACATGTTGGAATATTGTGTCTTATGAACATAAAACAATTAGATTCTTTTACATTCTGGTGTGCCATAAAAGTATGATTCAAACTGTAATCCCTTTGCAACAATCTGCTTTTTACATGGATTAATACTTTATAAATTCTGCACTTTTAGAGACGTTTTGCCGGCAGAATTAGGTGGCGAACAACCGAGCTACAATCCCAGGTCTTTTTTGGATTCTTTAGACACAAAAAACCTCTCGGAAAAATCAACGTAAAATCGAACCTCGTAATGACCACTGTGTGTGCATTATAAACTGTTTAGTTGTGTACTTCCTGCAGACTAACTGTATGTAAGAGGGCAGTAAATGAGTAAAAAAGACTTATGTTGGAATAAACAAAATCTACTTAAGTGTATTTATTTGATATTTAATTATGTATTCAGTTTTCCATTTAGGATTAGAAACCATCAAAGTATCGTGGTTTAAAATCAGTATATGTGATAATGCAAAAATGTATGTAAGATATAATAAAGTATAGAAACACGTGCCTAAAAAGTCAATGAGTTCAGTGGAAATATTCAATTATTGCAACAGAGCAATGTATGGGTTGCCTTGGGCCGAGCAACCACTGACCAACCAAGAACCTGCTTGTGGTATATCTCATGCCCAAGTTAGGGCGGGAGTTGGGCAATGGATCTTGGAAGAACATAAAAGAACTGGGAGGAGACACCGCGACTCCTTACCGCAAGGCAGTTGGTGGGACCTCCACAACCAGTGCGTAAAAGCGAACTGCTAGATCTCAGCAGGCAAAAAGAGGATAGTGGCCTTTAAGAGGACACGCAAAAAACACCTCTTCAGGATGGGACTGAGCGATCAACAGATCTGCAGGGGGTGCGAAGTAGAAGACGAAACTAAACTTGCGTGCTTAGAAATCGGCCCACTGTAAACTTTTGACTTTAACTATACTTTTTTTTAAAAAATATTCATGATTGTAACGAAAATAAAAAAATTATCAAATATTAAAATTATCGCGTTTGCAACTGAAATTTGGATATTAATTCGTTTTTCATAATCTCAATAGTGTTTAAGTGTGTTAGTTTAATGCATACTACACCACAAAAAGCCGCCCAAGTTATTGCTTTAATCGAAAATGGACTTAGTCAGCGAGCTGTTGCTAGAACATTGGATATGACACGCGCAGCAGTTCGAAGAGTCTGCAAACGTTATGAGGAGACTGGATCCTTTCATAGGCGACCTGGAACAGGCAGAAGGCGATTTACAACAGCTCGTGATGACCGCTTTATTGTGTCAACAACATTAAGAAATCGTCACCTTAATGCCGTCCAAGTGCAACGACAGCTCCGTGAGGTGCGAGGAGTGGCATTAGTCAGTGGACAGTAAGACGAAGACAGCAGGAAAATAACCTGACCCCTAAAACACCTGCGATTGGTCCAAAACTTACTCCAGCTCATCGGCAAGCACGCGTGCGTTTTGCACGGGATCCTCTGAATTGGACGTTGGAACAATGGGGATCTGTTCTGTTCTCAGATGAGAGCAGAATATGCCTCCATGGTAGCGACCGAAGAAGGAAAGTGTACCGACAGCCAAGAGAGCGATTTGCAGATTGCTGCTTTGAAGAGCGGAGTGCTTATGGAGGTGGTTCCTGTATGATCTGGGGAGCAATTTCTATAGGAGCACGAACCGACCCTGAATGCATGCGTAGGGGCGACCGTGTTCACGGAAGAAGAGGTTTAACGGCTGTTAGATATATCGAGGAGATTTTAGCAATTCATGTGGTACCTTACGTCCACTACAATGGAGACGAATTTACTTTTATGCATGACAATGCCAGGCCGCACACCGCAAGAATCGTGCAAGATCACATTGCAAAGTCGGTTTTCGGGCTATGGAGTGGCCAGCATACAGTCCTGACCTAAATCCGATCGAACACTTATGGGATGAGCTAAAACGAAGAATTCGAGCTAGACTTCATACCCCAAACTCGATCCCAGAGCTTATTGTTGCAGTAGAAGAAGAGTGGTTTAACATCCCTCAAGAAACAATAGCAAACTTGATTAGATCTATGCCCAATTGTATGGGAGAAGTTATTAGGGAAAGAGGAGGTCATACCCATTATTTAAAATTAAGTGTTAAGTTTTAAATTGTCAATATCCTTATTTATGTTAATAATAAAAATGCTTAATTTGCTTAATGCATTAATTTCACTATGTTAAACATAGGATACTCACAATAATTTATTCTCACATTAAAGCATATTAAATTGTCTTTCAAACAGCATATTTCTTTTTTTGATCTGATGAATAGTTTTAAAAAAATATATAGTTAAAGTCGAAAGTTTACTGTGGGCCGATTTCTATGCACGCAAGTGTACTTACACATTATGTGTCACTGCACGTCATATGCAACAGGTAGACGAAGACTCCGGGGAGGAGATGAAGTTCTACCAGACCAGGTCAAGCGTACCCCCCTCAAGATTCTTCTGGAATTCATTCAACACAGGGATAATGAGGGAGTAAAATACGAAGGCACAATAGGATAGAAATGGCCGCGGTGCTAGGCCAAACACCACTTCGGAGGTGAGGAATGGTTTTCAGTGGGTAGACAGCTAAGCTGGAGTCCCACACAGCCCAGAGCGCCAGAACATCAGCTCTGGGTGGGCGTAAGAGAGCATTTCCCAAACCTTACCGGAAAAAAAAAATTAAATAAAATTGTGTTGCCTTTTTTTTCATTATACGAGGTTTTATTCGTATTTTTTCATTCACTTTTCGGTTGAAATCGTCGAAACCAGCCAGAAGTCGTTTTTAATGTGGGAAACCCGCCGTATACAAGGTGTTGTACATGGAATGGGCATTATATTATAGCCACACATTGTATTGCGTACAATTGCATTAATTCAAAATAGCAAAAATTATAATTTTTTATAACAAAACGTGAATTTTTTCAGTTCTGATTGATCCCAATAACATTTCACTCAATTATTTCCATACGGACAAACTAGGGCTACTTTCAGACCTCCAGTACGTCGTTCAAATGAGCCTCTTTTGCATGAAACACCCTGTATATTGTATGAATATATTCGTCATTTAAAGCTGACTATAACCGA
Source organism: Dendroctonus valens (assembly GCA_024550625.1). Taxonomy (NCBI): domain Eukaryota; kingdom Metazoa; phylum Arthropoda; class Insecta; order Coleoptera; family Curculionidae; genus Dendroctonus; species Dendroctonus valens. The sequence goes on along the minus strand of JAJTJO010000075.1, from coordinate 167,246 downwards.
TGGACTAAAACGAGTGAGGCTTTCTGGTTCAATATAAAGATGAATCCAAAGTATTCTAAAATGAAAAAACAGGCAAAAATGATGGGAGATCAAAATAATTGAAATCGAGAACAATAATATAAAGAATACAATGAGCACAGAAGAAGGCTTAGTAAAATACAACAGTAAGAACAACTAGTGTTTTTTTTATAAGAATTAAGCTTTGAGGCAATGTACAGGGTGTTTGTTTTAAAAAAGCAGCTCATTGCCTGTGCTACCCAAAGGGGGCAATTTTTTGAACATATTCCTGCAATACCCTGTATATGCTCAATTAGTTCATAATTAACTATGTCCAATATCAAATAAACCAATTAGTCGCTGTAACCGCAATTTTCCGAAATTTGCCAGTTACAACACTTTGTAGTAGAAGGCCAGACCTTGACTGAGTTCAACATAAAATATCGATTTTAATAAAAGAGAAGCGAGCTGGACTTGAAATCCTGATCCTGTGAATCCATAGAGCGTTAAATCCTAAAGGATTCAGTGCGAAAAGTGATAGTGCGGTAAACAAAACCACTGGGCCTTTGGTGATATGCTTATGTGCTGGTGATATAAAAAATTGCGACACGTGAATCAGCTGGTTGACACCCGACTGAAAAGTCATAACAAATTCAAGTGATGTGTGTTTAAATGACCCGAATTCCGACTCGTCATGCTCTTTAAATCGCGATTTTCCCTCCTCAAGAAGTTCGGATGTCGATACTCCAGCTTATATTCCCCGGAAGTGATTTTGAGTGATGAGAACATCAAAAGAACAGTGGCCAAATTCTCCAGCATGAAGCCGATAAGGATGATCGCCCATGAACCGAATAAACGAGCTGGAGTGCTAATTCCACTTTGTCTAGTCGGTGGAAAGGTGGCGATACTGTACACTTTGAGGGCAGCAAATTTGAAATCCCATCGTGGCCAAGTGAGTTTTCCTGGAGGCATGCAAGACGTGACCGACAGAAACCTGGAACAAACCGCCCTAAGGGAGACTGAGGAGGAATTGGGCATCGAACGCAGTAACATTGATGTATGGGGAAGTGGGAATGTTATAGTAACGCGCCTAGAAACCAGCGTGACTCCTGTAATAGGCCAGATACAGGGGGAATTTCGCAGGCATGACCTCAAAGTGAACTCTTCAGAAGTGGAGGACGTATTCACTGTGACCCTGGAAGACCTCTGCAAACCCCAGAACTTGGGCTACACTCAGTTCCGGGGCGCATTCGCTTCAATGCCGGTATTCACTGGAGGCAAAATGCGAATTTGGGGCCTCACCGCTCTACTTACCTATCGGTTTCTAAGCAGCCTGTTACCGCACCAGGCCTATTTTCATAACATTAAGTACATGAATCCTGTAAAACACAACATGAGGCATGCGATAAGATAAAAAAAAATCCAGCTACATTGTAAATAAATTATTTTAAAATTACTTCTTCACATTTGCGGAAAAAGTATTCCCAATAATAAATAATACCGGTCTTTAAATAGGAGAAGTAGGAGTTTCGTTTGGACGCCTAAAGAGGAAAGGATTAGTCAAAACGTTCAATTGAAATGTACTACTTTGTTGGTTTTAGTTGTTTAGAGTGCGGGAGGTCCTTAACATCTACCTTTTTACATATAAAAACTATATACCAAGCGATTCTAAGTATATGGGTATAGGGCTAGTTTCCATCGGATCTCCAGCTACTCAGATCTGACGATTTTAGAGGACAGGTTTTACTAAATACTCCTCAAAAATGTGTTTTAATTTTTTATTACCTATAACGAAACAATGTCCTACTACTTTGTAATAAAGCTATACAAGAAATAATACCTGATAAATAGTAGTAAAACAGTATTTTGGAATTGTTGATCAACTACATTTCACCTTTTAAAAACCTTAATTTACATCAAATAATTTAATCAAAGCGCAAGCTACTGGGAATTTTAAAGACAAATTCGTCGCGAAATTATCCCTAAAACGTTGTTATTGTATTAAATATGGAAAACGTGTAAATTAAAAAAAACCCGACCAATTTAGTCTTAAGCTTTAAGGCACTCTGGGCGTAAATACCTTGGAAAGTTGCCCATTCGAAGGCAATGATTGACGTTTTTTCTTCCTACGTTGCAAAAAACACCTCAACAAACAAAAAGAACTAGGACAATTGCTAAATAGCGCGATTAAACAGTGTTTTGATGCAAAATAGCAAATTAAATAAATTCTCTTACCATATAACGTTTTTTTTTCACTGGAAAGCAGTTAATTTGCTCAATATATACAGAAAGAATGAAAAGGTATAAACAATTATCTTCTAATCACATAGAAAATTTGGGAATAAATAGCACATACGTTTATATATCAGTTTAGCAATAGTTTTGCTAAATATAAAACATCGGCAAACTTTTGTTGGCCCATTAAAACGGGCCAACAATTGTGTTAATTCAAAAATAAAAACATATTCTTGTCTCGAAATGAAAACAACTCAACCTGGAGGATTAATAAAATGGACCGAAACGACTTACTAGTAATACTTGGTATGTTAATGCTGGTTGTCAGGAACAATATTTTGTTAAAAACATGTGCCATTAAGGAACCATCTGAAGGACGTTGTTCACTTCATCATACATCAGCTGAAAATATTTTCAGAAGATTTAAAAAATATATATGGAAAAAACTTGATGACCGGAAGCTCAGTGTATAAAAGATTGTTCTAGTGGCATACGAACAGTAGAAGGGGCTACAAAGTAATGGTGTTAGAAATATCAACTATTTTTCGGGGGTTAATTGGAAAAAAACTTGATAAGATGAACGAAAAAAAGGGAATATCTCTACGAATCTAGGATGGGAATCGAAGTCGTGTAAATCGGCGTTTCTAGTTCTATTCTAGCGGTTGTTCGCAGCCCCAGTTGGTTCTTAATGTGGCTGATGATGTCCTGATCTGCTGGGCAACTTTGCCTAAAAGCTTCCAATTCGTACATGTTCTCCATGTATCTGAAATTGAACACTTTGCTATTGATCTCAATTAAACTGGAATGCTTTCATGAAGCTTCACCTCCACAATCCAGTGAATCTGGTTGGAATTTCGAACTTTCTAAAAGCTTTGGCCCCAATCCTAATGTGCTGGAGTCTGGGCATCAATTCGCAATCGAAGCATGACATTGTATCGCCTATAAACAATGTATTTGATTTATTAATTTTTGATGGAAATGTTGTTATTTACCTGTGAGGAATCGCGTTGCTCGTTTAACTAGGAAGTCATTGATCCGCTCAAGATGAGAAAGTAAGGGCTGGCTGGCTTCTTTTGTGTCTGCCGACTCGTATTTGGTTACGTACATTTTGAATTTCGTATACAGATTTTCAATTAGTGTGGCTACTTCTTTATCCTGCAATTAACACACAAATTTTCACTCAATCTTTGTCAAGTTTCAAAATGTTCGCTAACGAACCTGAACAAACAAATTGTGCCCACCAGGCACAGTTTTCATGATATGCCTTTCGATCTTTTCGTTTTCCAAAATAGCCATTCCGCGATCGATTAGAATGGGCGGCGGGGTCGCCTCAAAGTTGGTCCTGAAATCGGGTGGCGGCTTTTGCATATCGACTGTGGTCACTTTCAGGCTGATCGTCTTCAATTCGGCCAAAAGATACAGTTCCATAAAGTATTCCTGGCAGAAGAGACAGGCACCCTTACGACGTCCATCGATGGTAGAAGCCTGAAAAAAAAAACGAAATATTTCATCTAAAGTTCAAAATAAAAGTAAACTATCAATGATTAAGCGAAATGAATCTTATATTTCATGTAAAAAAAATGTGCATAATTCTGCATTTAACACAAATCATGTAATATTTGTACTCAAAAACCGTTGCTGACAAAGCAGAAAATTTAATGGAGAATTCAATCGTATATAGGGGCCCAACATTAAAAAATTAATAACGAATCGTTTGCAGCTGCATATTAAACGCATTAAAACCGTCTTGCCCCTGCATCTGAACATGGAAATGTAAAACACCCTATGTATAAGAACATACAAAAATTGCCATTCATTTTAAGTTGCGAACAGTTCTGGTGGCATTCACGTAACAAATTATTGAAAGAAAGCTAGTCAAATGCATTGTGATAATTAGAACAATGCAACAACAAGAATAATTAATTATCAGATTAATCTACTAAATAATGATGATTAAGAAATTTCGATGCATCTACCAAAGAAATTTCCATTCCATATGACGCACATCTGCACATGTTTTCATAGTAGTTCATGAGAATATGGTTAAATATTACATCCTATCCGTTTAGCGGGGTTTTTTATCTGCAAACCAATATTTATATAGATGCTTAATGACTAGGTCATTGCTATTTTTAAGATCTTAATCACTTAACCAACGATTTATCAACTCGCTTAATTATTGTGTAACGTTATTGTTACCTTTTCGAGGTGTGCGGTGTTTGAATGTTTACTCGCGTTTTTTCGAATATACAGCAAAGTTTGCATGTTTCGGTATTTCTGAGTAAAATAAGGTGAAATGGCGATAAAAATGTTTGTAAGAAAAAATGTAAAACATAACAGATAGTAATGAGAATAGCAAACAAAAAAATAGAGGCTGATTACAATTTTATGAGCGGAAAAGATTAATTATTAATGGAATGTGATAAAACTGAAAAACGTAAGCAGATATCAGAGAGTTATAAATAAATTACTTCAATTAGCTTCAGGCATTTTTGTCCTCCAGAAATTCACTAGGTTTATGAACCTTCACCTCCTCCAAAATTTTAAATTAGCTTGATGACCATTAGGTTAGTCAAATTAGCAGGAAATTCCATTTTTTTAGCCTCTCTAGGTGAGTATTGCGAAATTCTTAGGCAATCTGGGATCGATTGGATATTCCAAATACAATAATTGGATTACTAAGCTGTCGCCTTTTATTGATGCTCCATAAATGAGGCTTGGCATTAATACCGGCTATACAACAGATATTAGAAAGTTTAAAAAAATCCTCACTAAAAGAGCGGTTAATCACTTAATTAACAAGCACAAGTAAAAAGCTCTAAATTACTGCAAGCATCAATCACAGCTGCAAATGGGTGAAACTCCTAAGTGCCACTTGGGGAACCGCCACAAATCATTTTTATGAAAATATTTCACATCTTTAGTATCTCAAATTTCTAAGCCAAAACACAATGTTTTTTATCGTCAATAAATAACGATGACGGCTGTTGTTTACATCCCATTATTCGTAGCTAGTAGTAGTAAACATCTTTATTTCTAAAAAAAGGCTATCGACCTATCGGTCTTTCTGCCCTTGTTTAATACATCTAGTCTTAATCTAAATAAAAAAACAAATATGAAAATTCTCTTATTCTACGTTAACACTGTTATTAAATAAACTTTCCAATTCTAATGACAAGAAAAAATTATTTTATTGTCCAGTAGTCAGTTGCGTTTGTAAGTGTTCGAGTAGCGTTGATGTAGGGAAACGGAAGCGGGATTGTCTGGTTGGTCTTGTAAGACAAAGGGGATTCAGTATGGTCCAGTTGTAGGGGTTGTTTGTCCATTTTGTCTGTAGATGTATGAGTCTTTCCGAAATCTTTGTCATGTTTGTGCGTTCGTATAGTAGTTGGGTGGAGGGGTTGTGTAGTGGGTTTTGGGGGTGTCTTATTCGTGTTATTAGTCTTAGTACAATTTGTTCTGTTGTTTGTATATAACGTTTTGTCCTTTCTGTTCCGTTGGTCATGAGTATATGTCCATAGTCTAGCAAGGGTCTACAAATAGCTTTATATATTTTGATGGCGGTGTTTGTGCTAATTCCTCTGTCTTTGTAGGTTAGTGATCGGAAGTGTTTTGTTCTCTTTATTGTTTCTGCCCTGATGTTTCGTATGTGTTTAGTGAATTTAAGTTTGTGGTCAATTGTGATTCCAAGGTATTTTACGTCGTTTTTCGGTTGTGTCGTTTGGCCGTCTGTAGTTATTGTAGGGGAGTCAGCGTTGAGTCTGTGGTTTGTGAGCAGAAGTTGGTTTTTTGACGCGTTTGGTGTTAGAATCCATTTATAAAGCCATGTCATTGTGTTGTTTGTTAGTGTTTGTTGTCTTTGAGCTGCTCTCTCAGTAGTTTTGTCATGTACAATAAGTGCCGTGTCGTCTGCGTATTGTAATATGTATGCCGATCTGTCGATCTGATTTTTGTCTGGTAAGTTGTAATTGTATATGTCATGGCAGTATATATTGTAGAGAAACGGTGAGAGCGGGGATCCTTGAGGGAGCCCTTGTTCAGGGGAAAAAGAAAATGACAGTGTTTTGTCAATTCGTACTTGTAGTTGTCTGTTTTCTAGTAAGTTCTTTATGGTGTGTAGTAGATATGTTGGTGTGTGTAGTTTGTATAGTTATTCGTAGATATTATGTCTATAATTGAACGATTTTCGGCCCAAAAGCCAGAAAAACTGTTTGGAGTAATAGTAAAAATACTATTTTTAAATTACATAACTGGGCATTCTTATGTGATAACCTGATCATTTCATGTATCAAATTTTCAGTTAAATAAACATTGAACCAGCTGCTAAGCTAGGAACAGTTGCGAAAAAGCCGACAAAACTATGCGGCGTATAAAGGCCAAATTGCAAACTAAAAAAAAAACGCCATAAAGCATTTAAAAAATTGAAAAACCCCCATCATCAGCAATTAACTTTCACATATTATAAAGTGTTTAAACAATTACGTGCGGTTTTCTTTGGTAGCATTTTCTTTAATCAATCCTAAGCATAACGGAATATTCGGATCAGTTCAACGAACAAGCTTTCATGCAATTTAAGTCCAGTTTTCATTGTAGTCAAGGGGGCAAAATTCACGATGCAAAAAGGCAACCAATAATAAATAAGACCGCTATCAGTGAACGTTTTCCAAAACACAAGAGAAATCTCTCCAATTTCCATACGAAAATTTACGTGCCGCTTTTGCACAAGGCGCGTGTTTATTTATAGTTTGAATGTGAGGCAAATGCAAAATGTTGGTCGCATTTTAATGAACAAACTGTAAGAACACACGAAAATATAGACTACTGGATCAATATAAATTAACTAAATCCGTGTCAATCGCATTTGGAATGCATTCAGAGCTGCCGGATTTATTTTGTTTATGATGGCCAATTCATTCTAATGTGCTAATAACAAATTCCTTTGTGTATAAATTAGCGTTAGATTTCAAATTGGGAATGAATGTTGGGTGCACGCTCCAAAACATGTGTACAACTTTATTTATTGTTGTTGTTAGTTTCTGGAGAATTCACATCAATTATTTTTATTTAAGACTACAGCATCAGCTGAATGCCAAAATCAATTCTCAACATATTCGCAGTTTAATAATAAGGCAACACATTAAAAGTTTTGGTAATTCGACGAACAGACAAATTAAAAATACAGCAGTTATCTACAAAAACAGATGTTGCCTGAAGTATTCAAGTCACTAGACCGTTACAGCAGTAGCCAAATAAATTTTAACGGTTAAAGTGTTAAAATGATAATATGTACAGGGACGGCTTAATCTTGACCCTTGAATATTTAAATAAATTGAAAATAGAGATAGACTTTCGAGGCCATTCCTTGAAACAAGTGAGTTTTTCGGGTTTTTAGGCCGTCGTTCGGTAGAATTTCTTCTTGACGTTTCGCAAGCACGTGTGGCTTGCATCTTCAGAAGTGGTTTGCTTGAACGCTTATCATATATCATCAGAACAGTGTAAGCGTTCAAGCAAACCACTTCTGAAGATGCAAGCCACACGTGCTTGCGACCGAACGACGGCCTAAAAACCCGAAAAACCCACTTGTTTCAAATTGAAAATAATCACAATTTGCTCGAAAGAAATAATGCTGTTAACATAAAATGTGTTAGTAATTGAATGAAGAATTTGGTAGATATAACAATGATGTAGAGGATGCAAATAGTGCTGATTTCAGTGCACCCTTTAAACCGGTTTCGAGCCTATTAGCTATCATCAGTTGGATTTAGCCTGAAAATAACACTCCCGAAACATGCACTTTATTTCGCACATGTATTTTACCTCCGCACTGGAGTTAACACATATTTAGCTTGCTTAATTCCGCCCTGAAAAAATCGCAGCTGTTAAACATGTACAAGCTAACCACTCCGTTCTTATCATTACCGTAGATCTGCCCCGAAAAACATTCATATGCCACATAAATATTGAAAAAACATGGTCGTTTCCGTCGAAAATCTAATAAACAAGAGCGAATTTTTGAAAATTATCTAACCAAATGTTTAGGATGATGATAACACTTTCATTGCGGTCTTATATAAAAATCCTACTGGCGGCACTTTCACACTAAATAAGGTCAACAAGAAACCGACTTGTATAGGCCGCCTTTTGTGATCAGATTTTAAATTGTTTTCAACATACAGAATTTAGACGAATTACAGGCTTATTTCTCCAGAAAAAAATTGGTTAATCAGCCAGTTGACCTCTAACTCAAAGATATGCACAAAAAGTAAGATTAACGTTAAAATAGTTCAGTTTCAATACGCAGACGACACGGCACTTATTGTACATGACAAAACTACTGAGAGAGCAGCGCAAAGACTCCAAACACTAACAAACAACACAATGACATGGTTTTATAAATGGAGACTAACACCAAACGCGTCAAAAAACCAACTTCTGCTCACAAACCACAGACTCAACGCTGACTCCCCTACAATAACTGCAGACGGCCAAACGACACAACCAAAAAACGACGTAAAATACCTTGGAATCACAATCGACCACAAACTTAAATTCACTAAACACATACGAAACATCAGGGCAGAAACAATAAAGAGAACAAAACACTTCCGATCACTAACCTACAAAGACAGAGGAATTAGCACAAACACCGCCACCAAAATATATAAAGCTATTTGTAGACCCTTGCTAGACTTTGGACATATACTCATGACCAACGGAACAGAAAGGACAAAACGTTATACACAAACAACAGAACAAATTGCACTAAGACTAATAACACGAATAAGACACCCCCAAAACCCACTACACAACCCCCCCACCCAACTACTATACGAACGCACAAACATGACAAAGATCTCGGAAAGACTCATACAGCTACAGACAAAATGGACAAACAACCCCTACAACTGGACCATACTGAATCCCCTTTGTCTTACAAGACCAACCAGACAATCCCGCTTCCGTTTCCCTACATCAACGCTACTCCAACACTTACAAACGCAACTGACTTCTGGACAATAAAATAATTTTTTCTTGTCATTAGAATTGGAAAGTTTATTTAATAAGATTATTAACCTAGAATAAGAGAATTTTCATCTTTGTTTTTTATTTAGATTAAGACTACATGTATTAAACAAGGGCAGAAAGACCGATAGGTCGATAGCCTTTTTTAGAAATAAAGATGTTTACTACTACTAGTTCAGTTTCTTTCAGAAAATTAATGGTTCTTCTTCTTGAAAAGGAAGAGCTGATAAAATATACAGGCAGTCAGCATTATTAATGTAACTTTCTTTTAAACAAAGTTGTTTGTCTCAAAATCCAGAAATTCCATTTTCTGAACGATCCGTTACTTTCTTTAAACGTGATGGAAAACTTATTTAAATTGACTCTCAAATAGACACACTCTAACACAATAATTGTTCGCTACTAGAATGGAATTTCAATTACATTGTAGAAATTTCCTTTTTATGTCGTTTATTTATTACTGTATTCCACTTTCGAATTAAAATCAAGCAGCCAGTGAGCTGAATTTTTTCCTTTCAATATAACCGAAATAACATACATGATTCTTTTTGTAGTCATTGCAAAATTTTTAGATTTGGCAAAATCTTTGGACTCATATAATTGAGGATTCGAAGTTCGTCTCCCTGATAATTTGCAACATTTAACAACGAGCAAATTGGTCAACTATCTGATAAAAACACGTTAATTTCAGATGAAATGTTTAGGAAAATTTCCAATAAGCCCGATTTTCCTGTGCAAAAGGAACCTTTCAATTGGAGGAAGCGCGGATTAAGCGATTCAAAGTTAGTTCGCATTAAATGCGCAACGTACACGTTAAATGATTTATTTGAACTTAGCAACAATACAACTAAACCAATTAAATCCATTAGAATTTCAATGCAATTTAAAATACTGTCGTAAACAGTAACATCTAAGCAATTTTTGCCGAGGTTAATGAACTGAAATACAGGGCTCTAAAGAGTGTGGCCTCGATTAAACTGCATATACCAGTTACTAAGGAACGTTGAAATTTGTGGCGATATTTGAAAATCGTCTATCGGGCAAGAGGGAATTTATGAAATATAACAACTAAACTGTTGTTACAGGCGAATGGAATCAACAACTTTCCTTAGTCGTCCTTTAAAAAATGTACATTATCTGGACGATTTGAAACAGACACCAGTCCCAAACCGTGCTGCCCAAGTAAACATTATTTTGCCTTCTACTTTCATATCAATCTCAGATATATTTTAAAGATAAAGTGCACACAAGCTCATGGTTTTTCCATTGTACTTGGTTTCAGTCATGATGAAAGGTTAATTGTCTATGAACTATTTTTGTGTAGAAATTCCTAAAAACCATCAACTTTAAAGAGACTCACTTAAAGTAAATACGATATCATTCATTTTCCATAGGTTAGCAGTCGGCGTTTCTAAGCAATTATAGCCAATGGATCTAGGTTATCAACTTTAGGACAGCACCTATTTTACAGTGTGTGTGTGAACAGCCTATATGGAATATTTCACATATAAAGCAGATTTAATGTTTTTAAACGATATTTCCTTAAGACTCAAACAATACCAAGGATGAATTTTAAAATGATAATAAATTTGTGTTTACCATGTCAAGGATTGCGCTCTTAACTTGACGCAGCAATGAGAAATATTCATAAATAGCAGAATGTCATCGGTCATGACTCACCTCTTTGTAACTGTTGGCTTACCATCTCAAGAATGGCAATATTGAAATTTAGTGTTTCAAGTGCTCGAACAATTCTTCTACGTACATTAAATGTGAAAGTTCACCGCATTAAAAGCCAATCATTTATTGGATGCGAATTATGTTTAGTACTATTTGGTAATTGTTAGAATCACCATCATTGAGAAAATGTCAGCAAGAATTGATATTTAAACTGATAAAAATATCTAATTTATTAAAGTAAACAACGCCATCCCTTAGTAAAACCAAATGGCAAAATAAATCTTATTGTTATAAATCGCTCCATCACACGGATATTGCTATTGTTTTATCTAATAATCATTAAGTACACATTTCTTAATACATGCTTACTTATCAAAGACTTCAGGCAGTGTGATCGTGCTGAATGATGATAAACCTTTCTGGCTGGTATCGAGGATTAGCATTAAAATACAATGGACTGAATGTGACAACGTTCAAATGGGCCTGGGCGCTCATCTACATACAAAGAATTATTGAATGCCATCTTCACTTATGTAAGAACAGAAGAATGAGGTATAAATAAGGAACAACTAGGAATTACTATGCGAATGGAAAATTTGAACTTGAGATCCCTGAACAAGCTGAAACTTTGAACGATATTCAACATTTAATTTGATGACTTTCCTCTACTCGGCCTGTAGATGTAGCATGTTTTTTAAGCAATTAAGTAATCAAGATAACACACTACCTTAGACAAACACAATTAGCTGCGGTATGAACCCACTTAGGTGCTAATTGTGTTGATTTTTCACGAAAAAATGTGTACTCTCGCCGTTCTAGGCGCTATTCACTCGAAATCGATAATTGATGCGCCTAATTAACTATTAAAAACGCTCTAGTTTTACTCCTTAAACACGCTGAGAGTCAAGCTTTTACTGATTATCTAACTTTGCTACCAAAAATAGTTTTAAAATGTTATTTAACAGCATATCAAGCAGTGAAAGTGGATCATGCATTAAAATTCAACACAAATATTAATTGACCATAGAAAGAGAGAATTCCTATAAAATCCTACACCGGTTACATAAGAACATAAACAATAAGATGGTTAATGTTCTCAGTCGCAAAGTTTTAAGATGTATTACTATGATCAATGTTATCTTGGTATTGTTAAAATCGGCTCATTAACTTAGAACCTCTCTCATGTGGCTGGCATTGAAATAATTCAATTTTAACTACCCGAGTGCATTAATAGCTAAGACATAATAAGCTACAATACACATTCTATTTCTGAAACCAACAATGAATTAGATCTCGAAGTTGTCTAGCTTAGTAATCAGGCTTAAGTGTGGATTATTAATTGAATTCACTGCTACTAAGTATCCAAGTAAATGAACCGTGTAGAAAATAATCAGCTAGTGTTGAATGTTTTCTTAAGGCGCCCGTTATTAATCGAAAATTTATTTACATACAGGATTAGGCACAATTCAAGAAGTTGATTGTGTCTAGCCATTTTGTTTCCGAATTTTCAATAACCAAGCAAGGAGTTACGGGCTCATGAGAGGATGTAGAATACAGAAATTGTAACTGAAAAATACTTCAGTGTCTAAATTTGGAATATTGCAGGCTTCAAACTGAGGACTCCAAGGTCAAGTATGCTAATAACGACTGAGGAACCTCCTTTAATATTCTCAGCCTGGTGTTAAACAACCGCTGAATAATTGCAGAAAACCCTTCAATTGTTAACAAAACGGATTGAATGCTCGCAGGCCTAAACAAACCTTCTGCACTTAAAGTCACGCCCTGCATAAGTAAAAATGAACTTACTCGGATAATGAGCTCGATTTCTGGCACGTCTCCATTTTCAGGGTGGCCGTTTTCATTCACTTCGTCCGCCATGGTAAAAGACTGTTATTAAATGCACAAGAAAATCGTTTAAAAAGGCACTAATCGCGATCAATACGTCCTCGACTGTGAAAATTGACTGACTGAAAAATTATGACGTCTAAGCTGGTTGAAAGCAAGACAGCTGACAAAACTGCTGAATAATTAATTAACAATGCCGCCAACAGCATAAAAATACTCGACCATCAACAATTGAAGAAAATTCCCTAATGCTTCAATAAACTGCAATAACTGTGTACAATTTTTAAGCCCTAGGCGAAGCCAAGTATTCCCAGTGTTAATCTCAAGCCGTGGCTTTGCGCTTTTTAAGGCTTTGATATACCCTGCCGTTGGCCCCATTTGCAGGGCAAAAAACTGACACTGACATTTGCTCAAACTTTTTTATAGGTTATTGAGATGATTGCGAAAAAGTTTACTATTTACCAAATAACACCATTTTATGGCTTTCAGTGCAATGTTTAAACTATTCATCCCAATCTCAAAGTAAATCGTACCTTTGGCCAGATAATTACGATTGATTTCAAATGGAACAATCACAGGAAGTGGATAATGTCAATGGTGAGCAGAAGAAAAAACCTAAGTTTCACGTAAAAAAAAGCAGTGTTTTTTTATAACAGCAGATCCCCAGCATCAAATGCAAACTCTGGAAATGGCAAACAAGAAAATGACCGAAGAATTCAACGCTCAGAGGGCCAAAATGAAGGACTTGTTTTTGCAAAAAGAAGGTACGGATCCACTAACATATTTTGCATCTAATTCTCACTTTATGTGGAAAACTGGGTGAACAAAGTCTCGTTTTCATGCAGCTGAGCTATCAAGGAAACATGAAGAAAACAGTCTACTTATGGAACAAATGAAGAAACTGAAAAATGAACTTGATGATGTTAAAAGCCAATTGGTGGTGGACAGTATGCGGGAATCGGATTTTGAAGATGAAAAACGAAAAGCCGAGGAGGAAATTGCATCACTACAAAGATTAATTCATGGTTAATAGTATGGGTTAACGATAAAATAGCTGCATATGCAATTTTGAATTGTTATAGAAACTGTAGAAGAATCCAGCTCGAACCGAAGTCTCTATGACCACGATTTACAAAAACTGCAGTCATACATACAGTATCTGCAGAAGGAAAACGAGCAGCTGAAATATCAGAATAATCAGTACCAACAACAATCTACTAGCCAGGTATGAAACTCGTCGAGCCCTAATTAAAATTCTGTTTGCTTTTACTTCGTTGAATGTCCCATTTGCTAATCACGAAAATTAGCATATTCCTAACATTAGCCCAATGTGGGTATATCAGCAGAATTTCATCATTATCAGTAGACCTACGTCTAGAGTAACATGTTTAATTACGTCGAGCGCATATTAGGAAAAGTCTCAAATGTAATTTCTAGTACTCTGTTTAAAGACAATTGGACATTTTATTAATGGTTTTGTTTCAAATTCAGGAGCACAGTTTGGCGCCCAGTGTTATGATAAACGCTCTAACGAAAGGAATTGCAAAGAAACTCGATGCATTTGGTGGATCACAAGATGAAAAGTCCGAAAAGGTATCAGAAAGTAGTCAATTTCCTCAAAGTGACATCTTTAGAAAAATATTCGTTATAGACTCAAGAGGATATAGAGGTGCTGCGCTCGTTGGTCGACCCATTAGAAGAGCAAATCAGAGCACTGAAGGAGAAACTACGAGCAACCGATGAGCAGTTACAAAAGTGCAGGGAATGTCGCCATCTAGTAAATGAGGTAAAACAGTTTTTACCAAAAACACCGTCTTGTCTAAAGTAGATTTCTAAGTACATCAAAAACGGGTCAGGTAAAGAAAGCGAGTCATGAAACACTTTAGTAAATGGTGCTACTTAGCACAGTCTAAATTGAAATAAAATCTTTCTTCAGTCCATTAAACCAACACCAAATCAAACACCAGAAAAGGCGAATCTACAAATCACCGCCTCAACCAATACGTCGTTTGACATGCCGAAGAGTGATATTCTCCCATGTGATATGTGCAGCAATTATGAGGCGCAGCTAGTCAAAGAACAACAGCATGTGAATGAGCTAAAATCCCAAGTGCTGGTCGCAGAAAAAGCCGCCGATCGCCACAAGGAGGATTTGCTCAAAGAAATCGGATTCAGGTAACACGATTAGTTTACAGCCAATTTGCAACTAAGCAATATTAATAGGAAAGAAATGGAAGAGAAATGGAATGAAAGGCGAGAAGAGCACAAACAGCAAGTGGCTGAACTCACGCGAACCACTGACTATACTCAGCAAGATTTGATCGAACTCCGGCAGTATTTTAATCAAGTATCAAAGGAGATGAGCGCAGAGTTGCTGAAATTAACCAAAGATAGGGAGCAAATATATCATGATCTCGATAAGTACGTTTTGAGCGGATGATTTTATTTAATTGCGCGAATTTAATGGCATTTTAAACATCGTTGCAGATTGCAAACTGAAAACGAAAATCTGGTGGGAAAGTACACAATCCATTCCCAACAGTTGCAAAGCGAATTTATCGATTTACCCGATACAGTGGAGGCGAGTGACAATATTCATTTTATCTGAAAAGTATTATATTTGGTTCAAATTCTAGGAATTACATGAGTTGGTGCTTAAAAATCAACAAGAATTGATCATCACAAAGGTTGGAAAAGAAGCAGCTGAAGATAACGGTAAAAGCCTGCAGTCTAAAATTGATTTACTCAACAGCCAAATTGCACATTATAAACACGAAAAGAAAGCGGTAGCACAATCTGCAGATATTGAAATTAATCATTTGAGGTAAGAAGTTTCACATGATTGAACTCAAAGTGAACCATTTCTGATTTTAGGGAGCAAATTGAAATACTGGAAAAGGAGAAAAAGCAGTATTTAGCTAAAAATGTAAATATTAAGGAAAGAGAAGAACAAATAAAACAGCTTTCAGATAATATTGTAAGTTAGATAAGTGTTAATTAACTTTGTATGTGATTTTTTATGTTTTTAGGTAAAACTCCAAAATGAAAACCACGAATTAAAAACCCGAGTTCATTCGCAACAAGAGGATCTAGAGAATGCTGAAGCTGTTCAACGCGACTTGGTAAAACTATCACAAAACTTACAGGTATGCCCAATTGCGTCTCATCAATTTTTCAAGTTAATCTAGGTGTTTTGAGCATTTGGAGTGACATTTCAGACACATAATTCAAAAGAAATTCCTGGGTTCCAGTCAATTTTATTGTTTATTATTTAACCATTTTACAAATACGTTTCGGTGTCTTTCTCCACCATCATCAGTTTGTATGTATGGCTGTTTCCACCCTCACCTTTGTTGGCTTGCCAAAGGTGAAGGTGGAAACACCCATACATACAAACTGATGATGGTGGAGAAAGACACCGAAACGTATTTGTAAAATGGTTAAATAATAAACAATAAAATTGACTGGAACCCAGGAATTTCTTTTGAATTGAGTTGAAACACAGTCAGGAAAATATACCCAATAATTTCAGATACAATTTGAAAAAATCCGAGAAGCAGACCACCAAGTGCGATGGGAGCATGAGGAAGACATCGAGGAGTGTTCAAATTGTCACATACCGTTTTCCAATTCCAAGCGAAAACAGCATTGCAGGCATTGCGGTCAGATTTTTTGCCCGAATTGTGTGTCTCGTGTTGTTCAGTCGGGGCCTAATATGAGGCCGTCTCATGTTTGTGATGTCTGCTACACTTTACTAGTCAAGAGTTCGGCTCCTTACTTCAGTAAAGAGCTTCCAACGACTTGAATTGAAAGGTTTTAAATTTACTTTGTTATGTATGAAAAGTTTATTGTTCAAAAAAAAAGGTACCTTCATTGCGTATATTGTCGCAAATCCAAATGCATAGAATGTGTAAGTTGATCTTTACAGTTACTATCGCCTCTATTACTTTTGGTAATCTATAGTAAAGTTAAAATAAATCTAGGAAAAAGTGGCTAGATATACGTTTTTTGAACGACTATGTTTGCTTGTTTATGAAAATAAATATTCAGTTTTATTTATCAAATTTACTTGAATCCATAAATTTTAATCTGAAATCTCCTATAGTGTGTTAAGTGAGTGATTATTTCTCCTTACCTTCTTACATAACAATAAAGTAAATTAACCCCAATAAACAATATAAAAGCAACAATAAAAACCTACATGTACCAACCATACTTAAGCGGCTACATCAAAAAATCTATCAATGATTGCTGAAACTTCATCTGGTTTATGCTTGATATATTTCTCGGTGTTTTTCGTAAAATTTAGGACGCCGTATCTAAAACATCATTTTAAGAAGTTTTGAAAAGAATCGCCGTCTCTTCCATTACCTGTTGAAAAAGGCGTTATACTTGGGAATCACCAGCTCCTTATTATCCCGTTTGATGCTCTCCCTCAACTCTATATCCGGAATGGAATATCCTCTTTGCACTTTGGAAATATCCTCAATTTCCTTGTTAAAACCGGCAAATTTCTCTTTCACTGCCGCCCTTTCCTTGTCTTTAAGTTTTTCCCCATGTACGAACGGGTCATCAGATTCAATGTAGTTCAAAAGCTTGTTCCAACTGAACCAAGGCAAATATTTAAAAAATAATCTAAATAACGATGATAAATGATTATGATTTACCACTGGGAATAAGCTTTTTTGTGATCTTGAATCGAGGTGTGATAATACTCTTCGCACTTGGGTTCCGATATCAGGTACAATTCCAAAAGATTACTTCTTTGCAATGATTTCAACACATAGTTGTTGTTATTAAGCCGGAATAGGGCTTTTAGGGCGACGTCACTGTACTGTTCACTTTTGCTGATTAGAGTGTGGTTGAGTTGCGCCAGGACTTTACCTGTTTTATGTTTTTTCGATGTAATTATTCCATATAGAATTTAATGGCTGATTTACCTATGTATAAGCCAATAAACGCTTTATTTTGATCCGCGCATTTAAGTTTCTCTAGTTGCTTGGCATAAATGGGATCTTGACCTAATACTATGCCAATTGTATCACTGTAATCCAGCAATTGCTCTAGAAACATGATCACGTTACTAGTCAGCTCATGAACAGTGCCATCCGGTGGAAGCTGAGTTACCGAGTCTGATCTGAGACTCTCTATAAAATCGTCCAAAGCTTTAGCTCCCTGAAAACAGTGGAAAAATGCCATCGAAACTGTAAAAGTCATCCAATTTCGCTTACAGTTGTCTGGAGCATTTGCAAAATGGATTCAAACTTTTGCTTAACATTCAAGTCCCACTGTTCGATGGTACGTTCAAAATCAGGCTTCAGCGCTCTTAGTTGCTTGAAAATCGGAAAGATCACCAATACTGTCCCAAAATCGTGTCTTTGAATGCACTTTTTTGCTCTGGCGGCTATATTCTGAAAAACCCGCGCTTGGCAATCAGTTATTTAGTTTAGACGTGATTCTATTCTGTACCTCTCCGTCCTGAACCAAGGTATCCATAGCTTCTCTTACAATAAGCTCAAAAACCTGCGGCCTGTGATTGGGAGTGATTATCTCCTTCATTAAGTATTGCTCTATTTGCATCAGCTTGTGCAAAGCTATAATGCATATGAGATAGTTGTACATTTCCTGCTCATTATCCACTTCTTCTCCGCTGTATGATGTATCTGTAAAGATATATCCCATTTTATAGGAATTGAAATCATATTAGTTGCAAAGCATTTAAAAAAGGAAACTACCTAGATGAGATGATCTTTTTGATCCCAATGTGAGTCCAGTGGAGTGTTCTAGAGTTTGTGATGCGCGGAGGAACATTCTATTAGCTTTTCGCTCAACGCTTGCAATCGTCTAGTTGAATGCTGTCTTTTAGCTTCATGCCTGCTGGGGAACTTTGATTTCTACACATTTAAAGGACGTTTATGGTTTTTAAATCAGGGGAATTTGCGAATTGGCTTACCAACATTGGAGAGTTGGCAGACGTATGAAGACTGCCGCCGCTGACTGATTTTTGATGATTCCGCAGCATAGTTAGGGAACGTTGCAATACGCTGCCTCTAGTTTTGCCATAAACTGTCAAGAATTCGTCTCGATTATGACTGAGAAGCCAGGATGATATTTTTATCAGTTGTTCTTTAGCTTCTGGGGGTATCTGTGTGGGAAGAGCTTTCAGATCCCGGGATTCTATAATAATATGTACAGTTAGTGAGTTAATTATGGACATTAATTCACTCATTTTACCTTCAAAGTGAATGAAATCCAGCAAAACAATCGGCAAAATCGGTGTGTTGTATTTGTCCAAAATTGTTTTAAATTCTGCGTTTAACTTATCGCTTCCTTTGTGGAAAAACGATGACTAAAATGCCACGAAAAAATCGATTACTTGGACATAAATCGCATTAAAGGCTAGTTATCGACACCTACCACATTGATTAGCTCAACGCTCTGGGGTATGTTTTTTTCAAAATACTTCTGAGCATTATAGAGCCGATTTAAGGCATCTATGTATCTATCCAGCTCAATCCCGCCTTCACCCGGCCCTTTTTCTATGATATGCTCCACATTGCCAGATACTTCGTAATATCCAATCACGTTATCAAGCAGTTGCATTGTGCACTCAATATCTACGCATTTTGTTAAGGATTTTTCACGATTTTGTAGCAAAAAAATGGCAAAAATTCTTTAATAATCGATAACAGAAGAGATATTTGAGAATTATTTTTTTTCTTTGATATTTTTTCTCAAAACGCCTGTTAATAGTCGGGACGTTTATCTAGCTAGATGAAAAAATGCTCTAACGCACAATGAAAAAAAGTTATTAAAAGGATACTATACTGAGCCTTCTGGAGACTTTCAGTTTCATTATACACTGGTAAAATCGTCTCTTCCAGGCGGGACAATCTTTGCTCGAAGGTATTTAATATGTTGCCTATACCTTTGGTGATCTGAGCACTTTTGGCTAACCGTTCTTGCAATAGGGATAAATTCGTTTGCTCCTGTAACAAGTACTCTGAGGAATTGGAGGAATTTTTAGAATATAAATAATTATATACAAAGTCATACATTACGTATTACAAGTCTAATACAAAGCTCTTAGCAGTAAACACACAAGTTGTTCAAGAAACTGGAAATATTTATGCAAAATCAGAAATAGTTGGGAGAGATTTTGGCAAAACTAAATGCATAGGCAAATTACTTTTTCCAGCTTGTTCAAAATCTCCAGTCCGCCTTCGTCTCCCATATTTATTATTGAGCTCCACAACACTTGGCAACAAACAATTATTATAAACAATTTATTGCAATTGCCACATTCTATGTTATTTGTTTATAGTGCATTTGTCATCAGCTGGAGTTTTTAGGTTATTACAACGAAAAACACCTTTATCCGACGAAGTGGCAACGTAGCTATGGGCTAATGAGTTAATTGGTAATGGGCAATTTTTGTCAGTAAGGACAGTAATATGAATGTTTAAATATGAGCCCGCTTTATTAATTTTTATCTTCAATAAGGATTTATGGTTTTGTTATCGGTTAGCAATCTCTTATCAGTAATCATTTCACGGAATATTAATTAACTCATATCTATTCAGCGTCTGTGGTGCATTAAGTGAAGTGCGATTTCCAGTGATTGATTTTAAAAAATTCTTTAATTTTTGCATTATTCTAGTGATTAATCGCTTTTGGTTTTAACATCTGGGCTCTTTTGCATAAAAGACTATAAAGATTTGTGTGCACGGCACTGCCCACTGGTGAGTGCAAGTCAGCTGTTTAGGTCGCGAACAATTCCTTGACAGTGACACTAGTGCGGAAAGTTTGAGTTTTCTTCTGCACTTACGATCCATATGTTTTCATTATTTTAATACCATTTTAAGGAAATTCAACCGACTAACGGTAGTGGTGAAACATGGGAGTAAGTACACTCATCAATCAGTAATCGAAAACAGTGCACCCGATAAAAATAGCGCTGCGCTTTGCACCAGAACGATAACGTCACCATTCATTCATCAGGTGATTGTCTAGCACATGCGTGTATAGAATAGCGCCAACATGGAACGAATTTCAAATTCCCTTCATTCGGCCGGTCGTCGCGTGTGTGAAAAGACCCAGCAAATATGCCGTCAGAAAAACTAGAGAAAAGTTCGAACTTTGTGCTGAAAAAATTGAACATCATGGAACAGAATCATTCCCAGGCCGAATTGGTGCGCGAAAGTGAGGACAATAGTGAACATGAACGATCTTGGAGGGACGTTAAATTGAATGAATGGATTTCAGTCAGCGTGTTGTGTTATGTAAATTTAATTAATTATATGGATAGATTCACCGTGGCAGGTAAGACATGCACAGACTAACTATTTCATATAGCAGCCTTAGTCATCAGCTACCCACTGACGGTTTATTTCCTCAACTACCGCTAATAATTCACTGAAGAAAGTGATTTCCGAACCGCAAGTTTCCAGCATTTATAATAACTGCAACTAATCGTGCCTAAAAAACACGTATTGTTCACTTTATTGACCTTTTACTTATGCAGTTTACAATTTTTAGTAGGGATTGCAATTATTATATAAACGCACTTTTCATGCATTGAACATTTCCAAATAAGCAGAAGAGATCAGGTCTGTGCTCACTGAAAAAACTGAGCACATAAATCAAATCAAACTAAAGTTAAAGCAAGTAAAACCGAAATCCATAGTAATGATTCTATTGGGTTGGATTGGATGTTCACGAGCCCTCATTGGTCTACCTGGATTTATTAGGCAGCCAGTAGCGGCTCGTTATTTAATCGAAGACACTTTCTTCAAGTTTATTCGCGAGTTCAAAAGTCCAAATGCCCACTGGCGACTAAATTATAACTCCTTTAACTAGGAAAATTTTACACTTATTTTGCTTAATTTTTTACCCCAGTATATTCCTGGGTTTCAGTCAATTTTATTGTTTATTATTTAAAATGTTACAAATACGTTTCGGTGTCTTTCTCCACCATCATCAGTTTGTGCGTATAGTTGTTTCTACCTTAACATTTAATTGGTGACTCAAAGTGACTTCAAAAGTGACCAGTTAAATGTTAAGGTAGAAACAACTATACGCACAAACTGATGATGGTGGAGAAAGACACCGAAACATATTTGTAACATTTTAAATAATAAACAATAAAATTGACTGAAACCCAGGAATATATTGGAGTGAATTGAAGTACAATCAGGAAAATATACGAAACTTAATTTTTTATTAAGCTTTTGCAGCTCTGTTATTTTCTAAAAATGTTTCGAACTGTTTGCCTCCTTTTATTTTCTCTAAAAGAATCTATGGACCAAAAAAAAGTTCTAAGAACCTTTTTCCTTCGCGTCTTAGTAAGGAAAAGTTGCCACAATTTTTAAATATTTCTCAGTAGCATTGGCATTCATTCAAAACACAACTGTGTCGTTAAATTTGAAGCTTCCTAAAATATTACACATATTTTTTTACTGCGCTTTATATAAAATCAATCCACACTGTTTTCTTTCGGTAACATTGTCTGTTGTGGTCAAAAATTTAAAAAAAGTGCTTTCAGTGCTGGTACATCGAAAAATATATTGTTTTAGGATAAGAATATATTTTAGAAAAAAAAATGTTTAAGTCATGCAATAGAGGGTTAAAGTAAGTCCTTTTCATTAAGGAATGCAACTCAAATTAAATAACACATGCATATTTCCTTTTTCCTTTTGCTCGTTGTGTTTGCCCAAAAAATTCGCTTCAGCTCGTTCTGTTCCTTTCAGCTAAAATATGCGTATTTTGCCAGCTTTGTAACTGAATCAGCAACATTTGGGTGAACAGTTGCCTCACAAACTCCTTTTATTGTACAGGGTTATTCACGCTATACGGCACGGAAGTTTGCGGCTAAACCGTTTGATTTTTACAAAGGATTATTTGATGAATCCACAGACGCACACCGGGCGCACATTTAAAAAATATTTTTGTAATGTACAGGGTGTCCCAAAAGCCTTAAAAGTATCAAAGTTGTGTTTTTGTAAATGAAATACCCTATATATTATTGCATTTTGAGATTCTCTGAGCAAAATAAGTGTTTGTTTTAATAAGGTTTATAATACCTAAATCTTACGGTTTTTTAAATAATCCGAATTTTATCAAAATGTAATATAATTTTCATGTGTCAAATACTTTAGAGTTATTTAAGTTATGCAAGCGTAATTTGTGGTGAAGTGTAACAAGAAATCGTATTTTATATCCCAATGATGATAAACTTACAACGTTATACAGGGTGTCCACAAATTTAAACTAATCAAATAAGAAATTTAAGTGGCTATAACTTGATTAATTTAAATACAACCCCATATTTTTTAACTTAGCAGGAAATGCAATTTTTAATTACCTATCGAATGGTATTAGGATGTTAATAGTTAAGTTTTTGCCTTTTAACAAAATACGCCAAATAATCGTTCTGTGCACCAGTTGGTGTTTTTTAATTAAAAGCTCTAAATCACATATCAACAATAACATAAAAGAAAGGCAAATTATTTATTACAAATGTTCGAAATGTTGACCGTTCATTTCCAGACACTTGTAAATTCTTTTTTCAAAACCACTGCTAACTCTGGACAACATTTGCGGAGTTACAGTTTTAAAAGCGTCTCTTATGCGTATTTTCAAATCGTGTGAAGTTCTCGGAATCGTATGGTAGACAATTCCTTTTATGTACTCCCACAAAAAGAGATCTAGTGGAGTTAAGTCTGGAGATCATGGGGGCCAATTTTGAAATCCATTTCTGCCAATCCACCTGTTTTGAAAGTTGGCATTTAAAAATTGCCGAACCTCGCAGTGATCATGAGGCGGAGCTGCATCCAATTGAAACCACATGATGGTTCTAATATTTAAAGGGACTTCTTCTAATAATACTGAAAGATGGCTTATTAGAAACTGGAGAAACATCAAACCATTTAGATGCCCTTCAAAAAAATAGGGTCCAAATAAATATGGGCCCAGTATTCCACCCCACACATTAACTGAGCACATATTTTGATTTTTCATGACCCTGTATTCGTGCGGATTCGTATCAGAATAATAATGAAAGTTGTGTCTATTCACCAGAGCATTGTTATAAAAAGTACATTCATCACTAAATAATACATTATCGAAAAACTTTTCATTTTCTGCCACTTTATCTAACAGCCACATGCAAAACTCTGCATTTTCAGTGACAGATTTTCTTGTAATGGGTTTTTTATAATTGACACTCCCACTTTCCTCAAACTGGTGTAATAAGCGCTCAAAAACGGCTGGCTTATGATGATTTCTTTCAGGAAACTCTTGAGCATAAACTCTAGAGGCCAATAAACAATTTTTATGACATTCTCCAACACTGAAAATCATGCCAATACGCTCTTCTTTTGGATAATTCTTCATTTTCACTAAGCAGCACAAATAAAATAAATTATTTAACACATGTGTAAATGCCATAGGCAACTTAGACACATTCGAACCTTAAATTAAACAACACCAAATGGTGCACAGAACGATTATTTTGCGTATTTTATAAAAAGGCAAAAACTTAAAAAGTTAAAAAATATGGGGTTGTATTTAAATTAATCAAGT
This sequence comes from Dendroctonus valens, assembly GCA_024550625.1. Taxonomy (NCBI): domain Eukaryota; kingdom Metazoa; phylum Arthropoda; class Insecta; order Coleoptera; family Curculionidae; genus Dendroctonus; species Dendroctonus valens. Next base: position 142,883 of record JAJTJO010000075.1, on the reverse strand, counting down.
TATAGCCACTTAAAGTTCTTATTTGATTAGTTTAAATTTGTGAACACCCTGTATAACATGGTAATTTCTTCATCATTGGGATATAAAATATAAAATTTTGTTTCACTTCACTATAAATCACGCTCACATAACTTAAATACTTCTAAAGTATTTGACACGTGAAAATTAGATTAGATTTTGATTAAATTCGTATTAGTTAAAAAGCCTTAAGATTTAGGTATTATAAACCTTATTAAAACAGACACTTATTTTGCTCAGAGAATCCAAAAATGCAATAATAAACAGGGTATTGCATTAAAAAAAAACACAACTTTGATACTTTTCGGGCTTTTGGGACACCCTGTACATTACAAAAATATTTTTAAAGTGGGCGCCCGGTAGGCGTCTGCCAATTCATAAAATAATACTTTGTAAAAATCAAACGATTTACCCGCAAACTTCCGTGCCGTATAGCGTAAACAACCCTGTATATTCTGATGAGTAAAACTTACTCAATTTTGGTGCGTAAGTAGTTTCCTTAAATCTCTAGTCATCCGTGATAATAATTGCCTGAAGCACATGCTTGTATCAAATAACTCGAATATTTCAATGTCAACTGTTGAAATCCCGATTATCTTGTTAAATACAATGCCTATTATCTAAATCGAGATTTAACCCGTCTCTAAGTCCAGTCATTGATCAGAATCGGATAAATGCTGGCATTCAACTTAAGCCTGCCTAAATGACTGCATTTAAAGGCCGTAATTGCATTAGTCCAACACATCAGATAAGGATTTTGCATTGCAAATTTGTAATTGGCTAAAGACAGCTTAGCTGAGTGGTTGCATTCTTATGAAGTCTTCAAAATGCAATTCTCAATGAGCGCGGTCATAATTGGCTTCAATCTGTTTTCAGGAAAAACGGTTTTGAGCGGAACGTAAACGTGAAAATAAACCGTTGAGGCAACGTAAACAGTCACATTTTATTGGGATATTTGTTAAGTTAATGTGATTCTAAACATTCCATTGCACCACAATGTGCATAATGCGATATCAGGGCTTATCTGGAAACGTGTATTTTTAATGGGTTGAACACGAGTTTTGGAATAGGAATCTATTTTAATCGCTTGTAGACGAATCTGCAATGACCCTGCCATAATTACTAGAATGGAGAGACCTAGACATTTGGTATTGAGAGTATTTATAGGCCTCAAATCATTCATCGCGTTGTTCTTTTTTAGCTTCTTTTTGTCTTTGCAACTCGTCATTATCGGAAGATTTTTCATTAAGCAACAGTGTGTTTAATTATTTCCTATAGTACTTAAGTGTTGTTTTAGCCAACCGGTGGGTTTCGCGGACAAATTAAATGTTTTTTTTCCTCGACTTGCGTAATATGGAAAATGCTGTATGTGAAAAAGTAATGGGGAGTTCCGTATATGTAAGCAGTAGAGTTATCAAAAACATTCAATGCTCAGTAAAAAGGGATGATACTTCTTTATTTCATAATTAACCAATCAAGAAATAAAATGTTTTATATGGAAAATAGTTAAGCAGAAACACCTATCGATTACCAAAAGTGGCAAATAAACTGATACTTAAAACTGGTTGTTTTGCTTTAACTTATCTTTTTCTTATCTTTATTAAATATTACTCATTCCAATGTATTCCTGGGTTTTCAGTCAATTTTATTGTCACTAATTATGGTGTTATGTGATGAGCCCTGCGTCTCGTCCCGGGTCTACCTATTGGACTCGTCAGTAAGGCTTAGGTAGACCCTGCCTTATACGCCAGACATCGGTTCTACGTGTTCGGACGTAAATGAACCGAGCCAGTGACTGTAATTAGTGACAATAAAATTGACTGAAAACCTAGGAATACATTGGAATGAATTAAAGTACAGTCAGGAAAAAGAAATATACAAAAAAGATATAGATGCTTGGGAGAAAAAAAGCAGAATGGAACGAGTGGCTTTCAATCTAATGCTAATCGGCAACACGGGTTGCCAATATCTCACCGCAGAATATCTATACCGGCTCGGTTCATTTACGTCCGAACACGTAGAACCGATGTCTGGCGTATAAGGCAGGGTCTACCTAAGCCTTACTGACGAGTCCTATAGGTAGACCCGGGACGAAACGCAGGGCTCATCACATAACACCATAATTAGTGACAATAAATTGACTGAAAACCCAGGAATACATTGGAATGAATTAAAGTACAGTCAGGAAAAAGAAATATACAAAAAAAATTAAATATTACCCAGTTAATAGCGAAGAAAAGGTGTATCTGCGGTTATCAAATTCATCAAATTTTCAAAATGACAAACTTGCAATGAATCTGAATGAAATCTGATCTCATATTGCTGATCATGTTCAAAGAACGCCACTGCTAAACCCGTTCATCCTTTTCACACCAGGACACCACGTTAATTTTGGGGTAATATATTCATGAAGGCGTCCCGCGTGCTTTTTAATAAGAGTGTTCATGTGTGTGTAAAAGAGATTATGTAGAGCCCCATTATGTGAGCGATCGTTTATTACGTAGAGTTTAATACCAACATCCATATGGTTGGAATTTAACGTCCTGCCCTTATGGATGACTTAATGGGTGGACACATTGCATGAATAATCTGAATTAAGTGCTGGGAAACATCCATGAATATCGCAGGCCTCAATAGGCTTTGATATGAAAGTTGTGGATTATGCAACTGGTATTTCATATTGCAAAGCTTCAAGTTTGCCATATCGGGATCCAATTGTCTTTTTCCGTAGGATGCAATTTGAAACGGTTTGTTTGCGTGTTATTTCTTCCTAATTCAATTCCGTCCTTCACCAGATAAGATAGGAAACACGTTTCCTACTGACATAGTTGCAAATCGTGTATCTAATCTTATCTGGATTGGGCTTAAAGTAGGTGTTACTCATGTAAACTTATGGCGTGATTGCTTCGTAACCGCATTACCACTGATCTGGTCCATTGCAGGAAAATTTGAGTCTTAATTAGCCAGAATGATTAATTGCTTGTTTATCATTGAAATTCGGAATTGTTAATTCCATGCAAGTTATTGAAATAATCATTATAGAGCATATCGCTGTAGAAAACAAAATAAATTGAATGTTTATTTCCCACTCGAGATATCAGAGCATGTAACGGCGATGTTTGCTGCTTTTGTAGATAAAATTTTGGAAAATTGGTTGTTTTTTGTTGTTTACACGCAAACGCCTTTAATTAGCTATTGTAAATTGCAAATTTATTATTTGTTTATGTAATATAGACATTGGATTTGTTAATATTGAATCATCAGGAAGTTATCGTCGGTTAAAGTTCGTGACTGCTCAAAAATGTTAGAAATTCTCAAAAATGCCGCTAGAAATGGGCTAAAAATGTCGATTATTACGGAGCTGAAGCTTCAGATGTGATTTTCAATGACCTCTTTGCATTCCCCACTTCCTTCTGATGAAAATGATGTAAAATTCGAAGTATTTTGAGCGACTTGATCGTTTTTGAAAAAATCGACTTCCTCTCTTTAAAAATTTTTGATGAAAAATCAAAATTTCACATTCGTGTTTTTTGAGCTCAATGAACTGTTTCCGACCTAAGAATCTTGCTAATCCTCATATATAAAGTGTTGGAGCCTATAATAACAAGCTCCTGACGTTTTTCCAATAAGCTCTTTGCATTCCTCGCTTCCTTCTGATGAAAATGATGTAGAATTCGAGTAATTTTGAGCAATTTGATATTTTTTGAACAAATCGACCTCCACCCTTTATGAAATTTTCGGGCAAAAAACAATTTTTTTCATCCGTGTTTTTTGAGCTCAGTGGAAAGTTTTCGACTTAATGGGCATTTTAATATAGACACAATGTCGTTCTAAAGCCGCATAAAATGGGTCAACATTTCTCAACTCGTTTTTCCCTTAGCTTGTTTCATTCCTCGCTTCCTTGTCATGAAAATGGTAGCTAAATTTCGATCTGTTTTTTCTCTAATAATTTTTGCCATTAGTTTACATTGAATAACAACATATTGATTAATTGTTATTGATTGGCAAGCTATTTTGAAACCGCATATATTTTTAATCAATCCGTATGTGAACCCCATTAACGACACTAATCTATCACAGATAAACATTGTTTTCCAAACATAAATGTCGACGATTTTTGCCAGTTAAATATTACTTGCCAAGTGCAACAGAAAGTTAAAAATAAATGTGAAACATCTATTAATATAAGTGCATTTAATATCAAAAGATTAATGAAACTTGTTATAAGCCAATCGCAAAGAATTGGTGTTGTTTTTAGTCACTGAATTTGTGGGGAAAAGCTTCAAATCTTCAAGGTTTTACTCGAAATTAATTGGAAAGAATCCAATTTTCTTCTAATCACAAATCTGGTCTTATTTAGAAATTGCCTTTCTTTCTAGCTTTATTTCGTAAATTTGCCTTCCAGTTTCAATTTGGGACACTTCCCAGTTTTGAGCTTTTTAAACACTTTTTCAATTTCATCAAAGATCAATGTTGGTTTTCTATGTGTTTGTCATCATCCCACACATATTTTCTCAGACTATTTTTATGGGCACATTTTGCAAAAAAATCATCTCGTTGAAAAGTTCGTAGTATTACAGGTGGCTGCGTTCTCAACACCACTATTAACTTGTCTTTAAGATGTGCATTACAGATGTGTATCTACCATCTACGACCTAAACATTAATGAAGATTGCTTCCGCATTTCCCTTTCATTTCGACTTTCTGTAGGAGATATTTCACCACACGAAATTATCGCTTACCAATTACGCAAAGGAAGCAATAAAACGCATAATGTACAAGCAATAATGTCGCCAACCATAAGAAAAAACACGTGTGAGAAACGATAAACAGTCAACTATTTATCAATGAGTTTGTTGTTTGAAGTTTCCACTGATGATGACGATGATGATGATGATGATGGCTTGCAATGTGCAGCTGATACCATCATTATGCAAGATGCTGATGTTTTTGCTGAGTTACCTAATGTTAAATTGGACAAATTTCGTTAAGTTTTTGGTTGTTTGACGGATTTTAGATGAACATCCTTGATGTTTTCTGGTTAATTTACTACATTTCCTTGTTCAATAACAACGCCCATTACCAGTTGAAGCGAGTGCAATTACGTTTGGGAGTTTCAATGGACTGAGAAATTTAAATTCAATTGTTTATTATTCATCTCTCTGCCTGCCTTGCACATCCATATAAAACCGAACAACTGAAGATCAATTGTGGAAAGTTTGCAACGCAATATTTTAATTAATTCAAGTCGCAGTCGGCCGTGCGGTTGTTGTCTCTTAATTGTTGCTAAATACGCTCTTTTCCAACAAACAAGCATCATCTACCTAGAGAATTTCGGGGATGATTATTAATTGTTGTTTATTGTGCAAACTGACTGCACTGACATGCTTTGTATCACGATATTTCATATTCTTATAGACGTTTTAGTCGGTAAACACGCCGGAGAAATTAATGGCAACCCGTCAGTTGTCTTCAGAGGTGCTTTTCATCCTTGTTGATGGCTTGTCTCCCACATTTTTAGTCTTATTTTTTTGTGAAGAACCGCCCATTCAAGCTCCAAGTGAAACGGATTTATCCAAGTCATGAAGTCATTTAGATTCTCGATTACCACGTTCGCCCGGCCATTATTATTGTTTGCTTGGGCAGGCTTTCAAAGTCGTTTTTCTCTCGTTCTTCACGGAAACAAAAATGCGGTTTTATGACGGTGCAACAGTAACGTACGTTTGAAGACCGATTAACTGGCACAGTATAATTTTTAATGTATGCACATGCATACTCAATGTATTTTTGCATGTATTTAACTTTCCTAAATATTGACTTGGAAAGCCAATATTTAGTGAAATAATTACGCAAGTCGATGTTTTCCTACAACATAGAATAGAGACACTGAAGACCGATTATGACCCATTTCAGATCAAAAAATTCATATACAAACAGCAATGTGAAACTAAGCTCCCTTCAGAATTTATGGTGATGCTAAACATAAAACCATTGAGATAATGCTTTGTTCATATTAGGCAACTCGGTAAATTCGAGAATATTGGGTTAACAATTGCACATCAGGTGGTTAAATATTTGATAGCATGTTATTAACGTAGTTTTATTTAGCATTTATCTGTCTGTTAATATCCAAGGTTATTTTTCATATTATTAGTGCATTTTTATTTGCCTTTTTTTACTCTTAGTTGTTCTTGATGAGTTATTCCCCAAAATCTTTCTGCCCATTACCGATAGCATATTAAGCAAACAACATTATCCAGGACCGTTTACACTTAATGGAACTTTCCCGATATATTGACTTGATGTAGGGCTTCTTCGTTCCCGGTTTTCCAAGTTTCCATTCTCAAATTTCCCCATCTTTTCATATACCCTCGTCAGTAATGACACTTTTATATGCAGGGACGAGTAGCCAAACATGCCACAAAGTGAGAATCCTTGTTGTCCTCGACTGACAAAAAGGTCTCAGGAGACCAGGTAGGCCAGAAGAGCGCTTATGGAAAACTCTTGTACAATGGAAAAGTTTTTCCATAAATTCAACGGCGGTTTATGTAAGCGGTGGCGTTTTGATTTACAGATGATTGGGATCCTGCTGATTTCTAGCCTGCCAAGTTTGACGAGTTATCCGATAGTCTGATGAGTTATGAGCTGTAACTTTACTTGAATAAATTCATTTTTACTTTTTTGTTTTTTTCTGTACATTTGTCTGGCCTTTAGTTGCTTATATTGATTTATCCTCCTCCTTCAATATGATGTTTCGCAATTTTAACGCAATTGGCACAATGCAAGTGTAACCCTAGTTGAACTTGCAATCCTCAGTTTTGCATACAATAGCATGTGTTTTGTGGGATTAAGTTTTCCTAATAAATCCTTTTTCCCCGTCGTCAAATGCCCAGTTTAGCCCCTTGTTTGGGTGTGGATTCCAGAGCTCAGCTTCTTTGTTCTAATTCGACAAAAAAAGCTAATCCAAAGTGGGAAAGGGGAGAGTGATATTAAGCTGTGTTTAAAACTGGGCAAAGATCTAAACTTGGTTGCAAAATCTAAGGTAGGAATTCATTTATGTTGTTACAGAATATATTTTTTTTGCATTTGACTCGTCCTCATTCTGTTGACTTTGTTTTGCATGAATTTGGTTCGTGTTAGCGTCTAAAATTGGTTAATCCAAAAACGTGAAATAATGCGTTCAACAATGTTAAGAAGAGCGAGAGGATAAAGCCATGTTTAAAGCTGCTATTTGATCAGTTAAATTAAGCAGTAAATTAACGAGTAATTAAAGTTGGAAATTTGATTTTGGCTGTGATGCATCGCTCTGTTACCACTGTGCAGCATCCGATTATGTTCTGTTTGTTTTCCATGAGGTCATCCCTTCAGAAGTGAATTATATTTCGGCAGATGGTCGGTTGTATTATTCGTATTGTTGAATCGCGTGCCATCCATTTATCATCCCCTTTTTTAAACATCGTCATAAACAGTAAACGTGGGGTGTCTTAACTTTCTGATAGAATGAACACCCGATTCAGATGATCTAGAATATCATTGGAGTGATTTTATATGTAGAATTTATGCTAGCAAGACATGTGGATGAGCTTTATAATATTTATAAGCGCGAGCATTCTTATCGCTGATACATGGAGTTTGGGTACAATTTTGTGCAGTTCCTAATCCACAATTTCTGAAGTTTTCACTTAAATTACATTTTTTCGATTCAGAAGACCCGAAAATTCAAATTGAAGAATGATCGTTAAGGAATAGAAAGAAAAAATTGAAACAAATAAAAAACGCGTAAAAAGGTAATTTGGTAAAATGCGTACTTGATTTTTGTAAAATTTTGAAAAACTGATTGATTGATTCTCTCGATCCAGAACTCAAGCTGGCAAAATCAACCGCACTAAGACTCTTTCTAGAAACTTTCTAACTGCTGAAGCACAGGAATCAAGTTGAAACTATGGCACGATATTGGATGATTCTGAAAACTCGTCTAGAAATTTTCAAATATTAGTTTTTTTGAAATTTAGGAACTTAAACGGAAGGCAATCTGGTATTCATTTAGAATGTTTTAAAAATCTTCAAAAGTATTGAGAATATGGGGTCCAGTTCGTGGTTTCCTTTAAAGAAAAACTTGCAAGAGATTATTGAAAGTCTCGATAGCGGTTCTAGAAGCCACAAACAATCGAGCTAATTTGCTTTTATTTTAATTTAATTTTTTGATTGATTTTGAAGGATGGAAATTTTTGTTGAGTGGGATTTGAGCCTGGAAGCAGACCTAAGTATAATAGATCAATTCGAACTTATCGAGTCGGAGCTGCTATAAATTATTGCTCGATATAATCGAAAGAGAAAAGGAAAAAATATATAAATAAAACAAATTTTGTATTTCAACCAACGCACCGATATTTTCAGTAAATCTTTCAAAATTGAGGATTCACAAAAAGTGCAGGAGGACTATCGTAGTGATCGTTTATAATATGAAACATATTGAGCGATAAAATGAGGCTAGCAAGTTCTTTTCACTTTCGTTTGTAATAATTTTGTTTTTTCAATCAGATTTTTAAGAATTTTGATGATGAGCGTTCCCAGATAAAAACCCCACTTTAACCAATTTAAGCACTACCTACCTACACGATCTCGATACCTGCAGGTATTTCTAAGTCTTTTTGCCTTTTTCCATTCTAGGAATCGCACGATTCTCTAATAGGATGCCTGTATTCTGGTAAATGCGACTGTCGGCAAACTTATTTCCCCATGGAAATCACTTGAGCTAAAGCGAGCTGGAAAGTTGCAATGTTGTGGTGCATTTAAAGTTGTTCCCGTGATTAATTTATGAGAGCAAGTGGTGGATTTACCGGTTTAAAAAAAGTAGGCAGCTTAATTCGAATTCTTAATGCTAAACTTTTGGTATTTGTTCACGGAATAATGACTGCTATTGAAACATTTATGCGATTAATAAGCAGACTTGATTGAATTCACGCGACTAACAACGTTTTGGATGCGTGCCATTGGCTTGAATACCTCAGGTGACATTAGGTGGACCATGTAGAAAAACCGTTCGATATTGTAGTTTAGCAACTGCCGGATATAAACAGGACTTTTAAATGTTGGCGTTACCACATCCAATTTCAGGTTTATTTTAATACACCCTGTCCTTTAAATACCCCCCATAGAAAGAAATCGAATGGTGTAAGATCCGGTGATTGTGGTGGACATCTGAATTTTAGGATTAGGAAAATGTTGGTTCAAACAACTTTTCTTTGGAAAAAATCGTTCTTATAAAAAGGGTTTTATGCTCGACATTTGAATAAGCCCGCATAAAATCAATCCCATCTTTTGTAATCGGAGCTTCTAAACTTGAACTCGGTTATGTAAAGTGCTCAACCATAATCGATGTTTAAATTATTCGTTCCCGCTGGTCTAAACACCGATTTATTCTATTTGATTCAAAGTAAACGCGAGCTAATGGGGTTGGAGCGTAAACGTGAATAATCGAAAATACGTTAGGAATTCGGCCTGAAAACACTGCGACATGAAGAAACCACTTAAAAGAAGCCCCCGAAACTATTTTTATCTGGAAATTATGGCCCCTTCTTATTTCGATTTATCTTATCTGTTACTGTTAATTTCGGGGGAATGTCTGTGCTTCGTTTGAACGCAAATGGATTGACCCGTGGAGAATTGTATTTTAGGCACAGACGACAGTCAATGGCATTAGAAATAATAAAAGTAGAAATAAATGGTATATGAATGAAAACAGAAGAACAACAAAACCATTCAACCACCAAACAATTGGCAATTTGCTTCCAACTGTTAGAAACTGATGAGTTTTTCGGCCTTTTAGGCCGTCTAGAAGGAATTCCTTGCTACGACGGCCTAAAAGCTGGAAAAACTCACCAGTTTCAGCAAGCAAGTCAATAAAGAAACTGCGATATTTTGGGTTTGCCACTTCAACCATTTGCCGGAAGTTCTGGGAAGCTTGAAATCCTATGAAAGCTAATTTCAATTTTCTTAATAACTTTAGTTCCAACTGATTTACAATTGTTGTTTACTTTCGTTTCATTGTCCAGCCAATTAGGATTCATTTACACCAGTTTGTTGTTGAGTATTCACAATGCACCAAGTAATATTCTTCATTGCAACGTCTATTGTACCGGGAATGTAAATAATGTTCTTTTATCGGTCAGGATGTTCAGATGGGAAATGCACGATCTTTGGGTGTACATTCGAGAGATGTTATGCGAGAATGACTATGAAATTCCATTAAGATGCCTATCTTCAATGTACCGGCCGAACCGGACGGCCCCTTAATGTATCCTAAATTATTTATTAGCGGATAACAAAAAGCGCGTCTGTGATGACGTTGTGTTTAATTATGCAGCTCAGAGAATGTAATTTTTTATTTTTTATTACGCTACTAGACGGTAATCTGTGTTTTATCAATACACGTTTCCCTAGTCCCACTTGCATCTATTTAAGTCACTTTTTATATGTTTAAGAAGGGCTCAAATCCAAGTTTGCAATGTTGAACTGAAGACATATTCCTTGTTGTGTTAAACTCTTCGAGCATTATCAAGCTATAAATATAAATAAATGTTTAGAAAAACCATGACTATTTGGAGTATTTTAGGCGAAATGTAGGGGTCAATAGTGAAGTAGATTGAAATTCAATAACAGTCAACAATGAATTACTATTCACGGTCCTTCCCATTAACCAAGGTTATTTAAATTGCCCTAATTGCACTCGATTGCAGTAATTAGTTTACGAAAAATCGACCTCTCAATGACGGAACATTTAAAATTATTTGCTGTTTAATCGAGTACTGTTTATAGCAAATGGTTTCGATATTGCAAGTTCAAGTGCGGCTTTTTTAGAAACGGGACAGATATTTTTCAACAATTGACTTCGACGATTTTAAAATTATTGAAATTAGAACTTTAGACGAGAAGAGACTGTCTGATTATGTTTAAATAGCTCAAACTTTGCAAAAATCAAAATAGCAAACCCATAAAAAACATGCTTATTGTTACAAAAATTAATTAAAGTAGTAATTAAAATAATAATCCATTGCTAATGAACTGCGGAGAAATTCTTCAACTTTCTCATCGGCTGTTCGTTTCGTAAGTTCAGATCCACTTTTGCAAATATTTTGCAAAGTTGAATTGGGAATCAGCAATAAATTTTGGGTCCTTTCGTTTTAAAATGTTATTCAAAATTTCCAATATTTTGAAAATGAACTAAATCGGCTTGTGTAGAGGAAACAGCATGAAAAATGGGCAAAAACCGCAATATTAACATGAATAATTAAACTAAATGGAAATGAAAGTTATTTTAGTCCTCTGGCAGCTTGCTTAATGATATCAAACCGTATAAAACGTCTTCTTAACAGTTCCCCAATTTATAGAAGGCAATATTTCCATTGTACCCAAATTTTCCAAATAAATCTACTGCATGCGAAAAAGCGAATTTGGTACCTGCTTCAATCCATCTCAGTCCAATCGTTCTTATTTTAGTTATAATATCTCTTCTCAAAACCGTCGTGTTTTACTATGCAATAAATGCAAAGCCGACAGCCATTATTTCAGACGCTCGGCTCGTGCCAAAGGCTCTATTTCCGGATGTACTAAATGGAGACACCAGATGATATAACGTTGAAAAAAAACTCCTGGAAACATTAAATCAGTATATTACATAGGGCGCAAGTTTGCCTTAAATACTTTACTCTTACTAAGATAATTGATACGCACTTGGGCGCTTTGAAATTCCAACATTTTTTCCCGTACATTTATAAATGTTGGTGTTACGAAATGGGCTCGAATTTCCTAACTGTAAAAGCGCACATTTGAAGCCAAATAAAACGGTATCTGGCCGAAGTGTTAATTTCTGAATTGGAAGTCACAGACAGGTTTATCTTTTCTTAAAGCAGGTTCTGATTGTAAGAGTAACAATCCATGTACTTTAGAGGTCTTCGGCATTCCTTCAAGTAATTAATTCATAATCATACGTGTAATTTATTTGGCAAAAAATCAATGAGGTTCTTCACCTGTTTGAGGTAGTTATTATTCAACAGCTTCTTCATTTGTTGGTCAAATAAACAACAACCATTTTTCATGAATATTCCAAAAAATAAAATTGGTTACTTGTTCTCCATCAACATGGGTAATGGTAATGGGGTTATCACTTTTACCACCCAACCCATTATGTTTGCGGCCTATGTGAGCTAAGACATGGATGGTACTGCCCATAATTACGTTATCGGTACCATTAAAGTGTCGTGTTGGATCGCCTATCAATTTGTGTGACAGTCTTTAGCAATAGGAACATACTTATTCAGCGAGGTCAATACAAATTGCCACCTAAACTGGAAATGCATTTTTAATGCGAATTAAATTTATTACGACGGTAGTATTAGAACTGCATGTTCTGTTATGGTTTTGACACGTTGGATTGATGGAGAACATTCACACATTATTAATAATGAATAGTGATGAAGAAATCCTGGGATTGTTGCAAGTTTCGCTCATAAGTCGAATTTCTTAAAAAAATTAAAACTTCCATAAAATCCATTTTTGCCTATTTGCTGTTAATTAATAAAAATAATTGTCCATTTTCTCATCTTATCCAAGGTTTATTGATCAGTGAATTTACCATCCTATTAAAATTTAAGTGGTTAACGGGTTTGTTAGTTCCCAAGAGGGATAATTGCTAACAATTCAAAAAGTCTGAGAAACCTACACATAGCACAGCCTCATCGCTCATGATCGTGAGGATTGGAACCTCCGATAAGTTACTTGTAAGAGCAGCCACAAAAATTGTTCCTCGAGTAAATACAAGCGCTTAATGAGGTTCTTGATAGCGTAATTATGGGCGTTTCATCTGTTCGTTCAACGGGGGAAAATTAATTTTATGTACACGCCGGCACTTCAGGATGGAGGGCTTGAGACAGGTATAAAATCGGAGAAAACATTTTCTTTCCTCAACTAGCAAGTTCAGTTAATTTAATTATCTTCGAATGCCGAAGAAAGAAACATTTGGAGGAATTGCTGTGAATACTTGTTCAAGATTTTTTGTGCCCGAAAATAACTCCGCAGGGCGTTATTTATATATTTTTTTGGTATAATCAGGCCGAAATTATGCGACACTTTGAGAAGTTGCGCATGCAATTAAATTTCAAAAACCGCGGATGCTTCTAAAATATGGCTAAAATAAAGGTAATCTTCAGGCCGCGATACTGGGAAATGAGGCTCCAAAGTGGTGTTTTAAATTAAGCCTCGAAGCACAGACGGTGGGTAAGAAACAACAGTGTAACATCATATACATAATTTATTTAATGTGGCTGGATTAAAGTTAAGAGTGATCGTGCGATATTAGCAATTTATGCGGAAATGTTTTTTTCTGTACTGTGGGAAATTTTGACTAGTTGAGTGCATTACCGGGCCAATAATGCATGCAATAATGAGAGACCTTCTTTCGTCAGATCTGCCTCTTTCCAACGCAAAGCGAGGACGTAAAATCATCAATAAAATTCTACCTGAAACGGAGTTACGTTTTTTAAGAAATTATTCCGCAAAAATTATTGAAAAGCAGCAATACGCACTTGAATTAAACTGCATTTTTTGAATACAGTGAAAGTCGCATTAGTAAGGATATTATGCAAAAAATATAAATATACACAAGTCGTTATGTAAAAATGCGTTTTCTATTCACGTTTGTTGGTTTAACCAACCGGAAAACACTTTAACTATTGGGTTTTTACAGAAAATTTGGATTTCACCAACCGAACATCGACAATCTACAAAATGTCTTGGCTTTAAATTTTTAAGTTAACACTTGGAAGTGAAAAATACATTGATTTCCTGTCTGAACGTTTTCTTGCATCTTTCCCTTTGAGCATTTGCATTTCCCCTTAGAGGCATATTATTAACAAGCAAATAGTGAAGAGAAAAAGTGTGTTTTTGACATCACTCGACCTGCCACACGATCAATGTAACCCTCCCTAATAAAGCCCTTTCTCTGAAAGCAATTTAATTAAAACGTAAACTGGTTGGACACTCCAAATTGATATGTCACATGCAGGCAAAGCGTATTTTGTTGAAAACCAGTGCAATTACTGTTGAAGATAAACATACTGAAGAAGAAAGAAGTTCGGAAGTTAACACAAACGAAAAGGAACTCAATCGAAACTCTTCGTCAAGTTTCATTAAAATGACCAAAAAATCTTGAGTCTTTTCCAAGTTCAATGCAAAACTACATGTAAATTACTACTGACTTTGGGCATTAATCTTCATCTATCATGCAAATATTAATCTGTTTACATTTTCTTCAGCACATATATTTCAATGGCACAGATTGGCAAGCCATCTGGGTAAATCCCGACCAGAAGACATGCACCTTTCAACAGTTTTAACTTAAGTACTGTGTGCGTAAACTAAATCAGGCTTTATTTTGCGTTGTTTTTACAATATTATGGGCTTGATGTTTGAGTATAACGTTCGCTGGTAATTGGATGATGATTTGCTGTTTACCTCTTCGGGCGTTTTAAATGTATCATTGAAAGCAAAAGTGGATTTCAGTCACGGTTTTCAATATGTGTTTGCAAACACGATTTGATTCGTTGATATATGGAAGTGAATTCTTAAATAAACTTTGGAAATTGCCCGTTCAATACAGCCTTGTATTAATTTTAGATCGGTGAAAATGCAAGAAAACAATATCTACCCATGTGTAAAAAGGGTCAAAATCCATATTCAAGATTTCAGCCCTCGTCGTATAATTATTAGATGCTTTCAACGAGCCCCATATTGTCTGTTCCCGGACAAACTTTTATCCGCCTGGATCGGCCCAACCAATTCCCTAAGTTGTTTTAGCCTGATGTTTATTTAGCAGAGGGAAATGTATTCGGGGAATGCAAAAAGATGCGCCTGCAACGAAAAAAAACTTCGAAAAATTACAGAAATTGGAGAAACTTGTTTGCAAATTTAAAAAATTGAAACAGTAGATTTAGGACAAGTTAACCTGCTCTTGATCACCCAGACAAAATTTAAAGTTTCTAAAGTGAATTTCCTTGGAACACATTTATGCATTTATATTAAACTGGTATATTTTAAAGCGCCTTTCTTGTACTTTTAACAACAAAAACTTGTTGCACATCTGCATTTTATTGACTCCACTCCTCCTATTTGTTATTAAGTAACCAACACGTAGACGACCGATAAAAACGAATTTTTCAGATAAACCTTATAAACTCTTTTTATGTGGTTATTAAACTCTGCTGTGCACTGACAATATCAAGTATCCCCTATATAACGTTTCAGGGAAAAGCGTTTAAAAAAAGAACTTAATCGTGGTTTTTATGGATGTGATTTACCCGAAGAAACATCTGATAATAAATCGGTTTAAGCGTCCAAAATTTTAGAAAAAGCTTTCGCGGTCATTGCTTGCAACTGGTGAATTTTTCGGGCTTATAAGCCAGTGTGACAATTTTATATTTGGTTATATGAGTTTCTTCCTGGCGTTTCGCAACCACAAGTGGCTTGCATCTTCAGAGGTGGTTGCTGCACCGTAAAAATTACCAGTTTAGTTAGTTTAACCTGAATCAATGAAACCAAAGACAGTGAGAAAAAAAAGAAAATTTACTCGAAAACAGCCGGGCTTAATTTGAGGAAAAACACTCTCTAAGCTGTTTCAACAAATTCGTGGTTGGGAATATAAAACATAAAAAAAGTCGTGAAAGAAAGCGGTTATAAACAAATCGCAGGAAAAGTGCTTTCAGCTTCGAGTGCTCTCAGAACAAACATCTGCTTTTACAATGTGTTTGCGCCCATTATAATCGGGCACATCTAAATGCACGTGTTACCGTTTCAAAAACTCTCTGCGGTTTTTGAATGCTTTTGTTGTTTTTCCTTTAGCGCCTTTTATTTCTATTGATGACGGCTTAAGAGGTTCAAAATGTGCATCGCTTTGAATTGCAGACTTAACGGCCTCCGTTGCTCTAAAGCCACTTCAGTGGAAACTCCTCAAACAAACATGGAAAGCAATCAAAGATAAATTGAAATTTGGTTTTTGTTACTTGAGTACAACGAACTTGTAGTTGCTGTCTAATTAAGGCATTTGGAATCTTTACTGTTCTGAGGAAATTTGCCACGAAAATTCTCACATTATCACCGCTGATTGTTCGTAAACGTGGCAAACTTAAATAGACAAGCATTAATCACTGAAGCCCTACTTAGAAGGAAATGAATGAAACATCTGTTTATAGTTTTATATTTAATCTAGTTATCACCCAAGCAAATTTAAATTGATTGAGTTTATTAAATGAAAGTGTGAAGTTGGCTGATAAGTCCGTTAATGAACGCAACTGCTTTTCAATTTAAAATAATGTAACATTGTGATGGTATTTTTAGCTCATCGGAGACAGTTTATTTATATATACTTCAGTTTCATCAAGGTTTCACTACTGGTATACTAGAAGTATTATCAAACGCTAGTATAAACTGTATGGTGGTTCAAGGAATTTCAAATGAATCATAACTGGATTAATTTACTGATTTGATCAGTGGAAATTTGCGAGATGAAAAAAAACTTCCAAATCGAGTTTCGTTTCGATGCCCTAATTTTCCCCGCAACTTTCAGTTGACTCCAGCACTTTGTTTATTGGATAGCGCCAATTTTTCGGTAATATGATATATTTTCCAACAGCATCCAATTTGCCGCTAAATTTCCCCTGATGGCAATATCCGAAAGGGAAACAATAAAAAAAGTGAATAGTCTGTGCCAATTTGGTTTCTGCCCTCCAATTGAGTGGGTGTTACAAGCCGGGCCTCTTTCGATTCCAATGGCCGGAAGTTGTTATAATGAAGTGGGTTGAATTTTGCTCGGGGGAAAATGTGAAAAAAATTGTGTTAAATTATATGCTTTTCGAATAAAGAAAAAAATGTTCTGACCTTAAAAGAGGTATTTGTTTGCATCGCACGGGCGGAACGAATGAAAATGTATATTTGCGTTATTTACGTATAAAAATCTAAAAAATAAACATCATTTGAAGAAAATAGTTTTATTAAAAAATTGTTACGTATATTTTCCTGACTGTACTTTAATTCACTTCAAAATATTCCTGGGTTTCAGTCAATTTTATTGTTTATTATTTAAAATGTAACAAATACGTTTCGGTGTCTTTCTCTACCATCATCAGTTTGTGCGTATAGTTGTTTCTACCTTAACATTTGACTGGTCTTCCAGTGACCAGTCAAATTTAGGACGCCGTATCTAAAACATCATTTTAAGAAGTTTTGAAAAAAATCGCCGTCTCTTCCATTACCTATTGAAAAAAGCGTTATACTTGGGAATCACCAGCTCCTTATTATCCCGTTTGATGCTCTCCCTCAACTCTATATCCGGAATGGAATATCCTCTTTGCACTTTGGAAATATCCTCAATTTCCTTGTTAAAACCGGCAAATTTCTCTTTCACTGCCGCCCTTTCCTTGTCTTTAAGTTTTTCCCCATGTACGAACGGGTCATCAGATTCAATGTAGTTCAAAGCTTGTTCCAGCTGAATCAAGGCAAAGATTAAAAAATAATCTAAATAACGATGATAAATGATGATTTACCACTGGAAATAAGCTTTTTGTGCTCTTGAATCGAGGTGTGATAATACTCACTTGGGTTCTGATATCAAGTACAATTCCAAAAGATTACTTCTTTGCAATGATTTCAACACATAGTTCCACTGGTCACTGGAAGACCAGTCAAATGTTAAGGTAGAAACAACTATACGCACAAACTGATGATGGTAGAGAAAGACACCGAAACGTATTTGTAACATTTTAAATAATAAACAATAAAATTGACTGAAACCCAGTAATATTTTGAAGTGAATTAAAAAATTGTATAATCTGTTTTGGGGTATTTAGCAGTTTTTTGTCTTCATTTTTATTAGAGTTTCCAAGTAAGCTCTTAACTTTCCAAGCAATGACGCAAATCTGAATGAAACCACCTTGTAGGTATAATGAAGACGATAATACTCTCAAATAAAAAAATTCGCATTTTCATTGAGATTGAGAGAAACAAATTGAGATAAAAAAGATTTTAAAAATGAAAAAGCAATTTCAATTGGATGATGATTTATCTGAACATTGAATGATCAATACTGGATGGTTCAAGCAAATCATGACCCCATCAATGGGTGCACACGGGATTGAAGTCATGAAACTTTAACTAGATGGCAAGGTGGATGGAACTTATTGGCCATAAACAACGCCACTGAGCATATTAAATCAGGATGAAATTGCAGGCGCGTGTACCATAATCATCACACTACGATATTAGGACGATGCAGTATTAAGAATTCATGATTGAGGGCCTGCAGTTGTCTGTTAGTGCTCTTGCGGAAGTGCCAATAAATCTGATATATTACCTGGCAGGTACATAAGGGATATAAACTATTTTTGAATCCCAATTGATGGCTTGTCCTGCAAACAAAATATTTCTAGCGAAAAACCACGTTTTCCAGCTGGTTTTATTTATGTAATAGTCATTTTTTAATTTTAATTTGGCATGCATTTGGAAATTTTAACTGATCATGGTGATGAATTTTTAAATGAAAGATTAAACTGTGATCGGTTTCAGTGATTTTTAAGGAAAATGACGCATGTTTTAGCAGATAAACTAAACAAATCGAAACGCTATAAACCTTTGTATGCAAATATCCGTCAAAAATACAGCCTCAATTTACAAAACTTGTCCCTTTTGCCGGTTTCCACGAGAAGAGTCCCCGCATTTTCATATTTTACCCTTCGCATAAAAGTAGGTAATACGGACTTTACTTTAATAAATGTCTTGTTTTCTTATTAAGGGAACAGCTTTTTTTCCTGTTCGAAGCCGTAAGCCGGGAAATGGGCGTTTTTCATCCCGAAAATGTTTTCTCATCAACTTTTTTAAATTGTATTACGGCCGAAAATTTGAGCCAGAGCAGAGGCTTTATTATGGTAATTTATCTAATGGAACATTGTTTATTAGGTCCGCGGTTTTACGGAGCTGTAATTTATCTAAATAAATTACTGGGTGAAGTCAATGGGATTAAAATAACAGGCACTTCACCTAATTAAGTGTTCCTTCTCTCTACATCGCCCAATTTGTTAAATTGTTCTTCACACTTGCTGTCCATAAAAGAACTTAGATGAGCTCTATTTTACTCAACTAGAAACGGTGGCTGATTGAACACGAATTTTTCAATTTTCTTTGCAGGTGTGTTGGAGAATATTCAAACAGACCTGAAGGTAAACAATGATAAGGGCGGACTTCTGCAAACAGCTTTTATCGTTTTCTACATGGCATTTGGCCCGCTCTTTGGATATTTGGGAGACCGATATAGCAGAAGATGGTTGATGGCTTTTGGAGTGGCATTGTGGAGCTTAACAACGTTATGTGGGTCTTTCATGACCGTGAGTATGCATTTATTTATTCAGTAAATAGAAAAAAACTACTGCTGAGTTAATTTATGGATATGGGGGTCATTTAAAGATCTCTTTTCCTAGGGGTCAAAATAAGACCATTTTCTACCTTTTTTGACTTGAAGTTGATTTTTTTTTCAGGATTACTGGTGGTTTCTACTGTTCAGAGCAATGGTGGGAATAGGAGAGGCCAGTTATTCCACCATAGCTCCAACAATTCTTAGCGACTTGTTTGTAGGAAACATTCGTTCGAAAATGTTGGCTCTATTTTATTTTGCTATTCCAGTTGGAAGGTAAGTTATTCATTGCGCTTATTATCTTCGATTATTGTTTTTGAGGCTCGATTTACGCTTGAAAAGTTTGTCAAAATTTACTTTTTTGTCAAAATTTTTAAAATTAAATTCAGGTTTCTCCTGCTTCCCTCTAAAGGGAGTGAACATATTTCAAATTTGAAAACACCTTTGCAATTAATTTGTTTGGACACCTGCTGTAATATAATAAAACCCAGTGACCCAATAAAAATCATTTTGATTTCATTTCCTTGTAAAATATTTAGGCATGTTTAAGCGAAACAGGTTACAGCTAATAAATTGATTGTATTTTGCTTTCACCAATAAAACCCGTCCGATTTTCGTGTCTTGCACTCACTAACACAAAGTTCTCCATTGACACAAATAAACTTCCAAATCGTTTCCGGCTTATTTACGGTTACAATCGGCGCTAAATCATTTGTTGAACTTATTTTCTTTCGTTGTTTGTTGGCGCTGATAAATCGGCTCAGCCTTAAATCACACCTAAACGTTTCTGAACAAGTTTCCTGTTTCTCCATGCAGTCGTAAACATCCGAAACCTGCATCTTATTTACTTTGAAAATTTCAAATGATTCTGGATTAATCGTGCGGGATTCAGCGATCTTTTCAACTTCCAACCATTTGATGGGCGGAATTTATGAGTTTGCTCTTTGATGTTTTCCGCTGCGTGTTATCCAGCCAAGTGGCACTTAGCTTATGGCTTATGCTCTTTATTTTGTTATCGGAACTATTTTTAGCTCTTTTTTTAGTATTGTTCATATATTTTTACTTTGTTTCCTAGCAATAATGTATGTATAATTCTTTTCTTAGTGGCCTCGGATACATAGTTGGGGCCGAAACAGCGAAATTATTTGGTTCATGGCATTGGGCACTTCGAGTGACTCCAGGTTTGGGCTTATTGGCCGTATTCGTCATCATTGTTTTTCTGCAAGAGCCAGATAGAGGCGCAAGCGAAGGAAGTGGGCATATGGAGGCAACGTCTTGGCTTCAAGATGTGAATGAGATCACTAAATGGTAGGTAACATTCAACTAGTGCTTTAGTCGAAAGGAAACGAAGCTGGATCACCCTGTATATGCAATAGTTGGTAGAAAATGGATGGTAGAAAATGGTTGGTAGAAAGTAGTTGGTAGAAAATAGTTGGTAGAAAAAAAAAACGCGCATTTTTTCGTGCTTCAGTGCATTATTATAACTATTTCCTGTTTTTTCTATTGCAGCAAAAGTTTCATGTTATCAACCGCTGGTTTTACTTGTGTGGCCTTCGTTGCCGGTGCCTTAGCGTGGTGGGGCCCCAAATTTATCGAAAAAGGTGTGGCCCTTCAAGGAAACGGCGATGGGGATGATACGTGAGTGTAAATACTACTTTATGCAAACATTTGCTGATAAACGTGTCAACTTGTTTCAGGATCGCTTTCCGATTTGGAATTGTCGCCATGATATCGGGCTTGGTGGGGGTTCCAGCGGGTTCGATGCTCGCTCAGCGTCTGAGGCCGCGGATCAGAAGAATAGATGCCTACATCTGTGGCATCGGACTGCTTGCGTCATGTCCATTTATATTTTGGCGATTTTTGCCGCTAAATTTTCCACCACGCTTTGCTTCACTATGGTGTTCTTTGGAGAACTGTTTCTCAATCTTACTTGGTCTATTGTTGCCGATATCTTGCTAGTAAGTAACGTTTTTTGTAAAGTAACTGTAACTGTCCGCGCTTTAACCAACTTTTCTTCAATTCCAGTACGTCATTATGCCCATTCGAAGATCAACAGCCGAAGGATTCCAGTTACTCCTGTCTCATGCATTAGGGGATGCTGGCAGCCCTTATCTAGTGGGAGTTGTGAGTAACATTCACACAGAAAAACAGCATTTTATTAATAACTTTAAAATATTGGAACTAGTAAAGAGTACGATTTATTTCAGCTATCCGAGGCTTTTCTGATTATGCTCAACGGAGATTCGGATTCCACAGCTACCACAACTGAACTTACCAATTCCACGGTAACAACCATTAGCCCGTCTGCTTCAGAAGCTGCGATAAACGAATTCAAATCCCTCCAATACGCACTATTCACGACGTGTTTCGTGGAAATACTTGGAAGCTTGTTCTTCCTCATCAATGCCCTGTACATTGTGGAGGACAAGGAAAAAGTGGAAAGAGCGATACATGGTAAGTCAAAGAAGTTGAATAAAGACATTTTTTTTGTATTCTTGTAATTGCCGTTTGTCAATTAAATGCTGTTTTTTGCGGCTTTGCAATTAATTGAACTGACTCTAGTGTGGCTTCACAGTTTTGCAGTATATTTAGAAAATAATTATTTTTCTTACACTTAAAGGGTAATATTGGATTGCAGAGTTTAATGAAGCGCAAGAGAATGTGTATCTGGTTCAAAGAGATCCGCAGTTATACAAGAAACCTAAGCGCTTCTATTTTAGCATGGATAATAATAAATAAATACAAATGGGATCTAGTTTATTTTCAATAAAACTTTCAAAAGCGGATAAAATCCAGTGAAATGAGTTTTATTGCCGATAATAATCATAATAATAAGACTAAATCCATTGACGACTAAGTAATGTAATAGAATAGGTTTTGTAGACACACATTGCTCAGATTCCTCGCTACGCTATTTGTATAAGGCATAATGTCTATGCAAAATATAAAAATGAGCTCTGTAGCTATTTATACAGATCCATTAAAAAGTGAAGGTAATCTTGAATCTAAATCTAGTTTCCCAGACTTTATTTTTTATATTTCCATTTCTCCACTTATATTTTTGTGCGTTTTGTTTATGGAAGCAAGTGGAATCCTAATTTGCCTATTATCTTCTACTTCTCAGCTGAAAATACCCAGCCACATCATACCGAATTGACTGACCCGTTGGCGGCGGATCAAAATACTCAAAATTTGTAACACGTATGTTTTCAGAGTTTATCAGTGTGTTGGGTTTTGATGGATTAAAATACATATGCACTGTGCACTTTTAGATCAATTTTTCTTATATTTTTTTATTTCCTTTGTAATATTCTGTAAAATAAATTAATTTCTTGAACACCACTTGCTATTGAATACATTTTGCTGAAACTGCTTCCAAAACTGACATCAAAATGCTGCTAAGTAATTTTTTATTTCGAGATGATTTGTTACTCAAAAGCACCATATAATAAGGCCTTATTAATTAATATTTCCTTGTTATTTTCTTTATTTTTTTCTGTTAGAACCTGATTTTTTTATCACTTTTATACCTGAGCGTATGTATTTTAATTCTTGATTCTTTGATATAACACATTTTGTCTTATAGCATGGTCGTCTAACAAACACATATAAAAGGTCATCAACGGTGGTAAATGTGGTGGAGGAAGTTTTAGTATTGGTAATGGTATTTTTGCCGACAATGTCGTTTGTCTTTAACTGTTGAGAAATAGTTTAAACACATTATGAAGGCCTAATTTATTAAAATTACTTTTAGCAGAAACACGCAAACTCATCAAAAACACCAGAATCTTTAAAGCTCATTTTCCTTTCAATAAATCTTTTCGCTAATTTCACTAGTATAATCTATTTCTCTCAGTTTAACCTGTCTGTTGTCTATTCTACACTGTTTCTTCTATTTTAACGAATTTTTGTTTAAACTTGCCCTAAAATCTGTCTCTTCTTGCAGGTAATTCCGAGTCGTTGCTGAGAAACGAAGATCAGCAACCTTCGTAATAGTTCCACAAACTTTAGTCTATAAGAGGTCGATGTTGACTATATACCAATGAAATTGTAAGGTGCAAAGTGCCGTTTGAGTTGTGTGTCGTGGTTTTATGAAAAAATGTTATTCTTCGTTGATTATACATGTGTGTATGAAATCCTTTAAAGAGCGCAGTTATGAGTAGCTCAGGAGACAAATCAATAGAATAAGACCCGGATCTAGATGAGATTTTTGCCATTAATTTTTCCCATCTGAATGGAAGACACCATACAATGTTCAACAGTTTATAAGACCTAGGGATAAGTTGCAACAATCATGATTATGTATGTTTTTGCTGTAGGAGTGGAAAGTTAATTTTTACTCTCTAGAGGCTGAATGAGATAAAGCAACTTTATTTATCTTAATGATTCTTAGGAGAGAGAAAGCTATCGCTGTTTTCATGCATGCCTTCTATAAGGATTAATATATTGTTAACTGTAGGAGAAATATTTATTGCCTGAAGAACCGAGTACAGAGAGAGAGAAACCCTTTTGAAAAAGACTCATTAATTTCGTTAATTCCAAGCTATTATTTATTTTATTTATTTACACAAATAATCTTGAATAAATTAACTTTCTTTGATAATGTCGTCATTTTAAGTTGAAATAACTACATACTCTCTGTACGATTATAAATTTGTACATAGAATATGATTTCCTACTTAGATAGTGAGCAACTATTGGATATTGATATTATTAATTTATTGCAAATGTAATGTTTTAGTTGGAGAAAGTGAAACTTTATCTCATGTTTGAAACATGAGTTTCTGGAGTGAGAACATTTGACTCAGTGGAAAAAATAGCCAACCTTTTTGGTTTACAAACATCACATGTTCGCTATTTATGGACAAGCTTAGTGAAAAGGTTCCTGCTGTAAACCTTGTGTTAAGACCGTCAGATACTTAAAAAAATGTTTGTTTCTAGCGCGTTGTTACATAGCGGAATCGTCCACTATATTTTTATTCCAAGTGATAAATATCTCAAATACCTAATATTAAAAAAAAGACGATTAGAACCTTAATAAATCGCTTTCAATGTCTACGTTGAATCATATTATCACCACCATGTTGTATAAGTTTCACACTCATCCTTAGCATAGAAGCAAATACCTAGCTTAACAATATTATTACATTTATCTAAGGTTTTTAATTTAAAACGTATGGTGTAGGTACAGTTGATGGTGAATGCAGAGCATCGATTATAATATAAGTAGTAACAGTACTTATCAGTATTCCTAAAGGAGAGATACTTTGTAGCTTTTATACCCATTAATAACAACTATGTTCACCAAAATATTCCAATCTTGTCTCTACAGGTGAATGAATTAATTTTATTTAATTGTTACAGGCAAGAGTGGAATAGCTCGTAAAAACGCCTAAATGGTGTACTAATGTGAAGACTGATTTTCCCCTATGAAATTAAAACCCATAGTAAGAATATATGGATGAAACTATCGGTTATTATTATTTGATTGTTTTCGTTTTAGGTGCATTTTGCTTTTAAGGTAACCCAATTTGTATGAATATAATAAAAGAATTGCTAATAAATATGAGTTTTTCTTAAATGGCTTTTGAAGATTTGAGAAAACTAGAAAATTGTTCTCAAAGGGACGGGAATTGTTTGAAGGAAGAACTCTGAAGAGGGTTTTTTGTAATGTTTTCTCAATGGTGTGGAGTGGAAAACTTGACTCCATTGTCTAAAATCAGCAATTATGAACACAAAACATTTCTATTATTGAGAAAACTATAGTTTTCACGCAAAACGTTCAAAAAAAATAATTTTTAGAGTTTTCCGTTCAAGCTGCTTTAGAAGCAATTACTCCCACCAATAGAAATCTCTGAGATCTCTAATATCACTTTTTTCTAGATGCTCAGAAGTTTGGATGCATTAGGGCTAATGTTTAGCCCTTCTGCATCCGCACTTTTTTTGCACAACAATGGCGATATCATTCGCATATCCTAATGATCTAAAGTGGAACATGTTTTGGATCCATCCACTCCTCGAAGTCTCACTTCTTTGTCTATTGACTGCAAAGAGCGTTATGAATGTTAAAAATTTCACATAAAACACTCTGTATATGTAACAGTTTTTGCAGTAACTTGAATGGCGCATTATGGTTATCATTTAACGTGCGAGTTACGCAGTTGAAGATTAAAGTTTAGGAAAAATGTGTGTAAAAATTGGTTTGCGTTGTTAAATCATTGAATGTTAAGTATCCAAGATAAGCGTTATATACAGGGTGGTGGTGTCACAATCTGGTGGATCAATTTGCATAGATTAAAGAGTTTGCATAGTGAAATGTTATTTTTTGCTTAAGTTTCACGCGTTTTTGCTCTTTGATATCAGCAAAAGAACGTCATCGGCAAAGTTATGTTTTGGGCATTATGTGGGTGCTTGCGGTTTTCCTTAAAATACATGAAAGATATAAATATAAGTGATTTACCTGCTTGTTGGATGATGGACACATTTCTGAAGAACACTTTTCTTAATGCTGATAATGACAGTGACAAACTGGGACTTTTTGGCATTTAATTGCGCCTATCCTTTACTCCTATATGAATTTGTATGAGATAGATAAGGAAAGACACTGTTCTTTTTACTTCAGAAATTTATTTTTACTTCAGAAAAAAATTTACTTCTCAGAACCTAACAATAACTCGACTTTCATTTATTGCTATCTATTTTAAATTTAAATAAAAAATTTTTTTTTAAACAAAATGTATCTAAAAAGTGCGAACAAAGAAACGGCATCACGGCCATCGCGCCCCCTGGAATCCCAGTAGCGATTCAAAGTGACGTTTAGATACAATCTCAGATATGCAGTCAGATTGTCCGTCTTTGTTACATACAAGTATTTTTCATAGGTGGAGCTGGTGGAGCGATGTCAGTTCCTAATTCACCTTGAATGAAAATAAGCAAATGTCCAACAGCGAAAAAATTAACAAAAGATTTCTACCTGAAGTTTAATTTGGGGTCAGTGAAATGTTTGTTTTTTACGGAAAAAGGGACAGTTTCAATTCGCAACAAGTCTCGTCTTATGGGCAATACAAGTGCTAGAGAATCTGCGAACAGCGATCAAGTGAACAATAGTGCAAATCGTCGAATCTGTTTGCAGAAGGTAAGACGAAAATCCAGCACTAACCTTTCCATTTGTTATTATACTGCGTCATTCTAATCTTACTCAGATTATTTTGGATCGCAACAATAGTTCGAGAAGTTTTCTGAGAGCGAACAATCAACTTACAGTGTATCGAGGCCCTGGTCAAGAGTGTCCAGAAGACGGTGAGTCAACTTTCTGCACCTAACATGTCGATACTTGTTTATAAATAATTGTTCGGGCAAACGTGACGTTCTTCGCACATTTCATTAGAGCAGAAGTTTGCACATGCTTTCAGCAGATGATTCGCATGTCATCAGATCAACAACTCTTCAAATGCTTTTTGGGATTCTCAATGTAAACATCTCTACTTATATGGGCTGAAGTCGAATAGCGGGACCAAACAGTTCAGGTTTTCTATCAAGCAAAAATCAGGAAGGACTTTGTGGATATCTTCCAAGAAGTGTCACTTTGTCTTTAATAACATTAACTAGGTTCTTCACACAAATGTTGCTGTCGTTTCTTCTGCCTGTTCTTCATTCGCTTTGTTTGGAGTCTTTAAATATACTCATTCGAAACCCTGATATTTAAAGCCATTGAACGAGAAAATGCAAACAGAAAATATACAAGAAGAGTTTTTGGTCATTTTCTAGTTTATCAGGCTCTTAGTTTCTTAGTTAACATGTCAAGAGTGTCCAGAAGACATTGAGTCAACTTTCTGCTCCTAACATGTCGATACTTGTTTATAAATAATTGTTCGGGCAAACGTGACGTTCTTCGGACATTTCATTAGAGCAGAGGTTTGCACATGCTTTCAGCAAATGATTCGCATGTCATCAGATCAACAACTCTTCAAATGCTTTTTGGGATTCTCAACCTCTATTTATATGGGCTGAAGTCGAATAGCGGGACCAAACAGTTCAGGTTTTCTATCAAGCAAAAATCAGGAAAAACTGTGTGGATATCTTCCAAGAAATGTCACTTTGTCTTTCATAACATTAACTAGGTTCTTCAAACAAATGTTGCTGTTGTTTCTTCTGCCTGTTCTTCATTCGCTTTGTTTGGAGTCTTTAAATACACTCATTCGAAACCCTGATATTTAAAGCCATTGAACGAGAAAATGCAAACAGAAAATATACAAGAAGAGTTTTTGGTCATTTTCTAGTTTATCAGACCCTTAGTTTCTTAGTTAACAGGTCAAGAGTGTCCAGAAGACAGTGAGTCAACTTTCTGCTCCTAACATGTCGATACTTGTTTATAAATAATTGTTCGGGCAAACGTGACGTTCTTCGCACATTTCATTAGAGCAGAGGTTTGCACATGCTTTCAGCAAATGATTCGCATGTCATCAGATCAACAACTCTTCAAATGCTTTTTGGGATTCTCAATGTAAACATCTCTACTTATATGGGCTGAAGTCGAATAGCGGGACCAAACAGTTCAGGTTTTCTATCAAGCAAAAATTAGGAAAGCCTGTGTGGGTATCTTCCAAGAAATGTCACTTTGTCTTTCATAACATTAACTAGGTTTTTCAAACAAATGTTGATGTCGTTTCTTCTGCCTGTTCTTCATTCGCTTTGTTTGGAGTCTTTAAATATACTCATGCGAAACCCTGATATTTAAAGCCATTCAATGAGAGAATGCAAACAGAAAATATACAGGAAGAGTTTTTGGTCATTTTCTAGTTTATCAGACCCTTAGTTTCTTAGTTAACAGGTCAAGAGTGTCCAGAAGACAGTGAGTCAACTTTCTGCTCCTAACATGTCGATACTTGTTTATAAATAATTGTTCGTGCAAACGTGACGTTCTTCGCACATTTCATTAGAGCAGAGGTTTGCACATGCTTTCAGCAAATGATTCGCATGTCATCAGATCAACAACTCTTCAAATGCTTTTTGGGATTCTCAATGTAAACATCTCTACTTATATGGGCTGAAGTCGAATAGCGGGACCAAACAGTTCATGTTTTCTATCAAGCAAAAATTAGGAAAGCCTGTGTGGATATCTTCCAAGAAATGTCACTTTGTCTTTAATAACATTAACTAGGTTCTTCACACAAATGTTGCTGTCGTTTCTTCTGCCTGTTCTTCATTCGCTTTGTTTGGAGTCTTTAAATATACTCATTCGAAACCCTGATATTTAAAGCCATTGAACGAGAAAATGCAAACAGAAAATATACAAGAAGAGTTTTTGGTCATTTTCTAGTTTATCAGACCCTTAGTTTCTTAGTTAACAAGTCAAGAGTGTCCAGAAGATAGTGAGTCAACTTTCTGCTCCTAACATGTTGATACTTGTTTATAAATAATTGTTCGGGAAAACGTGACGTTCTTCGCACATTTCATTAGAGCAGAAGTTTCCACATGCTTTCAGCAGATGATTCGCATGTCATCAGATCAACAACTCTTCAAGTGCTTTTTGGGATTCTCAATGTAAACACCTCTACTTATATGGGCTGAAGTCGAATAGCGGGACCAAACAGTTCAGGTTTTCTATCAAGCAAAAATCAGGAAAGACTGTGTGGATATCTTCCAAGACATGTCACTTTGTCTTTCATAACATTAACTAGGTTCTTCAAACAAATGTTGCTGTTTTTTCTTCTGCCTGTCCTTCATTCGCTTTGTTTGGAGTCTTTAAATATACTCATTCGAAATCCTGATATTTAAAGCCATTCAATGAGAGAATGCAAACAGAAAATATACAGGAAGAGTTTTGGTCATTTTCTAGTTTATCAGGCCCTTAGTTTCTTAGTTAACAGGTCAAGAGTGTCCAGAAGACTGAGGCAACTTTCTGCTCCTAACATGTCGATACTTGTTTATAAATAATTGTTCAGGCAAACGTGACGTTCTTCGCACATTTAATTAGAGCAGAAGTTTGCACATGCTTTCAGCAGATGATTCGCATGTCATCAGATCAACAGCTCTTCAAATGCTTTTTGGGATTCTCAATGTAAACACCTCTACCTATATGGGCACTTTAAATATGCTCATTCGAAACAGAAAATATACAGGAAGAGTTTTTGGTCATTTTCTAGTTTATCAGGCCCTTAGTTAACAATAGGCTCACCTTATGTAGGACCTCTCTAGGAAGGACTTTTTTAGTGAGTTTTCTTGTGGAAATGCGGCTTTCAATCACAGTTCACTCATTGAAATTCACTACTTTTCCTTAAGATAACAAAAGACGGCCACACAGTTCGAAAAATATCGCTGATTTGCCAAATCTTTGAGTTTTTCCTGGAGATATTTTGGTCGGTATTGGTTAATGGCTGTTTTGTTTTAAAAACGTTAAGCAACTAATTCCCTAAAAACGGGGAAGTGACAATAGGTGGTGAAGTGGTGAGCATCGGTATAGTGGGTGGTGTTAAGAGTGCAAACTAAAATTGCGTCCTTTGTTATCTTATCGAAACGTATTTCATTGAGTTAAAAAATGATATTTCCAAATGAAACACCACTAAGAAAGTCGTTAGTAAACCGTAAGTAAAAAGTCGTTACCCAAAAGTGTCCAGTTTTTCAAATGTATGGCGTCAAAGTTAGGACTAAAGAGTAAAAAAAAACATTATTTCGGTAATAATCCAAAGTAATCCACTGCAAATTTTCTTTAAAAGGGCATTTTTTCCCAGCTGTAACAACTATTTATGATCAAATTTGTGTTTGTAAACATTTTTATAGAATGTTAACGAACTGTCTCAGGTTTCTTTTTTCAATTTTTCACCTTTGATAACCACCAGATATGAAATTTCGATGAGAGTAACAATAAAAGCATAAGCATTATTTTTCCTTTTTAATGTTGAATTTGCTATTTCGAAAACCCTTCCATTTTTGGTAGCTGAAGTTAGGTCAAATTATCATGTTTTCATCCCATAAATTTGCCGTAGTATTTTTTTAAACTTTGAATATTTGTTGCTTGCAAACAATGAATTTCATTTTCAATGCGTATGTTTCAAATGTGTTTTTTAAGTCCCTCTTTATAGTATCAAAAAATAATCCTGGGACGTTTTTCAATTTGATATAAAAGAAAAAATCTACCAGTATTTCAAGCATCTATTCTGCAACAGCTTTTTATGTTCAAATTTCTCCAGTTTCAGATCTTTCTGCAGCGACCTTCTGTAATTTCTTTTGTCTGCTTTCTTTGTCTTGTTGCTTATTGCTATTCACTTTAAATGAGATCAAATAATCGCATTCACTGTGAGGTAGGAAACGAGGTAGAAAAAGAGGTGAGGAATTCACCGTTTCTTTTTCTAGTTATTTTATGTATCAGAATCTTCTCTATTTTATCGTCAATTTCTTAAAGTTCCACATTAGATTCGATGCCTGATTGGTTTTGTCTTATTTGAGTCATACCTTTAAACTTTAAAACAACCGATATCTTAAATACCTGAAGAGTCAAGGAAACCATTTTGTTAAAGCTTTTTGAATGCTATTCTTTACCCTTGTGGGGTTGTAACAAAAAATATAACCACACAAGGGCTAGACTCAAATTTTCAAGAAACCAGGAAGTTTTTTATTAACTGGAAATCATTGAAACTATTGAAATAATCTGTTTGAATCTGTTTGATAAGGCTGCTCAAGAACAGTTTTTAAAAATTTCCTGATTGAGTTCTTCAGAAATTCCTTACCTCTAAAGAACAGATGCAAAACAACAAATACTTAACATATTCGTCTCGGAATTCGGAATTTTTTCAAAAAGTAGTGACCATGGACAAACATTTTTTGAGCCCACATTTCAACTAACATCCTTATAATCTTCATTCATTCGGTTCTTAGATAATTTTTTTAGAACTTGCAGTTTGGTAGCTTCATTTATGAGACGAGAAAAGGGGTTTATTTTCCTTTTATTATTAATTTCTGATTAAGTCTTGGCAACAAATTAGCTGATTTCTTAACAGCACAAGGTAAAACCGATCTTTTACCACCTTATGAATTTGGAAGTGCGTGGGTTTTTGCTCTCAACTTTTACTTCATCACGCAATTTTTCGCCTTAATCCCCTTTTTTTCCTTCAATATCTTTTACAGGGTTTCTTCATCTTCTAAGAGTGTCACTCACTCGACAAACTGCTGTTCTTAGTGCCCTTTTATTTTTTTCTTGTGCTACAGCTCACATCTTTTTGCGCATCGTGAAGCCATCAGCTACTTTTCCATTGCAATCAAATATTTTCATCTTCTAAGGAAATTTTCATGAAATAATTAGGTTCTATACGTAGATTCTAGATCAACAATCAATCGTTTGAAACGGTTTTATTAAGAAAATGTGATCGTACATTTAGAGTAAAGTGCAAAGAGTTCACGCTCCATCGAGCATGAACTACATAATTATCGCTGCGAACTAATAGCGGCAAATCTTGGATTCTATTAGGTCAGGTAATGATGAATGGAGAAACTTAGATAGTTTTAACCAATTTATATGATTGGGTGTTTTAATGGAACTGGGTTGGTTGTTTTAGAACACCAACTAACTCAAACTAGCCACTTGACTTAATATTTCTTTTCACTCCAAATACATTCCTGGGTTTCAGTCAATTTTATTGTTTATTATTTAAAATGATACAAATACGTTTCGGTGTCTTTCTCTACCATCATCAGTTTGTGCGTATAGTTGTTTCTACCTTAACATTCAACTGGTCACTTAATATTTTTTGCGTTTTACATCAGTACTTACTAAACTAATTTCCAGCCTTTTTTCGGAGAGTATTTGAACGTTATCTACAATTTAACGCTGATAATCTCTACAATTAAGGTCATGTTATGTCTCGGATTTTTAGCAAGTAGGAATTACTTTTATTCAACAAATTTATAGCTGGGGACTCTGTTATCTGACGGATGTATTCGATAGTATAGTTCGCAATAATGCCTTTCGAAAGTTGAATATCTTGAATTCCATTGGCAGTAAGTTATCTGTAGCTTTTCTATACTTATACACATCCTTGGAGTGTCTATTTTCGGCCTGATTTTGTAAAGTGACCTATATTAGCAATCAGCATCCAGTATATA
Source organism: Dendroctonus valens (assembly GCA_024550625.1). Lineage (NCBI taxonomy): Eukaryota > Metazoa > Arthropoda > Insecta > Coleoptera > Curculionidae > Dendroctonus > Dendroctonus valens. The sequence goes on along the minus strand of JAJTJO010000075.1, from coordinate 110,314 downwards.
TTGCTGGTAAATGCCAAGCTAAAATAATTCCGGCGCCAGAAGATTGATCAGATCAGAAAATATTATTAGCCAAGAGAGGAACCACACATGAATTAGTGATAATGTGAAATGTACCTGGTCTTTGAACTTGGCATTGATCTATCTTAATAAGTTATCTGTTGACAATGTAGTTGCTCTAATCGTTAGTTAATATCCCTCGGATTCGGTGAAATGTTATAATTGGGGACACAAACATACGCTCGTTTCTTAGTTTAACTTTTCTACGTGATTTCCAGTCCGTGATACCATTCAGCGGAATTTCTGATAGACTTTGCTCTAATTAGAGTGTATTTTCCAAGCTTTCCCTTAAGTAGAAACGTGTGTTAACACCATTATCAATATTAAACACATTTAATATTTATAATTGCTTGATAACCTATGATGTAGACCGAAAAGCGTACTTTCAAAATTTATTCCAAGGCCAATCGGCGATGATGACTAAATTTACTTTGGTGATTCCATTTGTTCATTAATTGCGGGCCCACGAATGTAGACATTTATACGGAAATAATTTTAATTTTTCGTTCAACGAATCGTGGTATGTTGTATTTTATTTTCCCAGGCTTGATTTTAGATTGTTTAGTGTAGATTTTGTTACCTCTCCCAAAAAGTCGCAACGGTTTATAAACATTTTGCCGCCGATAAGGGTTGTTTTGATGTGCACGCCCCTGGCTTGGGTTCTGATACTCCCTCTCTTCAAGGGTGGGACTAAGCTGGCACTGGTGTAGACTTGGAAAGGGTCTTCTACCTGCTTTTTCTGTTAGTCCGAATCTGTTAGCTGAAGCGTTCGAATCTTCTTATCTAAGCAAGCTTAGAGTAAGTAATTTATTTTTAATCCTAATGTTTTTGGTATAAATGGTAAGTTCTCTGAAGAATTGAGGACGCTTTGGGCATTGTTGGTAGGCGGTTGTAACTTTTTTAGAAACTCGCGAAAATATATTGTTGGAAACTGAATAAAACTGATTTTTATTAAAGGTACGTGAAAGGAAATTAATTGGAAAAATCACTTTAAAAAATCTAACCAGCAGATGTGCCTGTTCACTGTATACCATTATTACCAGATGTATTGTATTCAACACACAGGACGCTCATAATTGTGCGCGTCAAATGGCGAAATGGCGAGCCGCCTTAGTTGTGAAAACAGTCCACTTTTGCCTTTGAACATTTCTGGTTTCTTTCGTGAAAACACATTTTTGTAATCTTTAACAAATCATTCAAGAAAAGTTCTTTTCATTAGCGCCGTGAACAAGAAAACTTTGGCATTCTCCTACTAATTGAAAAAAATCCTAAATCGCTTTCGGTGCGTGGTTTCAGCTTGCTATCGAGTCAAGCAAATTAAAAAAAATATTCGCGTTCTTCTCTGATGTTAAAAACAAAGGTTTGGTATAAACAACCGAGCATTATAGCATCTACACTGAGCCGTGCGTTATTTGTTATTTGCGCTGGTAAAATAGACACAATTCCGCTATGTTGTTGCATTTTATTTACTTTATCAGTTTCTTTGTTGGAACTGGAAAATAGATTATCCCGTAATCGAAATAGCGTTCTCCGCAGTTTCTTTACCTTTGCAACGCAAAAGTGTGCCATGACATTACATTAATTTGTAACTAATTTATCTTTGTGTGCGTGTCTATGGAAAATGCATTCGGATTAATACATTGTTCCGACTAGCTGTTACTGTTTTATTATCATAAAGTATACCTGGAAGGTTTCTTCGATTCGCTAGATAAGTGTAACTCATTTAAAGCCAACTAATTCCATGCAATCTGAATCCTTCGAGTTGAGGAGATGAAGAATGGCTTTGCGAAGAACGCTTGTTTTAACATTATTTTGTTTCCGTTCAACATTACATTGTTAACTGAACAAGTGCCACTCGCTTATTATCACTTACTCAGGACCTGTAAGAAGTAAAACCTGCAATTATTGTAAAAGCGGTGTCAATTGAGGCTGTTAATGAATGAGGCAAGGGGAAACTTTTATTTAGTCTGAGAAGTTACGGTTTGTTTATTTAATTTAGAAAATTCAGCTGCAGGTATAAGTGTAATCTCAAGGCAAATGCACTCAGTCTTTCAGTTCTGCTGATTATTAACATTGTTAGTATGGTGTTTTTATTATCAAAACGTGAGATTTGATGACATAGTTTTCACCAATTTGAGACAATTGGACTGCAAAAATTTAATGTTAATTGTTATATTTGAACAATATACAATGTGAACACGAAGATTGGTTTCATACTTCAATACCTGATGTTGTTTTAAGCTTATTAACAACATCGCTGAAGTTTCCTTTAGCACTTTTGCCCGTTCAATTATTTGCAAATGGATTTTTACTAAAATGTGCAAGGCTAATAGCTGTGCATTTCTTAGGTGGAGAGAATCAACTTTAACCCTCCCGTATCAAGCCTGTAAAACTGCCTGGCCGGTGTCGCAATTGGAAACATTTTTTCTGGCAGCTTTCCCAGTAGAAACTTTCCACAAGGACAATAACTTTAAGAAACTCCCACAAATAAGCAAGGGAGCTTTTGGAAACATCTACCAGATATTGGATTTGGAAAAGAACGAAATATTTGCTTTAAAAGTTCTTTCCAAATCAAAGGTAAGAATTCTTTGAAGACTTTTTTTTCGTTCCTTATTCTTATACGCCCTGTTGTATAACTTATTGACTATCCAGGAACACACCGTATATGTATGTATATGATGCGACTATGGCAAATCTTTGTTTTTTCTTTAAGAAAACGTATAAATCGCTTTATAAGACCTTCACATTTGTCGCTTATTACACAACATCCACCCACAAGAGTATTCGCAATAAAGTCTTATTAAACGGCGGCGTTTTTCTAAAATTCCTCCGCCAATCCTCAACAAGTTCTTCATTTGATTAAAGCGTCGCAATTCTTTCAGCTGGAAAACAGATAAGCAGACAATAACGAATTTTCCGTATTTGGTTTTTCGATTAAAGTTGCAAAAGTTTGATTTGAAGAGTTTTTTTTCGGTGATTGTAAATTGATTGGGTGGTTTGTATCAATTTCAGATAATAGAAAGTAACTTAATTAAGCAAGTCCTTGAAGAAGTACAAATTCATCGTGCTTGCGGCCATCATCCGTTCATAGTAAGGTGCTCCTCCAATTGGCAGAGCCGAAAACATTTGTACATAGGTAAGGTATCTATTTATCTGGTTTAGCTGATCTCCCAATGTACTGGTCTCATTATTATTCGAAGCAAACGTATTAACAATGTCGCAGTTTATACAGTTAAGCTTAAGCATATTTGTGATTTGAATTTATAATAACTTTTTTTATGAATCTATTGTTTTAATCATTTTTGGCTAACGTACCGAGAATTTTTCGGTTAGTTTTGACTAATTATATTCAATTTATTTGCCCAACCACTAACGCGTTAGGTTTTCGCTTTTTGAAAGCGAAACTGGTGCTTGGGAAACGTCAGGAAACAATTTTTTTCTCGTAATATACGCTTTTTGTCGTATCACAATTATTATTATGGATTGAGAAAGTACATTCATATTGAGCGTAAATGTGGATGTTGAAATACGTGATCTGGCAAAGTTCCTATTTTGTAGTTTATTCTCTTTTTTCAATTACGAGTTGCGTAGCAAATAAGCAATTAATCTTTGTAAGCAAACGGAACGCATTCATTTCTCAGATCAATTAATCTGAATTTTGGATTAAGCATTTTTTCTTTTTCAGCCACCGAATACATAGAGGGTGGTGAACTGTGGGGCTTGCTTGATAAATTCGGTGCTCTAGCTTTAGAAGTTGTTCAATTGTATGTTGCACAGATAGCACTAGCACTAGGTGAGTAGATGAACTTAAAATGCGTCGCTTAGGGTTTAAGGGGAATTTTTATTTCAGATTTCCTTCATAACGCTGGAGTAATATATCGCGACCTAAAGCCGGACAATATCCTGCTTGATTCTGATGCGAACATCAAATTAACAGATTTCGGACTCTCCAAGTGGTTACCGTATGGTCAAACAACCAGAACTGTATGCGGAACACCCAAATACATGGGTATGACCTACTAATCTTCCTTCCATGCTGTTTTAGATAGTACGCTATGACTTCCTCGTAACCCCCGCAAATTCGCAAATTGTTTTATTTTTCTAATATAGCTAACGCGTCCGAGCTAGTAATTAACGTCGTAAATAGTGAGAGTAAAACCAAAAAATAAAAAAGAAATTTCTGAATTTTTTACTACTCAGGATTATCTGTGATTATCGTGTGATATACGCTATTTTGCCGCTTGTTTTTTAAACATCGCTTGTTGTATTGCAATTATTTTGTAACATGAATGCCCGATCTCAAGTGTTCGAACTCACCGTGGAAGGTAGACAGGCGGACGAAGCCGTCTCAAGCATAATTCACACTGTCCTCTTTCATAGAAGTTTAGGTAAATTCACTTACAGTAACGAAACCAGCTATTCAGTTAGTACAGTAGGTTTTACGGATGTTGACTGTGACTTTATTGATTTGACTTACGTGTGCTGCTCCTCCAACGACTTGAATCGTCACGTTAAGCAGGAGATTAGCAACTTTTCGGAGCAGCTGAGAAGCAACGAATCGAGTGGCACCGGCCAAATATCCTTAGAGTTTTTCCAAAAGAAACCTGGCCGCTACCTGTTATTCCCACCAGAATGCATACCTTGGGAGGTTTGGACTGTCCGGTTACAGCTCATAACTCTGGAAAATGAAGGTGAAAGGCGCGTATGCCGGGAAAAAGTAGCCGACCATCTTACAGATAAAATCCTCTACATAACCGAAGTTATGAATAGACAAGACTATTTGCCGAAAATGCCGTCTCGTAGTGAAGTCGACTTAGTTTTCGACACGTCTTATCCAGACGTCCAACCCTTCCTGTCAAAATGAACTATTCAATTTCTGGACCATCAAGCGGCGGCTCATCTGTAGGATCCACAATGAGAAAATTCCTTAAAGAAAGCCTCAATTTGTAAAATAAAAGCCTTTGTATAAAATGTTCACGGTTCGTTTTAATCAAACGTATTCACAGTTTTGCCCTCGCGATCGAAAATTGCAGCATGCGTAGTTTCTTTTCCTCCCATCTTTTGCTTCTGTATGTATTAATTCGGCCTATTATTTAACTAGATTCTCATAGTAGCATTACTATATTTGTAAATCACTATATTTCAAGTTCTGCATGCATGGGCACGGCTGGGGTCTATTCGCTCGGTCACCAGGAAAAAAATCAGGAATAAATCATTGTAATCCAACATTATCACAAAAATGTTTCTTCTGGCTAATAATGTTGATCAATCAGTGTGGTCCACCTAGGCAGTCCTGCAGTGAGTAAGGTTCTAAATCGTTTTTTTTAAAACTCTAGTAATGGAGGCTTTTCTCAGCGCGAATCTATGTCTGGTTGGGTTCATGGTCCGTTCAAAGCGGCCTCTGTTTAAAAAAGTGTTTAAACTAGTGGCTCACACTGGCAACTTACTGTGAAATGCATATTCTGTGACTTTCTTCTGAACCACTGGACAGCGCCATCTGCGACCCACAAATGCTTCCGGACTTCAACCTTTATAGAAAATTTGCCAATAAGTACAGGTGCTGGTTCTGTAGTCCATGTATTTTCCCACCCTATCGCATAACAACCGTGTTCACCATAATTTGAAAACCCGTCCAGATCCGCACCTAAGAATTCCGTTTCATTCACTATATCTACGTTTTGGTGTTTTGGGCAAAGGGTTTTTCTTCATTCAATTTGAACATTTGTTTTTCTGCCTGAATTATTCGATCTAAACAGTTCAAGACCGTTGTGATGACTTAAATTTCCTTTTTTAAGCAGCAAATTGCGATCTATAAGCTCCTGACGAATTCAAAAACATACTACAAACCGCTGTTGTGGCTTGATGCTGTTTTTCACCGTGCATTCTGTGCAAATTGCTATAGTTTTTCAATGGGGAATATTCGCTGACAAAATATATTATCTTGACTTACATAAGTGTTTGAGTATCGTTTTTTTTACTCTGTTTTTGTTACTTTGCAAGGGCAAAACTGTTTTTTCGTTGCTGCCACCGTGTTTTAAATATTTAGAGAGACAGTGTTTGTTTTCTCGGCAGGTAGTTTTTCTTTGGGTGAAAATTTCAGTTTTCCAAACTTCTATAGTAGATTATATTGTCGTTTAAATGTGTTTTTATCATTGCGTTTAGTGCTGTATTTAGAGTTTAAACCTAGATAGTGTAGGATTTAGTTATGATTGGTGAAAAACCGATATCGTTCTTGGACTATGTGCGAAGTGGAAAGTTATTTAATTTGAATTTTTCATTCCTAAACTGACGAGTAAATGCCTATTGAACACTAGATTAGTAACTACTTTAGGAGTATAACGTGCACGTTATTTTTTTTAACTCTAGTTTTAAGTTGTAGATTTCTTAGTGACTAACAGTGGTTTTTCGTCTCAATTTATTTATTTCCTATAGTTTCTCACATCACCTAAGTGACACTGTTCATTTTCTAGTTGAATCACGACTTGTATGAATTATGCTATTGATGTGCGTAAAATGAACACGTTTTTGAAAGTTTTTTAAGTCAAACTTTATTAGATTATAGGGCATTCTGGTTATGAAATTTTGTGGGTGTAAAGAACCGCAAACCCGCGAAAAAAATTTGCTCCTTACAGGCAGCAGACTACGTTTAGTTCGTTTTAACTGAAGTAGAAGTTACTGAACACAATATCAATATTATAAAATAAAGGGTGCATTTCATTTCTATAGAATGTGTGGATCGAGTTTCTAATTGATAGGTTTGTGTTCATGCATCGATAAATAAAACTCTCTTACAACTGCAATTTGATCTATCTACGGTAAATGTTGATTTATAGTGCAATATTGCCCTGTTAACACTGTAAGTAACTTATTGAGCCATATTTATTGGTAGAATTTATGCAGGGATTTTAAACGGTATTGCCAACAGGATAGTGTTTGTCTTGTTTGGTCTTTCAGTAGCTGCATCCCTTGAACTGCTTAGACGACTCCAAATAATTTCAACTATCGCTCCGATTTTAATTAAGAAAGTGCAATCAGGATGAGACCATTCAAAATTAGATGCTTTAAAATTTATTTCATTTAATCACCGATTATCCTTTTCAAATTATGTTTGAAACTGTGGTAATTTTTAGCACTTTCGGCTTTGTAAACATTTGCTTATATATTTGAAAATTCCACCTGAATTATTTGGAGTTACCTTTATTTATTATTACACCGTAAAGTTCCAAACTTATCAGAAACGTTAGTGATGTAATTTGTTCATATTTTTACAAACTAGGTGTAAAGATATAATTGCTATATGATGATAAATTAAATAACGATATATATAAGATACAAGAAATGGCGCATATAGGATGATGTAAATAGTAAATACGTCTTGTGTAAATATATTTGTTTGTAAATATTTTTGTGACTAGTTTTAGTGATTCAGTAAATAGTTATGTGATTTTTATAATAAAAAACGAGAATAAAGAAATACGAATTAATATATATTTATTTCCTTTGAGTAGATTAAGTAAAACATTAACTATACGTAATAGAGTGAATGTGCGGCAGTTTTCAGTGATTTTCAATTACAGGTAAGTTGTTTTTGTTTCAGCACCTGAAATATTGCGAATGGAACCGTACGGACACTCAGCAGACTGGTGGAGCCTGGGAATCAATGCGTGCCTTATGCTGACATCAAAGGTAAATTATAATATTAAGAGAAAATTGTAGTAAACAAGAACTAAATAAAGTAAAATATACAAATCTACGGCCACTTTGAGGCAAAAACATTGATCGAATGTTTTATTTTTTCAGTTTGTTTAGTACAATTTTCTTTTATGTCTATGTCTTTCGTATTTTCGCAAAGGAGCTCGAAGAAAGGAATTGGCAGGAACGGTTTTTTCACCAAGAGAATGAAGGAATTATTAAAATAATACAAATAAAGAATCTTGATCTCACATTTGAAAGACTAAGTAAATTGGAAATTTCAATGTTATCAAACTAAAGTAAAATTACTTCCACAACTGTAATAAATTCTGCCCCATTGGGGAAATGAAAAAAAAAGTTAGTGTGACACAACTAAACTGTACTTTACGTTAAAACAGTAAACTTTAATAATATTCAATTTAAGGCATTTGAAATTGTACAACTTTACGAAACCGTTTGGTTACAATCTTTATTTATAGCTATTGGCGTTCGGTGGCCATTAAGCAAATTTGTTAGGCCATTAAAAAATAATTAAATAAATATTAAATAAGCTCGAACATCATGCGGTAGATACATACAAGCTCTATCTGACTTAAGATCAAGAAGAGTCAGCGTCCTTTGGAATGCTGCAAGGTTAGTCCCATCCTGCTGTTACTGGCCAGTGGTGGCGAAAATCAAAGATTCTCAACTTGTTTTTAAAGCACCTTTACTCAAATTAAGGTTTGAGAAGGTATTTTATTAAAATCAATTAGAAAGCGAGAAGAAATGATAAATTTGAGAACCTGCGAAGAGCGGGAAATACACCAAATACAACGCTTTTTCATCGAGCGCTCTCTGATATTTTTATGGTCAACTTTTTCAGTTGATTATTGACTTTGTCACGGTGTTTCTTCAAGATGTTTTACCATTCTTTTGGAAAGTCTGTTTGCCAAGACTGCTGTTGAGATTTCTTCAAAGAAAAACATCGTTTTAACCCAAACAATCCCCTTGAAATCTTCACTAGATAAAACCTTTGGTTGGGTTAGCTGAATTAACGCGTATGAAGATCCACATCTACTGCACTGTTTCTGTATCTTCATAAAAAATCTGCATCAGATTGGAACAGCGGTATCTTAGGTACACGATGCGCAGTCTTCAATAGGGCCATTTAAGAGCTGCATTGCGGTTTTTTGCAATTTTTATTGGCACACAGAGTATAACTTAAGTCTTTTTAAAATGTCCCTTAGACTTTCATGGTTGTGAAGTGAAGTTTTTCTTTAAGATCTTACTGTACCATTTGTTGAAAACTATTTCGTTTTCAAAACAGTTGGGTAAAAGCCCCCCAGTCCAGCTTCAAAATAAAATTTTGAAGCTGGACTTGGTTTGGTGGTTTGCTCGGCGCAGCAACCACCTCTGAAGATGCAAGCCACTCGTGCTTGCAAAACGTCAGAACTAAATTCGTTTCCACGACGGCCTAAAAGCTCGAAAAAGCCATCTGTTTTGCACAATATGTTATTAGTTGTCAGTATCTATATCTAGATACTACCTATCTAGTTGCTGCACAAAATGATACAGAAGTTCAGGTCATTGCTGCTCTTAAAATAAATAATCTATGTGAATTTGGGTACGAAAATTCCTCAATGTGAAGAAAATAAGAGCGCGCAAGTTAATATGATGGTGAAAGTGAAGCGCAACTTATTTTTTCTTTGCAGTCAAGCTTTTACAAAAAATTTCACAGCAAATATGGATTATTTTGCATCTAAAGCTTCATGTGCGTTTTTCATAGAGCTTTTTGCATTCCTTGCTACATTCTGGTGAAAATGATGGGGAATTCGAGTCATTTTGAGCGATTTGATAAAATAATTTCCTTTGTTTGGCCAATCTGGAACGTTGACAAAAACTGAATACAACTCTGTTCCAAACCTGGAAAAAAGTAAATAAACTTGCATATTCGTCCCGTAACCAGTATTACGTCGAAACCTGTTATCCGATATTTTTAAATTAAAATATGCGGCCCACGTTTTTTTTTTGGGTATTCTGGTTAAAATTAGGCGCGCTTCTTGGAAGAATCGGACTCAATCGCATTGTAATCCGTTTATACTGTTTTACATAATTAATTGCATACATTTTATAACGAAAAAAATACTACATAAGGCCAGATTGGTACCAAGCCATTGGGTACGATGACCCTAAGAATAATTAGATGTTCCGGCTTTGTATCTGCACTGGTCTTTAATGTTTCTGGTATAATCGCTTGTTTTGGCCACAAACTGCATCCACTCGCTGTCGATTCACGAAAAAACTTGCCAGGATTACATTTACTGTCAACTTTTGTTCTCTAAGTTTATTAGCCTTTGTTGGCCATTTACTTAGTGTCTTCTTCACTTTGTTCATCTTCTAAATTGTTTCTTTCGCAAACTTTACTCCTGATTGATTTAAAATGGGGTTTTCGCAGTTTATGTTATTATTTGCTTCGTCAAATCATCGATATTATTAAAACTTCTTTAACAAATAAATGGTCAAAGTAACAGTCCGAAATGAGGCAAAAGATCAAAACTCGTGAATCAGTCACTTGATGAATTTTTATTAACTTCTGCTCGCTGGAGGCATAATTGCAAGAACAAAGCCGAAATAACGGATAAAAAGCTGCATGAAAAACGCCAAAGCTCGACGGTGGATTTTGAAAATCCAAAAACTGCATTAAATAAAAGATTTTGCTTCTTAGTTTTACCGGTTTTTCCGCAGTTTCTAGACAATCTTTTGAATGGATGCTGCAGTTTTGTTCTGAAAATGTTAAGGTGTATATTTTTCCTTCTTCCAATATTCACTCAACTGGAAAATTTGCATAGAAATTATCTCTGAGAAAAAAACATATTTCTGGTGGTAAAATCAGCGACCTCCAGGACCAGTTTCGAGCCTATTAGCTATCATCAGCTGGGTTTAGCTTGAAAACAGCACTATTGAAACCCGCACTTTATTTCGTCCATGTATTTTGTTTCGACGATGCAAACTACATGGACGAAATAAAGTACAGGTTTCGTGAGAGTTATTTTCAGGCTGAACCGAGCTGATGAAGGCTAATAGGTTCGAAACCGGTTGTGGAGGTGCCTGAGATTACTATATTTGAAACTTGCTTACAGGAGAAACCTTTGAAGGCTCTTATCAGAAGCATTTTTATGTAAAACATTTAAACGGTTCTGACAACCGATTGTTTCATCAAGTTTGTCCAACAACCATTTATATAAGAAAAAAACTAAGTTGAAGAACTTCTACGATTCAACGTTTCGTTTACAATCTGAAAAAACCGAAAACTCTTTATTTTGAGAATAATTTATGGTTTTGTCGACAGATTCTGTAACACAATTTATTCGCCCTCTGTATTCAACGAGCATATGAAAAGAAAAATAGAAATAGTCTCACAAAAAGCCAGTTAAGAAAGAAGCCCTGTTAAAGTTACTATTAAGACATTTTTAACCATATCTGAAAATACGCTCTGAAAATTCAGCGTAATTTAAGAAGTAAGAAACAGAAATCAACTTGATTGATCAATGGGCATTAAGAAAATCTAGGCCAAATTAAATTTAAAAAATCAATCAAAATCTAATGATTATATGAAAGAACCTTTTGAACTATTGATGTATAGAAAACCGTTTAAAATAAAAAACAGCTTATGTATAAAACTTTATTAAAAGCTTTAAATACACAGTACTATACTAAAGTAGTAATTAAATAATTTGCACAATGGCCAAACTCCATTATGACTGTACGGTTGAAGACGTGTTGCATATGTAAAACTACCTTTATCTAACGCTGTTTTGGCGACGTGTATTCACAGATTTCAAAAACGAAAAAGTATAGTAGTAAAATAGTAAAAATAAAAAACAAAACATACAAAATTTCCTCTTTACAATAAAAACCAGAAAACAAAACTCTACACTAGTTAGTTATTGGTCCCCTACAGGTTGAGCACTCGCAAAGATATTTAGTTGAGGTTCGGTTCGCCCAAATGTTCGCGCAAAGAAAAAACCGAGTAAAAAATAATTAAGTGTGGCGGAACAAAGGGGCAAGCAAACCTCGCTATTAAATCAGTCAGTTTTGCTTCGCACTAGATTGAAAATGGATCGATTCAAGAACTAGGTGCGCTCTCTACTGGTTTTTCTGGTTTGGCTGCTTCCGGTTCCGCTGCTGCTGCTGCTGGCTCATCGTTGATGGGAGCGATCGGCTGGACGGCCTCCACTGCGGGCTTTGCTAAAGCTTCGGCTGACTTTCCTTCGGGTTGTCTTTCAATAGGTTTCTCAGCTTCGATTGGTTTAGCATCAGTAGCCACTTGATCAGCAATTGGTTGCTGTTCTTCAGCAGCTATCTTGGGTGGTTCTGCAGCAAGTGCAGGCAGCTCAGTGGCAGCTTGGGGAAGTTCAGATGCTGGTTCTTCTAGAGGGGCCTGCGAAGCATTTTCTGCTCTGGGTTCTTCGGATTTGGCTTTCTTTTCTGAGATTGCTTCGATTGGCTCCTCCTTCTTTTCCTCTGCAATGGTGCTTTTCAGTTCAGGCAGCTTCTCTTCGGCAGCAGCTGGTGCTTCAACTTTCTGCTCGTTTTGAAGAACAACCACTTGCTCTTTGATTTCGGAAGCGGCAGCTGCAGGTGCAAGGGACTCTTCAATGGGTTCGGCCAGAGGCGCAATGGCAAAGCCAGAGGCTTCTCTTCTTTTTTGTTAGTTTTTCAGCGATTTTTCTTCCAGCTTGATGGGTTCAGCTGCTTGGGCTAGAGGTTCTTTGATTTCAGCTTCAGCAGCCAGCGACTTTAGTTGAGGAGTCGACACTGCTCAGTTTCAACTTTCTTCAATGTTGGCAATGGTTCTTCAGGTTTCTTCTCTTCGGCGATTTTGGGCTCTTCAAGCTTTCTTCGGTTTTCAACAAGGGCGCATCGGGTTGAATGGTGGGCAACAGAGCTGGAACACTGGGGAGCTCAGTGGGAGCTGACCGAGCCTCTTCTTTTTCCTTTTGTGGCTGATCCTGCTGAGGGATGGCAGGCTGATCCAGGCTGATAGGTGCTTGTGGTTCTTCAGGCGCTTTGATTGGCTCGGCAGGTTTCTGCTCGGAGCTTGCTCCGTACTCTTCCGAGCTGGAGCCGGAGTTTTCTGCGCTTGAGTCATTCAGTACGGCCTTTTCCAACTCGTGTTTCGCTTCTTCGGACTTGGACACTGACGAGTAGGAGTCTGAAATCACCAGCGGTTCTTGTGGTTTTTCCTCACTTTCTCCCAAAGGATAAGCGAACGCCGTGGCGACCAAAAGAATTCCAACAATCAGCTTCATCTGAAACCGAATGAAAAACGTATAAGTTCACATTCAATCTAACTGGATTTATTTACATAACAGTACAGAAAGAAGCCCATTAACATCAAGGTAATACCGGTAGCGGTATCGGCATATTAACTGCATTTGTTTGTGTTTTTATGGCGGCACATACATGTAAGAGGGCATTTTTTTGCTCAAGATCACTTGTTATTTTCTTTATCCTGCAAATACCGTAGCAAGCGAAAGTTGCAAGGCAATGTAATAAATATTGTGCGAATATACAGGGTGTTTCAGTTGATTTTTGTGTAATAAATTGTTCAGTTGCTTGCAGCCTTGCGGCTGCAAGCAATCGGTTGAAAAAATTATATACAATCGTTTAAAGTGAAGTAGAAAAAAATTAAATTATTCACCGAACCGATAAGAATCAGTTTTCATAGAATACCAAACAGGCCATTAAAGGCATTCGCTTCGTTTGTAAATGCCTCAGGTGATCAGATTCACCGACTAGAAGAATAATAAACGGCTTCTTTAATCGCACTTTATAGTCTTCCAGACGAGACAAAACGAAGAAAAAAATATGCGCGAAGAACGGGTTGGCAGGCAGAGTAAAAAAACTTGAATAGATTATGTGTGCGCTTCAAGCCTAACAAGGGTTCACAGACTCACGCACGGGATGATGAACCCTATTTAACCGGTTGGCAAAAAAGATCAATAAAGAAGATCGGGCGAATGTTAAAACGAAGAAAAAGCGAAGCGAATACCGCGGATGCCTGCCGAGTTTAAATGCGGACTAGATGGTGAGACCAAAAACGAATTCTTCAGATTGGCTTTAGTTCTTCAGCAGATTTTGCTTCATTATAGCAACTTTTTGGATTTTTTGCAACAGTTTGCTCAGTGCCTAGAAGTTCATTAGCTTCAGATGCTTTGAACTCTTGGATTGGTTCATCAAGTTTAAGGCTGGTTTAGTTGAAAAATCTCTTGTGACAGTTTTCTTGGAGAAAGGTTTTTTAAGCAAACAAACCTTAGATCGGCCTTGATTTTTAGGGAAAAATTGCTTTATTGTCCCCGAAAGGAATCAGTTTCTTCATTGAAAAATTAGATATATTTTATCCTTTCTTTGGAAAGTTGGCTTAACTTTTTTCTGGTGATTTTTACAGTTTTAGAATGAGAACAAAAGGATAGATTTCTGAGATGTTTAGTTCAGTTTTGCTCCAAAATGCCTATGACATTTGACCGAAAATGTTCTCATATTTTGAAACTGGAAAAGCTCTGGAACTGGTGAGTTTTTCGATCTTTTAGACGTTTCACAATCACGAGTGGCTTGCATCTTCAGAGAAGATTTGGTCGGTGCAGCAACCATTTTGCACGACACAGTTTCAGAGCGTTCTCCGTTTTAAAATATGAAAAACAATTTTTAGGCATTTTTTGTGCATGTTTTCCTCGCTATCAATTGAAGCTTTCCAGTTGTCTTAAAGCCAAGTTACGCAAAAAATGGTCAACTCCCTGTTTACTGGCCGGAGCTTGTTTGAGTGTGTTTGTCCACTTTTGAGATTTTTTTGGCTTGTTTTTTAGTAATTATTAGAACATCGAGCTCTTTTCGAAACTTCTTCTAGATGCATATACTTGTGTTTCTGCTTGATCTAACCCTAATTCAGTTGAAGAATCAAATGAAATGCACATCTTCTCTTAGAAGATAGAGTCGTTCAAGAAAATTTCGTGAATTTAACATGAAAGAGGCAGCTTCTCGGCTTTAAAGTACCGGAAACAGTAGTAGATTCTTAACAATTCACAATGAGTGTCTCCTCATTGTTACCGACTTTTACACTTGACATCTGTTTAGCGGCCTAATAAGCCATCATTGGTTTAACAAAGTACCGTCTTCGAATGCAAATGCCATTGTGTCTAAGTTTATGTATATTCATCGAACGAGATTACTACGTCTCCGCTTTTACTAATACGATGCACGACTTATCGCCAATCTTGAGTTAAATGCACTTAATGTTGAGGAGGAACAATATTGTAGATGGTTTTGAAGGTCTTGTGCATGTTAACAGTTGCGTAAGTTCGTTTGATGCAGTTTTAAGAAACTTGCTTGAACCGAAACATTGCCCTTAAGAAATTTGGACTTTTTTTTCGATTGAACCTTTTTTTTTTGATGTTCGTTTCGTTTTAAAGACAAACTTAAAAATACATTTAAATTTTGTCGTCAATCGGCGGGAGAATTGAAGAATTTTCGACGTAAAGGTTTTCGTGATTTAATTTATTTTAGTGTTTTAGGTTTGCATTTTAATTTTTCGCGAAAACGGCGCAAAAAACAACAAAAATATGGAGCCAAAAAAGTATCAAAAAACTAATAATTCAGAAAACTGGAAATTTCATCGGAATCGTCATCTTCAAATTGACAAAAAGTTTGCATTTCAGACATTCAGAAAAACTGTTGATTTCAGTCAGTTTTAGTTAACGATGGCAAAAATCTAATTTATAAAAAATACAGAGAGAAAAATGCTTTGCAGAAGAAGTCGATCTAGTTAAGTCTGCAGCGTCTACCGGTCTCATTTCATTAACGAAAAAAAAAATTCAGCAAGTCACTTTTTTGAGTAGTTGTTTACCGGAACGATTGATATCTGAATCTCACGTTAAACCATCAACAATTATTAGCGCTACCGTTAAATCCAATCAACTTAACAGGTCAGAGACCCTGATTGCACGTCGTTCGCAAACGTACAAAGTGATGTTACAATTATGATTTTGATTGACTGGTTATGGCCTTAAATGGACTCCAGTTCCGTGACCGAAGTTGCCTGGTCATTTTTTCTCCAAACTGTCCATCCTGTTTCGGTTGCAAATGGCTTTTTTGCTTTGCAGCTTCTTCTTCGTTATTCAGCACTTTTGAATCTTGTGTTGCTATGTTTGTTCAATTATTTTTTTCCTATCTATTTCTTGTTTTTATCCAATAACATTAATGAGTTGTGTATGTTAGTGTCTATTAGGAGCTTTTTAGCTACGAGGAAAAGAAAAAACAGGAAAAAAACATTTTCAGAAAGTTTTGAATTTATTATCGAGCTTTTAAAACATAAATCGTTACGTTTTTACCCTTAAAACTGGCAAAATGGCAAGAAATCAATAGCAGAGGTTTAAAAGAGGAAAGAAAGCAAAACAATTCAGTTATGAAAGAAACAACAAAATCAATAAAAGTCATTGAACTAATATATAAATTCAAAGTACTAATGGCACTATAATAAGGTATGAGAGTATAATAAGGACTTGTTCCAAACATACCCCAAATTTCAGTTCCAGCTGCGTAAGTTTCGATAGAAACTAACCCTCGGATCTGGGATTACCAAAACGTTTTAACAGAAAGTTTGAAAAATTATACAAAATCAACGGGGAGTTGAAATTGATTGCAACTTTGCACACTTAGAAAGTGTGTATTTTTCCATAAAAGTCCAGAAATTCAGTCGTTGAGCGATTGGAGTTCGAGAGTTATAAATTTTAAAAGGCAGATATGCAAAACTGCGATTGATAGAACTTTTCAAAAAAAGGAAAGTTTGGAAAATTCTAGAAAATCAATGGGGAGTTGGCACTCATTGAAACTTTGCACTCTTAGAACGTTTGTATTTTTCTATAAAACTCCAGCATTTTAGCCTTTGTGCTCATGGGGTTTGAGAGCTATACATTTGAAAAGATAGAAATGCCAAACTGCGCTTGATAGAGATTTTCAAAAAAGAAAATTTGGAAAGTTCTTCAAAATCAATGGGGAGTTGGAATTGAGTGAAACTTCGTCCACTTAGAACGTTTGTATTTTTCTATAAAAGTCCAGAATTTAAGCTTTTTGGCTCTTGGGTGTTGAAAGTTATGAATTTTTCTGGACTTGCGTGCAAAACTGACGTTGGCATTTTTTTTTTCAAGAGGAAGTTTGGAAATTCCTACATGATGAAAAGGGAGTTGGAATTCATTGCAACTTTGCACCCTTTCGCTTTTGCATCTTTTGTATGAAAATCCAGAATTTCAGCCTTTTATCTGTTGGAGTTTGAAAATTAAACAGTTTTAGAGACTTGCTTGCAAAATTGAGATTATCATTTTTCTTCTCCCTTGCAAAACTGGGATTGCTACTACTTTGCCAGAGGAAAGCACCTAGCAAAACGACTATAGTTTGTCCAATTTTCCAGGTTTTCCTCGGTTAAAAGTTAATCGCATACAATTGCTAAGCTAAGAGTTTACAAAATACGTTGTTTTGTTGATTCTCTAATGAATCTTATTAGGTATTTTTTGCATCATCTGCATTATTAATTAGCTGCATATTTCATCATTGAA